>KK502405.1:1693671-1969437 GCA_000688735.1 Glossina austeni | reverse complement strand
GGGGGGGGGGGGGGGGGGGGCGGGGGGGGGGGGGGTCTAAAATTTGCCAGGTTTACAATCGAATATAAGCGAACTTGTATATAATTGTTCAACCGAACTCCATAACAATGAAAAGATCAAATATAAGGTTAAGTTCTTTCTTTACTAACGCAATATTTTGAGATCATGATCGAGATTTCAATAAAAGGCGAACAGATCGATATATGAACCAATGACCAATATTCGATGCTCTCCATATTATTATATAAAGTATTTGTTCTCCAATGCACATTTCAAGGCTTGGACTTGGATGTTCGACTAATTTAGAAAAAATTTATAAAATCTATGGAGAGCGCAAATGTATGAAAATTATGAATATTAAGGTGCAACGGATTAATAAGTTCTTGCGCACATATGTAAAACGCCATATCCCGTTGGTGCTAAATGTTTGAATTATTCTGCATTATATGAAAAAAGACTTGAAAGGTTGTCAACCGAGTTGTGAAAAGTGAAAAATGAAATGGCGGCTGTGGTTAATGCACAATCGCACACAGTAACTGCAAATTATATCTCCATCACGGCGTAGCATTAGCAACAAACGTAATAGTTGTGTTGTGATTTTGTACAGATTTTAGCGACATGTCAATGTTGACTGGATTTTGTTTTCTAGCATGAAGTTTTCAGTCCAGGAAGAGCGAGAGCAATAAATAAAGAAGGAAAAGAAGGGAAGGCAATAACATGGGGACAACAAAACATGTGTAAAATCTCAGCTATGCTTAGGGTTTAAAAAATGTCTGTAAACGCGTTTTATTTTGCTGCGGATATACCACAACATACTGATGGTGGTGCTGCTGCTGCTGCTGCTGCTGATGATGATATGTTGCCACTAAAATCCACCACAACAGCCTGGAAAGCAGCAAAGAGGAAAAAAAGGAAATAAACGAACTTTTATCGAGAAATTTTCGTGAAAAGAAAAAAACTTAAACACAGTTAAAGTAACCGCAACATGACAACTATGATTTAGTTGTTCTAGTTTTCCTTCAGTTTATAGCTAGAAGGGGTGTGAATTCTTTAAGTTCTTTTTAATAAAGGTTTCAATCGAAGTATGAATCAAAGTAAAAACGCCACTCATATTAAGAAATCATTTAGATGTCAACAGCAGCTGCCGTTTCACGTTGTCATTTAATGTTGCCGCTGACATCGTATTAAAAAAATGTTGATGGATTACCTCATATAAAATTAAACGCCTTTTACTCAACCGACTAATTTGAAAAAAATTCATGAAAAGCCTATGAGCAAGAAGGGATCCAAACAAACTGGTCTAAAAATGAGACAGCAGGAGGAATGCGGCCTTTCCCGGATTTTCAGTATAATCTCATTTCAATGTTCTTGTAACCGATAAATAAATTCTTAAATCATTTATATCAACGATCTACGGTTTCACATGCATGCCTTTGTATATGTTCTATGAGGAAAGTTAACAGGTGTCTTCCTATCTAAATTTTTGATATATTCTTAAGACTTTGTGATGAAAGTGTGCCATGTCATCAGTACCACCTTGACTTAGCTGACTAATAAACGATAGCAAAAAGGATAACTAATCGAGCGTGCAAACAAAAAAGAGATTAGTGCTTTATTGGCGCAGTGGCAGTGGCAATGTGGCCATTTCTTTATATATCGTTAGAGACTTTCATGCGCTTTCATGCTATTGAAAGTGGGAACAATATGTTACTTGTAACAAACGAGTGAAGCAAAATGTTGTGCAATTTATGAAAAATGATTTTCTAAAACGCTCTGGTTTCCGAGAATATCTGCGCATATTAATAACAATCGGTTTTACTTCCTAATCAGTTTCAGAAAGTCAGAAGAAAACAAGGACGGACGACGAGAAGATAATAATAAGAATTTTAGCTGATGTAAAAATATATATAGCTTTCATAATACATCTGCAGTACAGCAAGATGGGCAGAGGAAGAAGTTTATTGCAGTACGCCATCATAATTCGATATTTGCTATGAAATTTTCTACTAATTTAGATATTCGGCTTGCAACATATTATAGGTTCTTCTCTTTATCTCGAAACTCGGTATAGAATATTTGTCTGATTTTTCATTTCCTATTAATCGAAATTTGAATATGACGAAAATGTAAGCAGAAATATTGCCCTAGCTCGGAGAAAACTTTGAATGGCCATGAAAAAGCAGCACATGGAAGCGATTAGGTTAGCGATCTACCAAAGGAGGGATTGAGTTAAGGAATATTTAGATTCATGCTAACGCAAATATATAACATATAGTATAATATGTATGCATGTATGTATATTTTTATTTAATTACTTATAGTTAGTTATAGTATTGTGAGTAAAAAAAGGTGAATTTTTCTTTTGAAATGCGTGCGTGCTATGAAATCATGGAACTATTATTATTATTATTAATTATTTATTTATTTATTTATTTATTTATTTTTTTTTTTTTGGTAAATTGGTAGTAGTGCTTTTCATACCAGTATAGAGTTTCATGTCAATGTATTTAATTGTTGAACAGTTACACTTGTTTTTGTAAACGTAAGTACCAAAGTAAGTTTTTCGAGTTTTTACTACGTCCATAAAACACTAGTTTTTTACTAGCAGAAGATTATGAAACGCATCATGGAGAAGATCAGTGTTTAATGTAGACGAATCACATGAGAACAACGTACCAATGAAGCGAATAATGTGTAAAAGGCGCTAAAAAATCGAAATAATGTTGAAAGTTTTCTTCGATTATTGTGGTGTTGGGCGTTACGAAGTTCTGTTCCTCAAGTCAAACTGTTAATAATTTGTGTGTTAGAATGCCTTAATTTTGAATCAGAGTAATAGGTATCGTAGTACAATTAGTTAACATATATATTTGGTAGTATAAATAGTTTGCTTTACGTTGCATCACTTGTGGTACAAGGCTATGTTGGGTTAGTACGAATGTACGCAACACCTAGGTGAACTTGAGGTAGGCTCACGTTTTATTGTACCGACCGATTCAGCATCACTTTCGAAATCGATTTAAGCTTGTCTGTCCGCCTGTCTGTCTTGTGGTCTTGAATTTGGCTTTGATAAAAATTTGGTGCATCGAAATATTTTGACCTGAAAGTGTCCGAAAGCCCATTGAAAATAGTTTGGATCGGATCACTTTTTTGACCACCCACATAACACTATGTTTTGAAAAGCCCTTATCTGAATGACTATATTAAGCAAAATTGTGTAGCGTATTTAAAGGTGGGCCATGTCCCACCATTGTGTTTCTATTTGTTTTAGAGAAACAAATAATTCTGAGCAATAGAATGTTGGTGAGCGGGAAATTATGAGGTTTCCTTTAACTGATTAAACTTTGTTTCCAATAATTTCGCTCTTTCGCCGAACACGTGACATTTAGTTCCTTCTTGCTGATATCGCATATCAAAAGCGTCTTGATTCTATAAAATGTTCTAAAAATATATTGATGTACGATCGTAATAATTCCTTCATCTTTTGCATTTCGTTCACAAGGGAACTTCACGGATGGTTTACGCTTCTTCGAATTTTTACCGTACAGGCCGTATAGTTCGGCGCTTATTAGATTGTAAGTCTTTTAGTAAAACATTTTTTTTCTACAGTAGGATGTAATGTGTGTATTACTTCAAACAAATCGGTATTATTTTCTTTCTTTTATATAAAAATAATTGGGGCTAAAATTAATCTTTATTATAAATGTATATATATACATATACAGGTAGGATAGGTAAATGTCGTGACAAATGTTATACATTGTGGTACATGGTACATGTGGTACATTTATTAAATGATATTCACATTAAGGAATAATATAAAAAATAAAAATGGAATCGATTCAGCCGTGCATAGGCAAGTATTGGTTAAAGACACTCTCTCTCATATATATATATGTATGTTGGTCCTTACATGTGTATATCTACGGTTATTGTCCGGATCGAGTATTGAATCCACTTTATGTATATCTATATGTATATATTTATTTATAAATGTTTATATTCACCAGTTACACGTTGTGAAATGTATTTTGAAATGTAGATCATGCTAATACGTTTACGTACATAAATAATATATAATATGACCTTGAAAAAGTTATGCAAAATCAATATGAAAAATGTTAAAATATGTATGTCTTTTTATTGTTTATTGTTGAAAACGTAAGTAAGTAAGTTTGAAAGAAAAAGCAACCGGAAAAAGAAAAGAAACACAAGACGTTTATAAATATGCCATTGACGCCATGAAACTTGTAAAGAAAAATTGGTGCAAATGAGTTTTACATACGCATTAACATAAGGGGCACTGCATCTCAGGCACTGCAATGCTTAAGTAAGTAAACGAAAAAGAAGAAGAAAAGAGAGCGGAGAGGGGAGAGGGGTATATAAGGGGAGATGTTTTTTTCTTTTTAAATATCAGATAAGATTTTGATTTTGTTTTTGTAAATTTTGGAACAAGTTTAGCAGTACGATTTTTGCAAACAGTTTGACACTGGTTAAGGAGTTCGTGTCTCAACCTACAAATCTAACAATTGATACATTTTAATATCATATTTTTCTTAGCGGTCATGTCATGTTATTTGTGATTGATTTCTACTCGTACTCGTATATTTCAGTACCGTTTTGTTAACATTGCCAGCAAGGGTTTGAGTGATTAAATTGGATAGATGCGTTCGTAAAATTTAAATCGTTTCAAATTATATTCAAATTTCATGTTTTTCTTTCATCTATTGGTAATTACAATAACACCAGATTGTATACTAAATTTATCAAGCGTTTATTACGCGTAGGAGTAGGCATTGACGTAAAAGTGTATATTTTATTTCTGATCGTCGAGGAATGGCAAAATAGATTTAACTATTTTGTCTGTCTGTTTATGTATTAAATTTTCGATTTTCGTATTTCGATGTCAAATATTGTCTAGAAGAGAAACATTAATATCAAGTTTCCCAACAGTCTTATCAGGTCCGACGATAATTTATCTTTTCTTTGGAATTCTATCCTATCAGCCCGCTATACATATATGAATATTGGCCTAGATAAATATCAATGTCAAAGTATGTATACATATAGTTTCAGATGTTGTATGTCCGCGTACCGTATAATTTATTGTTGATCTTTCTTTCTCGCTTGCATTACTCGATTCATCACAAGTTTGTGATGAGTATTTACGTAGTCGGTCCAAAATAATAATAATATATTATAAATAACTTGTTTCGCTTTTATTTTATTTATACGCAAACGTTAAATATTTGTTGTTTATACATGTGAATGATGCGTGTACTTACTCGGCCTGAAACACCTTTGTCTAGGTCAGGTTTATGTTAATATAAAAATTTAAATTTATTTGTTTAGTTTCATTATTTTATTCTCTTTTTTTTGCTACTGCTGCTCAATATATACGAAAATTTTTTCCATAACGCTCGGGAACGAATTAAAGAAACGAACCGTTGATTGTTCTTTATGATTAATAACAGTTTAATTTTGTTTATGGGTTAAATTGAAAAGTCGTTGAAGCCACGAAATAGAGCAATAATTTTGTACAACTTACGGCAGTTAACATTACTTTAACATGAAAAGCCTTTATTTAAAGGGTTAACGGCTGCTCATTTTTGTAAATTTGTATATTTTATTATGAATTTTAAGAACAGTTGTTGATTATTTACTGTAATGTTCTTGTTAAAGAGTTAAGTAAATTATTTTGGGTGTGAATTAATGAAATGAAAGATTTTCCTTTCCTATTGTCAGCCCATTCTGGGCTGAAAATTACTCTTTTGGGAGCCTGCTATATGGCGTCTATTGCTATATTTAACCCCTTTTTGTGGTGAACACATTCGCACATGGCTTAGTCGTAATTACAAATCCAAAAAGTTTACTCGTTTTGGCTTCGTACGTAACAACGAGTGTGACCTCATACAAGTTAATACGTTTTTTTTTTTTTTTATTTTTGTTTCATTTAGTTAACATTTGGCACTCTATTAAGATGTGCTATACGACCGAAACTATTTGCATACTAATTTTTGAAAGAAAACAGCTACGACATGCAGTTTAAGTTAAGTTAAGCTTGATTTCAATCTCCACATAACTTAAAAGATAAAAACGATTAATAAAAGATTTGGTGGAGTGGAAGGGGGAGGGGGGGGGGGGGGGGGAGGGAGTGGCTAAATTTTGATGCTAATTAATATCATAAATATGTCTCTGACATATATTTCGCTTCAGAAACTTACAAACGGAAGAAAGAAATTAATATACGGCGGCCATTAGTCGATTGGTTGATCAAACTGAATTTTATGAAATTTAAGCTCCATTTTACGGTACAGCAATATTTACCTGATTATGTGTCGATTAATTGAATAGATGAAATATTGTGAATATTAATATAGTTATAAGCAAAGAGAGATAACACGATAAAGATTTTGCTTTTATTTTTTGGCGAATATAGGTCTCATGATATTATTCTTGACTGGAAGCGATAACTTTTATGTATACTGACAGGGAATTGAGAGAATAATTTACGCTCAGATTATTTCATCGTTTATTAATTTGCTTCGATTTCGCATTTCGAGCCTAGTCGAGTCATATCATAAGCAATTTATTTCCATTAATTTTGAAAAGTTTTCTTCGCATTAAGAGCCCTGTTGCTTAAACACTCTAATCTGATCATTATTTTTTATAATTGAAGGAAGGGGTTAATTAATTTCAAACGACAATTTCTATCAACATTTCCTGCTTTATTTGGCGGAGAACAATAGCACCATTACCATTACGTTACAGTTAAATTTGATAAACTTTAACAATTTTTAGGTTACCGGAGGTATAGATAAAGTCTGTAAAGTTCACTAATGTTATCTTTAATGCAACGCATGACTATCTAAGCAAAAAATCAACAACACCATAAAATGACTATTGAAGTTGAGTTCCTTATAACTGAAAAAGAGCAAACAATCACGAGAGGCAATGATCTGAAGGGACCGGGCCAACACGCATTTGATTGTCTACAATATCTCAGTAGCTGAGGCAATAAAATCTCTATACAATAAAAGGGAATAAAAAAAAGGGATGAAGAACAGTATAATTCTATTCATTCTTTTGTATGCCATAATGGAGAAAAAGAATATATAAAAAAAATAAATTTTTTCATGTAAATATAATTTAAGCATAAAATGTATTTTAAAAAAGTTATTTTTACTTTCATGGTTACATTAATAAATACTCAACATTTTTTACAAAGATACATAGCTTTCGGCTTTAATTTAAAAAAAAATATTTGCTGCTCTGATGTAAATAAATGAAAGCATGCATATAGGAAATAATAGGGAAACAATTGTAACGTCTTAGAACAATGACAATAAAGTAATCGGATGCTAATACTGGGGTAGAACATTAGTAACTTTAATTACTTGCGAATTGTGAACTAAAATAAAAGAATGAAATCAAAAGCGAAAAAAAAAAAGCAAAAAAAAAAGAATGTGGAATCAATTTTAAACCTTTGGATAGGTGGGAAGAACGTATATATATATCGCAGACAGACATTCAGATATAAATGCATAACTAACTCATACAGAGCTGGTATAAATTGTCATGGAATGTGTTTAAATGCCTTCATTATTTTCAAATGTGCTGCAGCTATCAGCCTACATTGCAGCACCGGGGAGACATTGCGTTGGTGCCTTAAACGCACGTTCTCTGGTGATTTTCTTTTGTATTTTTCGTGTTGTTTTCTTTTTTTGCTTTTTTTTTTTTTTTTTTTTTTTTTTTTTTGATTTTTAAGATTTTAAAGAAGGCTCGCAACGGTGGGTTTGGTAAGATTTGTTTCAATTTTTGAATTGATTGTTATTAAGGTAACAAAACAACGAAACCCGAACATTGGGAGATCGTGGCAGACAGTCGGAGCGACATTTTTCCATCAAAACGCACCTACTCTCAACGATTGCGTTGGTTAAATAAACGTTTGTACGTTTTGAAAACAAAGGACTTTGGAGCAAGCAGACGAGCACGCACAAACTGATAAAGCAAGTCAGAAATGCGCGCCGATAGATGGATGGATGGATGAATTGTTAGTTGGTTGAGTGTAGTTGCTGTTGGGTTTGTATGAATAGAAAGCCTGAATGAGAACAAAAGTTTGACAAAATACACGCAGACATAAACTTACAAAAGACAAACATATAACCACGCATAGATATATACATTTATTTATTTATAATATATATATATACATACATTCACACATATATCCATATATAATCATATATACATACATATATATTTATACATATATATATATATATATTTGTATGTTGTTATACCTGTATATTTACGTATATATATATATGCGCAAATATTGAATGACTGATCGGCTGGCTGACTGACTGACTGAATGACTAACAAACTAACTAACAAACTAACTAACTGGCAGACTGTCTGGATGAATGGCTAACTGACTAACTGTCTCACTGATGAACTGACTGATTGGCTGACTGGCTGGCGGTTTAACTGACTGACTAACTGACTAGCTTGGTTGGTTGGTTAGTTGATAGATGGATTGCTTGGTAGATTGGATGGTTGGTTGGTTGGCTGGTTGGCTGGTTGGCTGGTTGGTTGGTTGGTTGGCTACTTATTTCGATATTTTTTATATGGATTTTATTATCAACATCTCGTTTGCGTGCCTACCACCATCAACATAAAAGGTCTAACTCTAAAAATGCACATTCGTGCGTGTACTTTCGTAGATACACATAAACAAAGGAGCGACGACACACATACACACGCACGCGCGCACGCACGCACGCGTATATATATATATTTATATATACACATACATACATACATATTTATGTGTACACATATATACGTGTATGTACAATAAATGGGAGCTTAAAAGCGGACGAAGATGAATTGTATTGAAAAATGTTTTTGATGGCATTTCAAATTGTTGTCATACGTTTTAAACGTTTGCTGTTAGTCAGCCATACCAATATTATTACATGAATATGAGTGGGTAGGTGTGTGTATTCAGTATTTTGTAAATGGTGTTGTATTTTCTACAGCTATCTCTTGGAAATAAGTTGTGTATAAGTTGCGTAAAGTCAACGCTTCTTCTGTGGAAGCACGTACCACATTTGCTTCTATCCATATACCTACCCAAGTACATGGTGTATATATACATACATGAGTGTATAAAATGACAATCGTTCTAATCTTTACACACATATCTATCTATATGCATATATTCAAGAAAACACGTACGCATATATGATGAGTGTTTGTGTTTGTGTTTGTGTTTGTGTATGTGTATATGTGTATGTGCATATAATCTATGTAACCTAACAACAGCAACAAACGCTCACATATCATATCGTACTACATCATCAACGCTAACGACGTCGCTGTTGTCGTCATCATCGTCATTGCCGCAGAACAGCAACAAAGTATGCTTAAAAGCGAGGTAAAAATGCATAGCTGCGTTATATACGGTAGATCACGTTTGGCGAAGGCTTCCGGTCGTCGTATTCAAACAGCAATAACAACGCCAACAATAACACTGGCAAACATATATATACATGTGCGCACACGTGTATGCATATGGTACGCCTTAGCACAAAGTCTGAACTCTAGCTAGCTGACAATAAACGGCGGTCATTTCAAGACTAAGTTATAACGAAATGTAGGTTTGACACTTATACAGATACATACGCAGCAGCTTGTCAGTCAGTCATTCAGTTCGTTTAGGCTTTTAAGGCTGTCAAACGCTGCAACAGTACTAAGTGCAGAAATATATGACGAGTACGCATTGTTGTCATCGTGTCCCAAAAACCGTCATTATTTTAGTCTAAAACAAAACAAAAGGATACAGGCTACAATTACGTGATCCATAGCTATTAACATATTCACTAAGTAATTTTTTAAAATATACACTAAGTAATTAAATAGAAGAAGAAGAAGAAGAAAAATGGAACCATATACTAATAAATCCAATTTTGTTAAGAGTCGCAATTATATTCATCGTCAAGGTGGAGAAAATAAGTCCTTCATTATGTTCATGATATCTAGAAATCGTCTAGGGTAGCATAACTTATGAAAGAGTAGTCGGCTTAATTGAATGTTATTTTACCAATTTTATCCTTCACGTTTTAGTAGCAATTTAAGTTTTGATAATCATCAGTTATTAGGACTTATATGATATGCATAAGCATTTCTATACGGTCCATAAAGACTTTGGCTCTTTGATGATTCTTAGCTCGCTTGTATTCGATAGGTGGATAGGTGGATAGGTGGATAAATAGAATTACAATTATTTACAATTTCTAGTAAAACTCTAACCAGAGAGCTTCTCAACCATCAAGAAAATTATTTCCCCAAAAACTTAAAATTGGCAAGAACTGAGCTACAAGGATAAACTGAGTTTATATGCCTTTTTGTTTCAAGTCAGAAAATGTTAATAATTTAATGAGTAATTTAAGGTTCCTTTTGAAGAAAATAAATAGATTCAAGCCTTTTTTAATCCAAAGTAGATGACAATTCGCATAATTATGAATAACGCAACGTGGCATACAGACCAGGAAGAAAACTTTCCACATCTTGATATTTTGCCGATTTACTTCAAGACAGAATTTTTCTCATTCTAAGCAACGTGGTCCAACGTGGTTCAATCTAGGGCATATTCAATACTCGCGCTCACATCGGGATCTAAACTATGCCTTACAATGCATAAAATCCAATTTAGGGCTTTGACATACTTTAGGATATTTTGCCACATAGCCATTGCATTCGAGAATGCCAACAGCAAACAAGTTGAGCAAATTCTATTGTGGAGTTAAGAAAACTAACTGCATTTAAAAAAAAAACAAAAAAAAAAAGCAAAAAAAAAAAAAGGGAAAAGAAAAGTATGTCAAATACTTTATGAAGGCATAATTTATGATTAATTAATTATTAACTAAGGGCAGAAAACAAGAACCATAACTGTAACGAATAACGATAAAAAAAGAGCAAACATAAAAAGCGAACGACATGTGACGTTAGTGGTAGTACAGAAAACAAACACATTTTCAAGTTATTTAATTTTCTCTTTTTTTTTTTTCCGCTTCATTATTATTAGCATTTGGTAGAGGGAAACACCTTGCGCGCTTGGAATGCGTGCAAACTATGTTAAGTATATTATGTATATAGCTTGTATTAGTGAAGTGAATAGTTACTCACAGCGCCTCTAAAAGTGATCTAAAGTTGTTTAGTTTGTAGGGTGGTAACCCCAGATTAAATATAAAATGTGATAAGGAAATAAAAGCTGCCAGTTGGTTTTTTAATGGCTTTAAAGCTACATATTTATTTACCAATCGGAAAGAGTGAAGTGAGGGATAGGGATGAGGGGGGGGGATAGTTGACAACATCTTCTCGAGGAGCGTCGTGTCACGTAGATATATGTTCATAATTAATGAGCTTTCTATGGGTTATTGAACCGCAAATGCATAAAAACATTGAATAAACATTCCTTCACATAATGATAAGGTTGGCAGCATGTTTGCACCAAGCCACCAATTAAGAATAACAACTAGCAAGTGTTTACTATATTCATTATAAGTTTAAAAGTACGTATGTAAAGCATGAGAAACAAAATTCATATATGTGCGTATATCTAACAGCTTTCTATAAGGGTCGTTTAAGTTGAATTTACCGATGCGCTTGGATAACTTCATTTCGAAATTCCAACACTTGACAATAAATTACTCTGTTTATTACTCTGACAATTTCTAGTCAGACAGTTATCACATGTTTTGTAACCGTAAAAATTCTACTACTAATTCTGTCGTGGGCCCTTTACCTATGCAAAAAGCGTAGGGCTTACTCATTTTCCTTATATAGCTTAACATATGTTAGTATTGATTAATTAAATAATTTGCAATTTTTTTGGTCGAACCAAGATTAGAATGAGACAGAAATGTTATCTGTTTTGCTTAGAGTTCGTTCATTCATTCATAAAATTAGCATCACGTCTACGGTGTTAGTTTAGATGTGCACATGCGTATAAATCCCTTCTTGTAATGTTGAAAGTGTGAAGCAATCTCTTACCAGATGCTGATGAATATCATAATGACGTTGATGGGGAACGCGTCGGTGTATGCCGGCCCACTATATTTTTCGGTAAGGCAAGTTCTTTACTCGTTCGTGAGTTTTCTGCTTTCTCTATACCAGACGGTGTTTTGTCGGCGAAACAAAAAAGTGCTAAAGATGATGTGTTGTAGTTAATTTTTTTGTTATGTCTGTTATATACCACTATTATCATCATCATCATCATCATCATCATCATCATCATCATCATCATCATCATAAGCAACAGCAGCCGCATCGGGTTGCGCCGATATTAAGACGCGTTTTTAGTAATTTCATTTAATCGCTAAGCGGGATCATCACTTCACAAGAGTCAACCGGCGCAGTTAATTCAAAGATACCCCGCACAGTACTACGGTTTACCTAGTATTTAGGTTTCTTTTTCTTTGCGTAGCTTTTTTTATTCTCTCGGCACGTTCTTTTAACATTCGTTTGCCGCTTTAAAATTGTTTTCCTTTGAGTCATACGCGTTTTGTGACAATTGTCAAGTTGTGGCAACAATATGCTTCTTCTATCTTTTCCCTTCTAAAGCACTTATTATATATATATATACATATATAGAACGCATTTCTGTTTAAATGAATGAAGTTCAACTCGCAAATATATATTTTTTTATGGCTAAATGACTGATTTTGTTTGTGCACTGTTTTTTTCTTCTTCTTCTTCTTCTTCTTCATCTTCTTCTTCTTTTGTTTTTTGCCTTTTTTCTTTTCTTATTTAAGGTACGGTAATTGAGATGCGATTATGATTTACACCTATTTTTGGGTGCGTGATAAAACACCAACACATATGCGTTAGTGAGTTACTTAGTTCATTAATAAACTTGAACGAGAGACTTGAGTTCATGAAGCGGATGATGCCTTTCCGCAATCTATTATATAAAATATCTATCTATTTAATTGATAAATTAACTGCTAAGATTATTAAGAAACGCGATCGAACCAGCCGAACAACAATTGTTTGTATGGAAGCAAACTGATGCATTTGCAAAGAACATCATTTATAATACGCTTGAGGAACACTATTTAAAACGTAAAGACATTCTTTAAGGATTAAAAGTAATATCGCTTTGTGTAAGGCGACTTAGGGATTGGAGGGAATAGCGCGTAATCAAATAATTGCGATTATCGCACTGATTCACGCGTACAGGCACAACACTATCTTGACTAGTTGCACTTCCGGGACTTTTTCAAATACAATGAGGCGTTTACTTCACAATTTATTTCGAATCATAACATATATGTGACGTAGGGTTTTCAATTTCATAGAACAAATTGATTGAATTGCTGGCATTGCTCAACTGTACATTGATCCATGAAGCAAATAAATAAAGCGGAACCTACTAAGGAAATCCTCTGTGAAATGTTTTTCCTATAGCGAACATATTTACAGTTCGAGATATTGCGGGTACATCGAGTTTGCATCGAAGTTTTAAACTGTTCCGATAAACATTTGTATCAAGTACGAGATTGATAACTATTTCGGTTCATAAGCTAGATTTTTGCTCCTTCTCAATGCATTTGTCGGTGAATTTGAGCCTTTTCTAGACTTGGTTTCTGGCGGTTAAGTAATGCTTCAGCATTCTGTCTTTATTTTTACATGCCGTCAGTGTTGCAAAACAAAACGCAGTATAACGACTGGATGAAAGGAGGAACGTGAACGAATCGGCTTGGACTCAAATGCTAATCAACGACATATTAAACACGGAATATGGCCTGTATCTTGAAATGGGAGTTTTCAAGAAGTAAAATATTCTTCGCCATTCGTAGGCATCCATCATTGAGATTATCCTAATAAAAATTTATAACAAACATTAGATCGGTAATAAGTTATTGGTTTCAACTTTCTGAAATGTTTTGTACTTTGAGACTTTTATACTCAAAGTTAGCCTAATGTGAAGCAATGACTGAGGTTTTTGGTCCAATGTCAATTTCGTGTTCACCTTTTTATACGCAACATTATCTATGGCATGGAGTGTATTAAGTTTGCGCGAACACTGTAGGGCAACAACATAGGGCTAAATCGATTTAAATCAATTGCAACATCAACATCAACATCAATCAACAACATAGGGCTAAATCGATTTAAATCGATTGCCTATCCATCCATTATATTCTTGTGTTCAGCCTACAGGTCACAATTTTTGCGATATTTTGAAGCCATTTAGCATGTCTTAGCATGTTTTAGCACAAACACAAACGGTATCGAAAATGGATTTGGACGGACTACTTTTATGATCACTGCACATATAACGCCTAATTTGCCAGCGTCGTTTCTATTTCGTCAAATTTGTCAATTTTTCAAACCCTCTCCCATATAATTCTTTCTTTCTTTGGACGAAAACTAAGTCTTTACGTTGCAAAAAAAATACTAATTTTTAGTATTATGTGACGAAAATAGATAAAAACCTTGAACATGAAAATTAATTTCAAAATTGTAAAAAATAGATCCCATCAGTTCACATTTTGAACTTGCTTTAATGTAACTGCTCCTATGACGAGTAGAGCTTTACATGGAAACAAGGTATAGTTTTCGTGTTAGGCGAAGTGGTGCAACGTTCTTACTTGGCGCTATTACGACATAAAGGCATTACAAGTCGTAAAAAATATCAAAATATCAGACACATGGCTTCACATCGCTCTTTGGAAATATTACTATCGGCTTTAGGGTTTTGAATATCGTATATAGATAGATATGAATATCATATATGGTTAAGGGGAAGGGGTGGTGTTATTATAAACGTGTATGTAATGATTTTTTCTGTTTTCTTCGCACTAAGCCTCTACAATATAGTTACAAAGCATGTGTCAAATCTTAGAGATTAAAATGTGATTTTCATCACAAAGTCACACAATGTTGTTGTTAGTTACGAATTGAATTTTATATGAAATAATTATTATTTTAATGAAACTTTGCAAACATACGTTCGATTTAATAAAATGAGTTTGTTGTGAAAATCTATGATTTCATAAATCAAGTTTTATGGTTTATAGAATTTGTACGAACATATAATATTTATGTTAGGTTATATGTATGTTTGTTTGCGTTTTGGTTGTTTGATTATTTATTTCTATGACAAATGTTTCCTGTTAACCCTTTTACTGCCTTTGTCTTATGTAAACTCGGATTTTAAACGATGGTAAGCAATATGAATACACAGACACACACCCAGAATTGCAGCAACAGCAAAATAAATAAAAAGTAAATTAAAAAACAAAAAAAAAAAAAATCTTCAACTGTACGTTATGTTATGCACAGATACGTGAGTTATGAGTGCGGGTGCATTTAAGTAAAAGAACAAAAGGAAGGTTTCTGATTGTCTACTTGACTAAATGACTGAGTGAATGAGTGTTTGAATAAAGTAGTTTATATGTATATGGGTGTAATGTTTTGGATTGTGTTGTGTGCACTCCGCTCGCAGTGTACAGTTTAAGTCGGGTAAATGACTGACTGACTAACTGAACGTACGTGTGAATGTATGTGTGCTGAGTAAAAAGTCAAACAAAGCAACAAAACAAATAATAATTTAAAAGGTTTTGTTGACGTTTGGCAATTGTGTTGATTTAACGCGCGAGATTTGAGATTTTCACAACTGAAACAGCAAAAACAACAAGAACAACATGCAGCGGGAAGAGTGTTGTTAAGGAAAGTCTGGAATCTTTAACACAAAATTATACATCAACGAAACGTATACATGTAAGGTTTTTTTTTTTTTTTTTTTTTTTTTTTTTTATAATTTGCGGTTGTATTAAATATATATGAAACAACAAAACACTGAGACTACTAGAAGTAGTAAAAACAGTAAAAACAATTGAGAAATTGTTGTGACTTTGAGTGAACTTCGAAGGCCCTCTACTTAACGTTTGTGGGGTACTATTAGCACGCAAAGTTAATATACGGATCGGGGTTTTTTTTTTTTTTTTTTTATACATAAATCTGTAGATGTGAGTAATGTCGCTTATGAGTGCAACTAGATTAATATATATATTGAATCAAAAAATTGTTGAGGTCCATACGAAAATATTTTCGTTCCTAAATGTTCCATCTGCCTTACGTAATTGGATTAGGAAGGTTTGTGGCTCGTTTGAACTTTCTACGGGGCTAACTACATTTTTACCTTCCACCGCGCGGAGTCAGAAAATTTATTTGATTTAGTTACAAGCAGAATGATACAAGAAATAAACTTGCATTTCTTAGTGATGAATAAAAAGACGAGCAGTGGAATTATTATTAAGCAGCAACAGCAGGTTTATTTAAAAATCATTCATTGTGTGTTGTGTTGATTTGTTTACATGACTGATTTCTGTGCGCGCAGTTATTGTTTGTTTGATGAGTACGTTGGTTAAAAGTAACCAAAAAGTAAAAGAGGGGATGGAAAATATGGACAATTATTAATGTATATACTCTACTAGAACGCTGTCATTCATTGGTTATGGTAAAGGATTAAAATTAAATAAATTAGATTTGAAGGAAATAAGAAAAACATGGGGAGGTGGGACGAAGGAATGGGAAGTAAATGAAAGCTTAAAAACCAAAAATTATATATGGAAAAATGTTTTGCGGTCTTTCACATCATCAAACGAATTAAACTATTGAGTAAATAACTTTTCGCATTTGTATTTTATTAATTCGTCTTAAATTCATTTTCGATGTCAGCCAATTTTCATTTTAACAGATTCGCATTTTCAATTTTAGGCTCTTTTTTTTATTTTAGGATTTAATTTATAACATTATTTCCTTCTTCGCTTTGATGAAGATTCCAATAACAACACAATAGAAAAACGTACAATTCACAATGAATCTCGTTTATGGCTAAAATGTCGCCATCAATTTCCTTATGCTCTCAGGTGACAAAAATCGTTGTACTGAAATGGGGGACAAAATATATATGCGTACACACATACATTTGCACATTCCTATATATATTTTACCCAACCCCGTAAAAATAATGACTATTTATTAGTGCAACCGCTTTACGGTGTCAAGTACTCTCTGATACTCTGATACTCGTTTTACTTCATCAACCACAAGCAGTAAACATAACATAATTTGCATGTGTAAAGCTATAAATAACGTTACAAAAAATAAGCAAATAAAAATTCCAATAAATGCGAATCTGTACCAGGCACTTACACAGGATAAAAACTTAACTCTGAAGCCTTATCTCAAGCTCCACTTACACCTCTCATATCTAGGTTGAATGTATTATATTTACATCTACTACTACATACATCTGTGCAGACGAAACTGTATGCGAATCGATTATCGTGTCGACGAATGCGTTAGTTCGCGTTGATGGTATAAAGGAGGCAGGCATACCGACAAGAAAACTATGTACGTAAAGTTATTGAACAAAAGCAAAGGAGGAAACGAACTTATTTGCACTCAAGCCTGCATATAATATACATAAATATATATTTAAATGTTCAAATATTTCAGAAATTGTATTTTGAAAGTCTTTATACAAAAAATCGACAGCTTTTCTTATAAACTCTTTGACTTCCAAAGTTCGTGTAGCCAGATAAAGTGACGAAGGAAATTAACTTCGAATTTTAAGCGTAAAATTAAGAATGATAAAGAAAGAAGGACGACAGCTTTTTGGTGATCATATTGTGATATGGAATTAAACAACAAACGAAAAGTGAACATTACCCCATAAAAATGAAAATCCATATAAATTAATTCGAACCGATAGATTTCCTGGTTTTTGTTTTAAATAACAGTAAAAACTTACTGGAATTAAACACAACTAAATGATATGATAGTCGAAACGCTTTTGATGGCTCAAGGAAAGCATGTACGTTACTGCGAGTGTCCTTAAATGATTGATAATCAATTAAAATAGAATCGAATTAACCGAAATGATGGCTTAGCACACATCTGAAGCATAACAGTTTACAGTCTATTTTTCACTTTTATCCTAAGAGATTGTGGCCAATAAATAAAATTTGAAGGCCATAAGCTAAGCGATTGCTTGACCTATGATAAGATTTTGACTATCATTTTGATTGAAAATCAGTTAAGAAATGAAGTTACAATGATCTACATGTTTTCAGCTTCCCTTTTTTTCTTTTATACCAAACTGTAGAGAATGTGTTAGAAATTTTTAAAGAAAAACTTTTAACTCAAAAGCTTCTGTAAAACATTGGAAAATATTTTACAAATTATATAAGATAGCGTCTATATTAAGTTTATGCAAATATTTGTGACATCCAGAAGGACTCAGTTTTTATTATACCAATCGATTTAAGATCATTTTATGAATTGGTCTGAGCTTGTTTGTCCCTCTGTCTATCCAATTGGTGTCCTCTGTCCAACCTTCAGGTCGCAATTTTCGAGATGATGATATTTGGTAAACTGGCTTCTTTTGATCCAAGATTCGATGCTATAGAAAATGTTTGGGATCGTACCACGGTTGTGATCACTGCTCATACGTCAGCTTATTTTGAAAAGTCGTTGTATGAATAGTTGTATTAAGTGAAGTTGTGTAGGGTATTTAATGGTGCGCCCTCTATAGTGTATTTACTTGCTTAAGGATGAAAATATTTTAGGGATTCTGAAGCAATTGATTCTGCACAAGATGAAAAATGGCTTATGAAACCATGACAGTTTTTAAATTTCTCAACGTTGTTGCGATTTTTTTTATTAAAAATCTTGCCACACTACAATATAAAAAGTATCTTATTGAAGTGTCCTTTCGAATGCTTAGTAGTTTAGAAATTAATGCAAAACAAGCGCTAAAAGTCTGTATATAAATATATATATATATATATATATATATATATACAGGCCACTATCAGGCAAATGAATTTATTTTTTCTATCGCACAGGTCTTGCGTGTTGGATGAGGAAAAACATTAAAGCATTTTTTTTCATATAAGCTTATGAATAAAAAAGAAAAGAAACTCAATAACAACTACCACATAGAAATAAATCGCAATAGGAAACAAGAAGAACGGAAAAACGTAACAATGAAACATGTATTTATTGGGTAAACGGAAGTATTCTAGAAAAAAAAATTCGCGCAAAGAAAATGAATTAATAAATTTATTGTTTCTTAAGTTAGAAAAAAAGATCGACCTTTTTATAGGACGCGAGGATAAGCGCTATGTGCGCATGTGCATCGTTTAGCTGGGTGTTGTGTGAAGAAAGCAACATTTATAAGTAACGTATAAAGTAAATAACAAAAGTAACAAGCAAGCAATAGAAGAATTTGCATACCTTAGAATAATTTGCACCCTTTGCCAAAAGACCAAAAAAAAAAAGAATAAGAAGACGAAAAAAGACAGAAAGACAGAAAGAGAGAGAAAAAGAAAGCAAGAGCAGTAACAAAGAAACTTGCACCGAATAAGAATTGCAAGAAAATCACGTTACGAACTGTCAAAGGTGAAACTATTTTATGCATAAATTAATGATCAATCAGATCATTAATATTAAGAAAGGAAGCGAACAAAAAGTGAAATTTGCATAACACCCTAAGAAATCGATTTGAATAAATTCAGCGCTAACCGAGAAAATTGCATCGAAAAATACATCCTTCCCGTTTGCGGAACACGTGAAAGGTTTTAACTTTTACCCTAAATTGAGAACTTGCTTGGCGCTGAGTGAGTGCACTGAGAAAGGATTAAAATTACCGACAGAAAATTTGTGGTACGTTTTCATTAAGTTGCTGACATATACGAGACATGTTGAACGCAAACAACCCATGAATGCCTCTGGTATACAATGGCCTGAACCGAGGCGACCTTTTCACTATTGTTGTTTGTCATTTTTCATCTAATTTTTGGGTGTATTGATCTACTCCGATTTCTATTGTCTTGAAAAATTTGCATAAGAATAAAAGGAAAACGTACTAGTAATAGAAGTAAAAGAAAAACTGATACATAAGCAGCGTCTTCTTTTCGCTTTTTGATGATCCTGAAGGGTTAAGGGTGTCTGTTTCTTTAGAAGCAGCAGCAGCAGCTTAATAATTCATCAGTTAAGGGTTGCTCAGATGTTCATATTTGCACTGCATCCCCGAAGAAAAAATTGGGAAATTTTGCACAATCTTTTCGCTTTATGCACAACAGTTTGCCTTGGTTTGGTAGTCGCAGCACTGCAGTGATAAGGATGAGTATTCAAATAAGGGAATGCTAAGGTGTTTTGTTTGTCTTTAATGCCATACATTACACACACTATAGGTGATCATCTTTTTTCCTTTGTTGGCAACTCATAATAAGGGTTGTTTGCTTACATTCGCTAAGATAATGTCCTTTGAATTTTTGCATACGCATTAAAATTTTCTCAAGCTCTGCAAGGCAGAAGCAGAAGCAGAAGCAGAAGCATAAACGGCATTATCAACAGCCGAGAAAAGGGTAATCACGTTTATTTATTTAGTTTCTGTGTTTTCTTTTTTTTTTTTTTTTTTTTTTAAATTAAAAAATAAATGTAAATTAAGTTCCCATGAAAATTCATACCTATACATATATATGGGTCTATGGATGTATGCTAGTAGGGCTTGTTGTTGGTATAATTCCTCTCCTATTATAAGTAAAGTTGAAGATACACATAAACGGAAGAAGCAACCGATGCAATCAACTATAATAAATACATATAACAATAACTTTGACTGTCAAAGAGACTGACAAAGAGAAACTAATGGCAAAGATGAGTCTTACTTTCGGTTACTGATCATTGTTTTGCATGCAAAAATTCAAATGTATCCCGTTCGATATGTTTTTCTTACCATTAACCGTCTGCCTGTCTTTCTATCTTTTACTTTTAACCCATCCTTTAAATCCTTTTTTATTTGCTTTTTCTACAATGGCGAAGGATTCAATGATGCGCTCACAATTGTCTCTTAAGTAACGCATTTTACATAAAATTATCGATTGGCTTTTATTATTTTGCTAGAGAGGCTAGAGATCGTGAGAAATTTTTATTTATATTTGTATTATACTTTAAGAAATTTATTTTTGGAAATTAATCGACCGCTTTTAACATAAATTTCAAATATTATGGCTTTCGGGCATATCGGAAAATTTTCAATTTAAACTTAGACAGGTTTTAAAGAGTGTAGAGAGCAAGAAAAAATAAATTTTTCTGTTCTGTACATCGTATCGCGAATTAACAGATCACAGGTTTGAACGAAAAGATAATATTAGTAATTTTTTGTGCTTTGTTTTAGTCACACATATGACTTTTTTAATTGCAAATGTAGTGCTAACAGACTTTGGACGTTCGAGATGCTTCGACTTCCAAGGCGAATACGCAACCACATAGAAAACGTTCCTTGAGAGCCTAATGAAATATAAAAAGAGGACAAAAATTTTTCCATTAAACAAATTAGAGTTCATATCTGCTCTCAACTTTACAATCCAATCAGCCTCCGACGCAGTTTGCAATCCAGTAATAAACCAAGAAATAGTTGAAAAGGCAAGAGTGCCGGTAGTCGCGGTTCAGCTCGGATTAATTGATTACTTAATGAAAGACTTATCCATTACAATCGTTACAACAGATACGATTTTCAACTGTATTGACGAACTGAAAAAGGATTACTGCCTCATCTTAGGTCAATGGCTTACGATTCTTTCTTTTCGCAACATGAAAGTTCAAAGTTTTCTAAGCTAAATATTCGTACACATTACTGAATATGTTTTTAAAATGAGCTCTTAATCAGTTCAGTCGAGCATACGTTGGGCAATAACTATAAAGTAAAAAATGCTGTAAGTTTGGATGAAGGTCAACGCGTAACTGAACATTCCTTTCATTCATCGCGTTAGTTGCCGTCCACAAGAAGATTGTATAAGGATGATGTACTGCAAAAAAAACACACACACACACACACACACACACAGAACAATTTGTAGTTAGAAATACAAAGTAGATCGACATTTACGTTTCCATTTCCACTACACTAAGTACATGTGCATAATACGCGAGATATTGATTTGAATACATACTCGGAAATCATTGACTCAAGCTCAAGAGAGAAAGATAATTATTCTTATTAATGGCCAGATTTCGAAAGCTCTCCACTACTACACCGTATACCGCCTGTGGTACAGGGTATATGAAGTTTGTGCGGACGTATGTAACATGCAGAAGTACTTATAATAGACTAATCCGTTCGTCTCTCCATGTCGCAATTTTTGAAATATTTTAACAAAATCTCGTACACTGACATATTTCGGCCGAAGAGCGAAACCTATTGGATATGGATTGGATCGGACCCTCTTTCAACCACTCCCCATATAACATCTTATTTGGAAAACACGTTATATGAAAAAGCATTGCAATCTCCAAATTACTTGGCCAAAGTCGGAATTCTAAATTATTGTGAAAAATTGGGATTGCAAGGAAAATGTTTTGGACCGACTCCCATATAAACTTTCGTAGGACAATTAATACTTTATATGGTAAAAATGCTAATTTTTAATATTTCATCAGAAATTCTTTCTTTCAAGCTTTCATCAGAAATTCTTTCTTTCAACGTTTAAAATTTTATGATGAGATTTTTCCATTTGTCTAGTATTTTGGCATGCAGCTTAAACGGATCAAATTTGATCTATATGAATGCTTCTTGGAATAGCTTCCATATATAAGTTTTCATGAATAGTAAGTTCTCTAGAAAAACATTTGATTTTTGATGAAAATTTTGGTCCGTATCATCAATTTAGCAAAATAGTTAATTGAAAGGGTATTTGAATTACGTATTTCCATGGACGCAAGCTATTGCACAGTAAAAGAGTCGAATTCATAGTTTGAGTAGTAAATTAAATCTTCTAAATTTGGATCACGGCAGGTATGGTCTTGAGTAACATTCAATAAGTGAGCGTTCATAAAAAGTATATCTTTCCATGAAAATAAAGTATAATTTTAGTCGTCTTTATCCGACTATATTGTTCTTACTTGTTTTTATCGACGATAGAGCGAAATTTTGTTATACCGTCTGTAGCATCCAACAATATATCCTAATTGGGAATCCTTAACCCTTCGTTCCTTCATACATTTTCTTTTGAGGATATTCTTAGAAGAAGAATGAAAAACTGAACCGTGAAAATTGAAAACAAAAACTTTCCAACTTCTCTATGTAATTGTTTTTTTTCTCCTTACTTCCTCCATCGTCGAATGAAATTGTATTAGGTTCGTGAGTTCGTAAGTTAAGATGTCTGAACGTTATAGATGTCTGAACGTATGTATATTGGTGATCATCGCAAAGGGGTTTGAATTCCACCTAGTTGTAGATGTTCTTCCATCTGTCCATACACCATAAAGATATCTTTTTGGCTTTTGTTTTCAATTATACGTTAAAGATATTAGCGAGTATCAGAAAATTGGAAATAATTTAGACAAAATGGATTACTTCATCATTATATGCTACCTATATAGGTCAGATGAAGCGTTCAACTTAATATTAATAATTGAAAATTCGGTGAACTATTTTCGAATACGAAATGAAACTGTAGCCGTATTTATTTATTATAAACAATTCTTACCATTAGTATCTTTTAAGTGATCAATATGTCCATCTATCCATCATTCATCATCTATGCGAGAGCTGTCCTACCGCAATTTATTGAGTATTGAAAATTAATTAAAAATTCCCAACTGAACATCTGGTCGCACCATGCGTTCACACACACACACACACACACACACACACACATATATATATATACGCACGCACAAACACACACTTGCTATATATAGATAGATTAATATATATAGATTGATATTATGCAATAAAATTAATAATTAATCAATAACATGTGTATTTACACCTTTATTTGATGTCTCATTAAGTAATGAAATAATGCATGAAGTCACTTTTTAGCAAAAAGAACAAAACAACACAAACACGCAAACACTGTACAGCGTATCCTCCACCCATGTATAAAGCAAATAAAAAGCAAAACCGGGCAGACAGACCTTAACTAAATTATTCATAATTGAAAATGAAAACAGCGACACCATACAGTATAATATAATAACAACAACAAAAACAACAAAAACAACAAAAACAACAACAGAAAAACAATAATGAACAAAACAACCAACCACAACAATAAACGACAAAAATATATAAAAATAAAACAAAATAAGCATAAAATTATCATCCAACCTAACTTATTGAGGCACTTATTACGTCTGATCGCTACTGCATGCTACGTACATCCATAGCCGCATGTGTAAACAAATCTCAAACACTAACAATAAAAAACACGCTAATAATTATTCATTATTTTAGCATAATAATGTATATATTTGTCTGCGGCGGGAGCAGAATGTGTGAGTGAGTGAGTGAGTGAGTGAGAAAGGTTGGCCGGGACAAGGGATACTTGCTGTAGAAGGAGAGCAAAAAGCCCGTTCTGCGCTTGGAATTCATTATCATATTTATAACACTAGTGCTAGTAGCGCAATTCTGGATATTGACTCCTTTTGTTATATGAAAAACTTTGCGGTTTGCTTTTCTTTCTTGTTCTGTTTTGTTTTTTTTTTTTTTTTTTTTTTTTTTTTTTTTTTTTTTTTTTTTTTTTTTTTTTTTGTCTCTCTAGTTCAGTAGGTCATATATTTGAGATTGCTTTTGTTGCTGTTGTTGTTGTTGTTGTTGTTGTTGTTGTTGTTATGGTCTCTCTATAAAATAAATTTAAATTAATTATAATTACATCGCAAACGATGACAAATACATTTAAAATTTATGTAATCGCACAGACAGCTTAAGCGGCCTGGATCATAGAAAACAAAAATTTTGCTCAACAATTCCCAATCCAGTTAACAGCTGTACTAGATCATTGCTTAGCAAAAGGTAAAAAGCATATATGATTAGCAATCGCGTATTTGATTAGTTGCCTGAATAAGTTGCGCAGTTACAATAAAACAACAACATTTTGTTAACACGAATATATGCGGATTCTCGCCATCACAATTAATTGCCATAAATAAAATAATTCGTTCAGTTGTTGAATACAACAGGTAACGCATGCCAATGCTTTTGTGTGTGTGTGTGTGTGTCTGTCTGTCTACCTTTCAAATTTTAGTCAAATATTTAAAAGAAATCAACAAGAAAATATTTCAAAGAGAACTGAAAATATATATATATATATATATATATATATATATATATATATGTACGTGTGTGTTTATGTATATGTTTACAAATCAAAATTAACATAACATTAGAATTGGTAATTACGCTGGCGCCTAGCCAAGCAATCGCGTTGCTATGAATATAGCTAAGACGAGTTGAGTTCAAACTGTAAAAGACAATAAGAGAAAGAGAAAAAGAGAGAAAAAGAGAGAGAGAGAGAGAGAGAGAGAGAGAGAGAGACAAGCGCAAGTTGCGCATGCGTCCTCTTTTAATTAAAATGCAAACATTACCAAAGGACGACTTAACCAAAACAAACATTCACAAACTTACATAAGCGCACCAGCAAAACAAGTTAAGAATATGAAAATCAGCATAATTTTTGGGTTGTCTTCAGTAAACAGAATAGCTACGGCTATTGGAAACCTTAAGAGTTGAAAAGCATATCAAAGTGCTACTGTTCGCGTGCTTAACGTAGAATTGTGAGAAATAATTTTCTTATGCGGTGTTTTTTTTTTTTCTTTTGTGGTATTGATTTTAGTTCGGTCGTTTTGGTGGCCGCAATTGTACGTTTTAGTTTTTCACAATCAAACTGATGCGCGTGTCCTGTTGAATTATTCAAATGTGTGTCTGAGCCATTTGTTGTTGTTGTTCGTTAAAGTATTTGCTCGTTATTCGCCCATATTTATACTGCAATGAAATGCAACAAATTGCTAAACGCACATAAAGGCTAATAAACACACGCACATATATGCACATAAATACGGGCGCGCTCGCAAACCAAAGCAATGAAATGCGTGAATGAGTTATAGCAAGAGACGAGCTAAAACCATTTAGCTGCCGTTCACATTTATGTTGATTTATGCGCATAACTTCCAGTCAAAATTCCTTCGTGTAAATTCGTCTGTTTTTCTATACATTTTTCCTTTTTATCTTTTGTAATTCACTAATAATTGTGATTAAATGTGTGCTTATAATTACGCAAAATTTACGAATTAAAATTGCGACTGCAAGTAACATAAGCATATTCATATATATGTATGATGTTTGATTTTAGTTAAGTCTATTCGTCCTTTTACTAGTACTAGAAAACTTAAGTAATAGTAGTAAAGGTTTCCATTATGCCATTAACTACAACCTAGAAGGCATCTCAAGACAATTGATTCATTAAATCAGTGATTTTTTTTTCGATAGAATCGAAGATTGCCTTACAAAAGTGAAAGCGAATTATTGAACTGCTGCCAGTATTTCTCCTCAAAGATAATATGGATGCTCAAGCTAATCTGGAATATACGATCGCTTTAATGTGGACAGTTCAATCCACGGCTCTTAAAAGAAATTGTCCTTCTTTTCTTATAGTTTATGTAAAAGAAGGAGCTCCAGTCTATGTCTATTACTAATCCATTACTAGTCTAAGTAATTTTATACCAAAGATAATTTGTTCACACTAGAGTAAGCCCCAAGGGAATTAAAAAAAAAACGAAACAGTTATGCATAAATTATAGAAACGTTTTTGGAATGCATTGTACATACATAGCTTGGTTTAAGATCTTTTATACAAGATTATAATCTTTCAGGACGGAAGAGCGCTTCTTGACCATTGAATGAATGATTAAAAAATGGCTTCATGCCATGTGACATACAAAATCCACTAACCGAGTGTTCGGACACACGAGGTTTATCTCATCGTCTTGCCACACCCACCAAAATATGTCGGAAGTCGTATAAGATACTAATATTACTGATCAGGACGTCGAGTTAGCGTATCAATGCCGCTTCAATTGGTTGTTGTTCGTATTTTGGAAAACTTATTGTCGCACAAGCGGAGAAAGAAAACTAAAAAGATCTTCGATTGATTTGCACTGATACAGTTTGAAAATTTGGTGGCCTCTCTCAACAAAGTCCTAAGAAAAAGAAAATGAAAAAAATGAAATTAAAGTAATTCGTCGATAACTTATTTGGTACGAACACATGTTAAGTCTACGCAAAAGTTTAAGGTAAATATGAAGATGATAATGCGAACGGAAACGCAGGAGTATAAATTGCACGCTAAACAAATCTTCACAACATTAAAGAAAATTTTCCCGCACTTAACTTGAGATGAAAACTTTATGCCCTAACTTGAAAAATATTGGGAGTGCAAAACCAAAGTGAAATAAGAAGAAGAAGAAGAAGAAGAAGAAGAGAGAAAGCAACTTGTAGTACTAGTTGTGTCAGCGAAATAACCCATTCACCCACACACAACCACACCTATGACTATCAATTGAAGTTATAAAATTGCAATAAAAATAACAGAGCTCAAAATTTAACTAAAAAGAGAAACACACACACACACACACACAAACACATGTTTATACACACACTCTTGGGTATTGTAAAATGACAATACTTCGGAATGGATAACAAGTGATATGATATTGAAAAAAAAGCAAAAATTCCAACATGCGAGCAAACATGTAAAATATTACAAAAGCACACACACTGTAAACTGAAGTTTATAAAGAAAAGAGCAAAAAAAAAAAAAAAAAAAAATCCGGAAAATCGCTGACGAATCCTTTGGCTATGTAAAACAACAATTTTTGCTTTTTTATTGGTTCTCATAAACATACCGACTACATAACAATAACAACTGAGCCAAGAACAATGAACAAGTAAAGTAAACAAGTACACATTACATTACTACGATCAGAAAAGCGTTACAACACAGCAACTGTAACAACAATAAAAGAGCACATAACAGCAACAGGGCATATGTGCAAAAACATGAGTAAATCAGCAACGAAAGGAAATCTGTACAAGAATATTGTGACTGAGAGATAGTCAAACGGGTTAAAATGTTTTTATGTAGGTTCGTGCGAAGATATCCTTAAGGACTAGCATCGACGTTGACATTAACAACAAATAACACGCACATACACGCGAAAATTGAATATACAAGCATACCAATGAAAAGCATTAACTGAATCATGGATACATAACTACGGTTCAAGTTATGCGCGTTCAATAAAATACCTCACCACCATCAACTAATAAATTTAAGACCAACTGATATATAACTTACGTGAATTGAATCAGGCGTTCCCTTGTCAAATCCAAAACGATATCCTTTCCTCAACGCTTAATGGTAGCTGAAAATTTTCTTACCATGCCATCTATTGTTTAAAAACTGCGTATCTTTGTAATTAGAAAACAGTTTCACCATAGTTTTGTACATTCACCTCACACTCGGCTTGCTAAGCTTCTAAAAACTCCAATTTGAACATATTTTCTTATTGTATTTCAAGTGTTTTTGTTGTTCATCGTGCAATTTTATATTAATCTTATGTTCTCACAGTTCATTCTTATAATTCATATCATATATTCCTCTTCTTATTATCGTTCAATCATAATGTCTCTCACCTCGCTACTATGCTTTTCAAGATTCTTATTGTTTTTGTAACGTTGATCAAGTGCACCAACCGTAGTGAGAAAGCAATTTCTATAATAATTTCGACCTTTGTGCTGCCTTTATGCTGTGACCGTTTTCGTGCCTGATAGTATCAACCACGGACTGATTTGAACTGTCTCCTATAGTAGTGATTGTACCTAGTTGTCACTGTTGGTTCGACAGTTCATGATGTGCTTGTCATCTCGGGTAAAGTTGTTGCCCTAGAAGTGGTTGCCTCGTTGCCATAGCGTAGAAAATTATTACCGCTCTTATTGCGAGTGATGCTTGTTAAGAGCGGCTCGTTGAGATTATCTTCTGTTTTACTCTGTTCTTCTGTTTCCGAAACTCATTGTCAACGTGTCTCTTTCGATCCATACGTATTTGGATATTGTAACGAAGATCGATTTTTTTGCTTTCAACGAAGTCAAATCTCTATTTATCAATGGGTGAGTAATTTCTAATGACCCCTTTCTTACCCACTGTAAAATATTTTGTTGGGTGTTCTCGCTCAGGAGCTATTATGGCATTTTGTCTTGAGCGCAGGTCTAACTCGGAGTGAATGTGGCTGCCAGTTGTTAGTATAGTCGGTAATTTATTAATTGCGTGATGGATCGATGTTCGATTGATTCGACAATTCTTTGGACGAAGCACTATTTTAAACTATTATTCCTTTGAATTTGTCTTTGAAAGTTTGTACGAATCTCCCCGGCTGTCCATTCGTAGACCAATATTAAGAAGCATATTATCTGGGACCAAACCTTTTTCTTCTTAAAAATTTTCGGAATTCGTTAGAATGAAACTGTGTTACATGCATCGATTGCAGGCATGTTTGGCATACCATAGGTGAGACAAATTTCTCAACATGCTGCAATTTTCCCAATACATGCGAAAAGCATGACCCCGCATGATCAAAAACTTTAATTGGTCATATCCAACAGTGCACTGCCACAATTTTAGGGTTAGATCGACTGCGTTGGGATGCGGAGCAATTTGAAACTATATATAGCTTCTACGTTGTGAGTTATGTGCTTGTGCCATACATAGGGTCCAGCCATACCAAAATATCCTGAGTGTAATTCCTTTAAATGCAGAATACAAGTACGCGTGTCGCGTAGCAAGAACCTTTTTTGCAAGATAAGCTCTTCCTAATCAATAACTTGCTACTTAATTATTCCTTTTCTACAAAATAAGATAAAGACTGAGGCAACAGCATTGTTCTTCTCTGTAGCGGTAAGATAACCCCGAAAGTATTTCCTTCTTAGACACCATTTGCCATACAATATACATACATAAGCGTTTTACTGTTTTGTTTATAACGCTTTGTATGGGTACTCTCTAAACCCAATATCTGACGGTCGATTATCAAGAAGTTGGTAAGTTTACCAATATGGGAACACATTCCTGAATGCACTTATACTTGATTTATTGCCTACGACTAAATATCAATTGTTAAAGATTTCGAGATTATAATTCTGAAGATGGCCGTCTATTAATTTTGTCCTTTCGTTAATTAAAATCAGCGAAATTAGTGACAACGTAAGGAGATAAACTTAAGAATTTCTGATCGGCATACGATTGTGAGCTGGTTTAGTCCTCTTCGCCTCCTATCTTTACGTTCTATCGTTTGTTATTGAAAGATAAGTCTTTGAAAATATTACCGTAGAAAACTGAAGCGCTCTTATTCTACGTTCATCAGATAAGTGTGTGAAAATGGGACCGTTCCCTTTCTATGTGCGTCGAAAATAATTTATAACATTTGATTGATATCGATTATGAAACTTAGTGTAGGTACTTAGCGTGGTTAGCGTCTAACAGCCGAGCACAAAAACAGTCCCATTATTTTGCTGTTACGGTCACGCTTAATAAAACAAATCACATTTACTCTTATTGGTGACAGTACCAAGGTGGCTGACAATCTCAATAGCTAACTTTCTTATTTGAATTTATTGAATTCAATCAGTCATGTTATAGCGCTAAGTATATATGTACTTAAAAATCCTATTAGCATTGAATTTTGTAAATATTTATAATATTTTGTGTTTTAAGAGAGATGCCAATAATTCATTAACTATTTAATACATTCAGTCAATTGAGTGGACTTTGCACATATGTATATACTGCGGCCACTATTACATTTATAAATAAGTGCTGATGATGAAGTCCATGAAGTCACTGGATTGTTGAAGCATTTTATAACAAAAGCCTAAATTACCGGAAGTTATTACATCTTCGTACATATCATCGTTGGATAGTAAAGGACATTTTTGCAATATTCTTCTTTATCAAGTGCTTAAGAATTTTTATGCCTTTGTTGGTTTAAAGCAAATATAAAAACATTGTTTGGTATTTGTGGTATTCTTGGTTGGTTTGGTTTTGTTGCTTTCATATCCGGTAAGGTTTATGTTTAATTTTCAACTTTTTCCGCTTGACAAAATATCTATTGTCCTCGGTATGGTCAACTGTGTATAGACAAATGGAGAGACAGCCACGAGTTCAGATTTTGCATATTCTTACTCAGCTTCTTCTTCCTCATATTTGAATATTAAGTACAAAGTAAGCATATTTATGAGTTTTCCCATACAAATGCCCCGGAAATGTTATTCTAAATATTATATTAAAATTTATTGTATTAAATTTATAGATGCAGACAATTATGCGTAAATAGATGAACATAAACCTACCTATGGAATAACTTCAAGAATTATGTAAAATAATTTTTCCCAAAAATTTTTTTCATACTTCAACAATTTTAAAGTACACATATGAAAATAATGTTGCTTATTGCGTTGTCGTTTTCCTTTCTGCTTAAATTTTAGTAAAATATCAAATCAGCCAAACAAAAAAACAAGAAAAATATATTTCCGAATGGCCGACTTTCTGACAGTTCGAAGGAAGCGTAAAAAATTTCTAAAAATTTGTGCGTTTGACGCGAGCGTTCGTATTCATTTCACACAACTTTCAAGACTTTTACTCGAAAACATCCATTAGGTATTGCTTAGTAGCTAGTAAAGGGGAGAAATAAAAGAAGCAATAAACTGCGAAAAACAAAAAAAAAAAAAAAAAAAAAAATTAAGAAAAAATAGAAAAGAATACAGTGGGATGCTCTATGTGTCTCTTGAAGCGAATTCGGAATACTCGTCCTCTAAGGTCCTATTCATCCTTGAATAGCACTAGAATGTCAGAATTGCAGATAAACAAATGAGCTATTCTTGAATGCAACGTAAGGACAGCGATGAGTATGCGAAGCAATCTTAAGGCCTTTACTTTAATTTTTTGAAGACACAAAAGCGTTAAAAGCAAAATAATCGATGGATAGAAAGTCAATACCTGGAAAGTAAGACAACTGATGGAAATGAAAAACTAACGGCCCCGCTACTATAGAGGATTTTCATGATGTGGTACCGATTGCTACCAACGGCATGACAAACCTAGTATGCTGCGATTATTTTTGAGTGCATGTAAAAACTCAAATGTATGGAAAGGAAAAATGTAATAAGCGAGCAAAAGAAGTTGTACGTGACCAACCGCACTAGGGTGTTAGGGAATGTAACAATTTCTGCGCTCGCTTATGAAATCTCGTTTTCTCAAACTGATAAAATAAGGCAACATTCAAATTGTAAAGCACATTTAATCGATATAGCCTGGATTTAGTTTTTTCCATCTTATTCTTCTTTTTTCCTTTTTTTTTTTTGTTTTGTTTTGTTTTGTTTTGTATTTTCTATTCCTAGCAATAAGCGTAACGCAATCCCATAAAAAGTGAAAAAAAAGAGAGGCATAGAACGAGAAGGGGTAGATTGGCTAAGCTACCACCATTAGTTACTTAGGCACAATTTAAGGCAAATGAGCATTGGAAAAACTGCACTCTAGAGACCAAGCACATAAACGAAATTCTTATATGAATTGAAGATTGAAGACCTCAAACTCGTCATGATGTCAGGTTTAACGACTCTTAACAATTGTTAACTAATCGCCTATCAATATCGCCTTTATGAAGCATGAAACGCGTGCTGACTTAAACAAAAGGAAAAAACACTAACATAAAGAAGGAAATAAACAAAATAAAATCATACAAACTGAAATGAACAACATTCTTGGAAGCGAATTTGTCTGGGCGTTAAACAGTCACATCAACTTGAATCAGATAAACTTTGAAATACTATTTTGCAATTTTCATACGGGGCACTCAGTACTCATACAACACTGCCTTATTTTGCACCCGCCAAGCAACCACTCCTCCACTCGGCGAACTATCTCCGCAGCCAACCGTTAGCGAAACAAAGCTGCAGAATATTGGAGCTTATTGTCTGGAATATCACGTGTGGCGTGACACCAAAGCTTTAAAAACTCAACTTTAATTACTCAAATATCACAAAACCATATACATTGTCAGCTAGAACACCCAAGTTCAATCTAAGGAATTTTTAGTTTCCTCTTCTCTTTGTTTGTTAACAGCAGCAACAATAACAATAACAATAAGCATGATTTACTTCTTTCACACTGGACAAATAGTCGTCGGTTTGTTGGTTTTGTTGTTCGTTTGCTGTTCGTTTGTTTGGTGGTTTGGTCGGTTCTTGTTTTTGTTAATATCTTCTGAAAATGAAAAAAAAAAAAAAAAAAAAAAAAAAAAAGCAACGCTTCAAATGTAATCTGATCCTATAACATCAACTAATGTGCACTGTTTGTTATTGCATTTACCATAAGTATGACGTGGCTCTGGTGATGTGGCTGGGGAAGTTGCTAACAGCGTTGTCTTTTTTTTCTTTTTTTTTTTTTTTCCTTTCTGAAGGCAGCTACGAGTCATCACCATCATCATTGTCATTGCCATCATCAAGAACATCACTACATTTTCCTTTTTGTTAACTAATGTAACATAAGCTAAATATTGAAAAGGATCAACCAGATCTTAAGCAGGCTGACTATTCTGCGAATTGTTTGTAGCTTAACAGCAGCATCAACTTTCAACGCAAAAAATAAACAAATAACAAAAAATAAGCGATGAACAGTAGCCACAGATGTTGTCTTTCTTGAGAAGTATTTTTTCTGTTAAGATTCATTCGTTTTGCTTCGTTTTGAGGCATAAAGTTTTCAGAATTCTCTCGATACTACTATTGTAAGAATTTCAGAAAATCTTTTCGTTTTTCTTCTTCTTTATTTTCTTTTAAAGAGATTTCTGTTAATGATGGACAACTGTTACAACTAATCGCGATATGATCGGCAAACAAAAACGGCTAATATATATAATAGAAAAATCTCTCCATTAAAAATGTTAAAGGAAAGAAGGGGTAAAAATAAGCATCTTGTTTAAAGAATTAACAATTCTTACAGTTGCAATAAATAAATAAACAGGTTGCATAGAGTGCTCTTCCGCATAAAAAGATACCCTACAATATATAAAATAGAAATGTGAAATGATGCAATTATAAGAAAGAGAATTATTTATTTAAGAAAGTGATGTCAAGTAACAGTCGATTGCCTTAACTGCAGTGAGCAGAATCTATCTTCAGTGGCTTTATAGCCATACAAAGACTTGCTGAGAGAGTCTCGTAGCTTTAAGCGATCTTTACGTGCGTGCTTGAAGGCCAATCCTTTTCGTTTTGAAAGATTTTTTGATAAATATTTACAAGATATTTTTTTTTTGTATTTTTATTATTTATTTACTTGCAAATATGAAGGCATAGACCAATGTGTAGATAAATACAAGGGTTATAAAAAAAGTGCTACAAAAAATTTTAAGATCATGGTGAATAAACTGAAAAGTCATTTAAGTAATCGATTTGCACTGTAATCGATTAACGGCGTTAATCGTGACCTATCCGTATAAAGTGAAATTTATGAGTTTAAGAACGAGCCCAGTTTGCTTCGGAAAGAACACAAGCAGTCATTAAAGGATTTCAAAGACTGTGGAAACGCATTCCCATATGGTGCTGAGCGGTGAATGGTTCACCGCGAGGAATACCAAAGTGTTCCTATGCCAGAGAGTATAGCGATGGAATAGTTTTCCAAAGGCGGATTAGCGATCTAAATTTTAATTATTCGCAGAAGAGGATTTTTAAAAAAGTCATGGACGAGGGAGAAAATGCAATCTTTGCGATGACTATTGTCATCTAAGGGTAATTCTATCCAAGTTATAAGACGAGCAGGCGGGTACAACATTGACGCAATAGTTGCCATGCGACCTGAGCAGAGGATACGCAACAATATATTTAGTTTGAAGTGCCAAATGCAGGTTAAAATTGTGCAATTTTCGCAACATAAGGCATAGTTTTGAAGACATACCATCAATAGGTAGATCAAAGTTAAGTTTGCGATCAAGGATTGTGCCAAGAACTTGCGTTGAGTTCTTAAACTGTAGTGCAAAGATAAACGAACCGGTTCGGCTAGAGTTAAAAAGTGTAGCCTTAGCGTACAGCTACAGCATATCACCCAATATATTAAAATTAATATACGCTCGAGATTTGTTAGTCTATGTTTCGAAAATGCGAATGTCATTTACATCACATTCATAAAGCAGACAAACATCATTCGTGAAGAGACTGAAGTGAAGTCATTCACTGAGATGCATAAGCTTACAAACGCAACTAACAAAATTGAATGTGTGATATTGTAACGATTTCACTTCAGGGTTTTCCCCTCTATAGCCAGGGTATACTCAGGGCTAATCCCAGGCGTTCGTTGCAAGAAAATTTAGTCTTTAAGAAGACTTTCATTGGCTGTTAGAATTCAGTTGTTTTTCTTCAGGAATTTAGATTTTCTTTAACAATTTCTCAGAAAAATAATTAAATATACGAGTGCTGTAGGGAGAAAAAACCAACATAGTAAGTGTGTGATGCGTGACGCTTTTTGTTTGCCGATCCCGTTAAAGTTTCCGTGAAGCGCCGTTCTAGGCACCGCTTTGAAGAATTACCGAAAGTACTGTTCTGGAGACCGTTTTGCAAAATTACCGTAAACCACTGTTCTAGACGCTGTTTTGAGGAATGACCGAAAAATACTGTTCTGGATAACGTTTGAAGAATTATCGTATCTTTAATCTGCAATGAACGTGCGTATTATTCAGCGTACAGTCACTTCAGCTTTTCCTAGGGATTTATTTCTTCAAACCGAAGCGATGAAGGAAAATATTCTTCAGACCATAGGATGATTGACAGTCCTATTGCAGGAAAGAGCCAATCATCAATGTTCTGAAGGAATAGTAGGGAATATTCCTCAGCCCGAAGTACGATTGACAGTCCTATTGCAGGAAAGAGCCAATCGTCAATGTTCTGAAGGAATAGTAGGGAATATTCCTCAGCCCGAAGTACGATTGACAGTCCTATTGCAGGAAACAGCCGACCTTAAACTTTCTAAAGGACTAATATGGGTCACTTACCTTTCTGCTCGACAGCCGCTGAACAATAAAAGAATGATCGGTGGTCGCGGGCTGCTTTTATATCTGTCGATTCGCCATACTTGTTCTGCTGCCAACACAGAGCTGAGAGAGATAACTTGAGGTGAATTTCTGATTTACAATGTTGTGTATTAGTAAGCAGAGAACTTAACGGTGCGTGTGTCTCTCCACATTTGCATTTTGGTGTTGTCAAGCAAATTTAGGAAAATTCACATGACGTCAGCAACACAACCCGGTTCTCAATACCTAAACTGTTTTGTATGTAGGTATATGTGCATACAAAACAGGTTTATTGTGTAGTTTGCAAATGTTGAGAAAGACGTCTAGAATGTGGGATCAGTGATACACATGAATTATGAGTATGAGAGCATATGTATATTAGAATATTAGACAATATATGGAATGTATGGGATGTATATGGCAAGGTTCAAAAGGAACATAAGTAAAAATCTAAATCTACGCAAGTATAGGTAATATTGCAAGAATTTATATGTATATATGTAGCATATATATAGATTTGTATAAGCGTAAGTATATAAAGAAACTCAAATAGGTAAATAAGTATGAATATAAGTAAATGTAAAATTAGACACATTTATATATATATATAATATATATATATAGGTATGTATCAGCGTAAGTAAATAGAAAAGTTCGATTTATATATCAACGTTCAAAAGGTACATACGTAAAAATCTAAGTATTTGTTTGACTATAAGTATATGTAACTGTAGTATATATATGCCGAAGTATAAGAATAATATATTTATAAACATGTATATGCGTAAGCGTATAAAGAAGTTCACATGGGTGAATGGGTATGAATTTAAGTACACGTAAGTGTAGTATATATATGTATAAGTGTGCACAAGCGTAAGGGAACTTTCGCTTCCTCATATCCCCCCCCGACTCGTGTGTTCCAGTAATAATTTGCTACCAGGCTCCTTCAATCCTAAATATCATATGGTTGAGGCGGGGCTGAATAATAGGGAATGTTGACAATAGTTGCTGATACAGTTCAGATTCCACTGGTAATGGCGTGTTGGACGAGCTACTGATCCATTCGTTGCAGCGGGTGGCAATGGTGGTGGAATAATTCCACCGCAACATATGAGGTCTTTCGAGAGACGTGGGCTTGCCTGAGGAGTCGCAACGCTGGTGGTGCTATTGCCGAGAATGTAGCACGACACTCTACGATGGGCCCCTCGAGTAGCAATTGCTGGTCTTCTATTCCACTATATGAAGCAGCTCGTAGTGCATTAACGTCCTTGAGTGTTTCGTCTGTGTTTCCAGTTCCCAGAATTTTTTCCTCAAACTGCTTGTTAGGTTGGCGGGGTTCTCTTCTAAAATTTCAGTATGCTACTGAGTAGCCTGTAGTGTCCGAAGTCGCGGTGTTGAGGACGAGGGTGATTTCAAGGATGAACCTGTTCCAGCGGCGCGAGTCCGTTCCTGTGAATTGCGCCAGCATCGTTTTGAGTGTGCGGTTCACTCTTTCCGTGGGACTCTCTTGTGGGGTATACGGTGCTGTAAATTGCTGTCTCATACCCAAACTCTCCACGAACTGGTGGAACAGCCAGCTGACAAAATGTCCAATAACTTTGCCGAAGGTGCTATGGAATGTTGCGGACGTCGAATGTAGCCCAAAGGGCATAACACGCAATTGAGACAGAGCTCAGCCAGTACCCGTTTTTCAAGTCTATGTTACTGATGTACTTTCCTTCTTGTGACTTATCCAATATGTGCTCAATTCATGGCAAAGGATAAGCATCTGGTATCGACCTCCGGTTAAGCACTCCATAATGTATACATAACTGCCATTCTTCACTCCTTTTTGGTACCAATACGATCGGAACGCTATATGGACTATTTGAAGGTTCCATGTAGCTTGCCTGTAATAGCACGTCTATGTCCTTGTTCCTAATCGCTTGCATAGGGGGATTCTTGCAGTTATACCAAAATTTTACGGGAGTTTCGTTTCTCATTCGGTGACTGGTAATGTTCGTCGGGCCCTGGATAAAATGAAAAGACGCTAGTTGCTCCTTCAACAATCCTTCAACGTGAGGAGACATTGTGTGCTCATGAACTTGATTGGGAATCTGTGTTGGCTTAAATTCCGGCAGTAGAATTCACTTTCGTGTGTCAACGGCCGGAAATTGTCGCATGTGTTGTGCAACGTCGATGGCGTTTCTTTCAGGTCGAATTGGATTTCTATACACTGTATGTTTCTCGTCGTCTTCACTATTTTGTCTCGGAGATTTTAGATTATTCTGCTTAGGCAAAGTAAGTGGTTCCTCTAGTAACGTGCGTTTACTTACTAGGCTGATGTTACACCAATTTTCACGTTGCGTGTTGTGAGCGTCACCATTTCTGCGGGATCTTTGGGGTTTCGGGCCGTATGTACCTGCTTTGTCGGCTGTCTGGGATGAATTCGAATGACGGCAAGTGGTCGCATCTATTTTGCCAAACGGCAATTGTTTCGTCTTTTTTCTGAATCGTATGGTAATTCCCACCAACGACAAACTATGTCCACGCTCTTTAAGGAAATCCAAGCCCAGTGTTACGTTGTCCGCCACACCTTTTGATATGAAGACCGATAGTTGAAATGGTTGTTATCTTATCTTACGGTTGTGAGGAGTTCATTATGACTCTGATGTAAAGTGCCATCTGCCATGCGAATTTTGGTGACTACCATGGTGGTGTCTAATATGTGCGGCAGGAAATTTGGCATACGAGCTTTGACGATGCTTCTGTTGGCACCGGTGTCTATCAAACCCTTGAGCGGGAACCCAGCAAGAATTATGTCGGCCACTAAGTTGGATTTCTCGAATGTTGCCACAGGCGTTTCAGACCCTACTTCGCTGTCAAAAATGGACATACTCCTTGCTTGTGCCCGATTGCGACGGCAGCAATCCCGTGTCAGCACGCCTCTCTGTCCACAATCCCAGCAGAACATGACTCTCGCATTAGGGCGTTGTTAAGCGTAATGTTCCAATTGCGCGGAACGATGACTGGGCGTTCCTGGGTTCGGTATATTTTCTCGCTGGGACTACCGCTGTGCCTCTTCGATGCTCTCGTATTCAGGCGCAGATGGAAATCATTCTGGCGGGATATCTCATATTACTCAACCAAGGAGCCCAAGGAGACTTAGTTTGAGACATCTGGCTTGGCGGATGAATAGCTGACATTCTTTCCTACTGTTCCTGTATATCCGATCAATACGTAGGCGCGAAATTGCTCATTTTGTAGTTGAACTGCTTGCCGGACTTCACCATCTAATCTTTCAAAATATCGGGAAAAAGTTCGAGAAGCTTTCTTTAAAGCCTTGCCAGCCGTCCCATGTCCGCCGGCTATTACGGTACCACATCAGAGCTTGGTCCTTAACTAATTCTAGCATTACCGGTGGCATCATATCTATTGGAAGCTCATAGGTTTCGCACAATTCTTCGATAAACATGGATTCGAACATGGATTCCATGGTCGAACTTTGTCCATAGTCGATCCTAATGAGAATGGTTCTGCGATCGGACGGCGTGACCTTCTCGGACGATTTGTAGCTTCCGAAAGTTTCAGCAGTGCCAGGCGTACGATGTACTTAATTTCTAAGCCATCAAAGCGTTTCACCGTTTCGAGCTTCACGTCTACGGTCCCCATCAACGCAACCAAGGCTTCACGCATTTCGTCCACTGTTCCTGTTATATCAAAGCGTAATTCCCCATTTACTTCGGCTGGGCCTAGTAAACGCCAATACTGTTTCTCAACCTTTTTGTCGAGAAATTTTCAAATTTGCAGATTTTTCCATATAAAGGCTTTTTCAACTTAAGGGGTTATTTGGGAAATAGTCGCAAAAGTAGTGCGACGCAATTCATTTTCAACAGCAATTTTCCCTTGAGCCAAAGCGAGTCAGAGTATCAAAATAATCCAAAAAATTACAAATTGTTGGTTGAATACCAAAAAAATAAATATACAAAAAAATTGGCAAAAGGAAAACGCTTAAGACAGTCACCTTAGCGTTCCTTCCGAAAGGGCAGCGTGCGACTATGTCTCCCATAGCGATCGTTTCTAATGATCTCTGGGTCATTCTACAGAGCGCACTCAAGTAATAGTGGTGACAAACAGGAAACGCTTTCAATACAATACGAAAATTGAAGTCAAAGGTCATAATATTCGTATCGTATTGAGTCTGAATATAGCGTGCAATCTCTTTCATTTAGATTTAGAGATTTAGATGCTGAAATGATTGTTCCAGAATATATATTAGGCACGCAACCAACAAAGGAACATTAATCGCGGCTACCTTGGCTAAAATTATGCCAACATGAATGGGCTAAAATAGATCAGGAGAAACGTGATACTTAGTGTTCTTTTTACCTAGATTATCTGCGGCAGCGGCATCCTTACGCAAGAAATAAGGCGTAGTAAGCATTTTATACGCAAGTTAGACATTATTCCCGATTTTCGGGGATACTATCAACCTCGGATGCTGTTAGCCAAGCAATATATTGTCAGTGCGATTTCCACTGTAATAACAAGTAAATATCGATAATTGAAAAAAAAAAAAAAAAAGAATGATGGCCGAATAAGAAACAAATGGGTATGATGTCAGGCAAAGAATGGTAGTGAAGTCTAAAAAAGTTCGATAAGACGATGGAGACTTACTTTCGTCCTTAATAGAAAGAACACGGCTAAGTGATTGTTTTTTTTCATTTTGGTGAGGTACCACTTCTCTGATTCTAATTTCAGGAGTGCGGAATATGTGACTTTTGTCCAAGTACTTCTTCAACGGATTCGACAACTAATCTGTGCTCCATTTAATCTAGGGGGGTATAGTGTTGCAGGATAAAAAAGGCCATTATCTTTTTAGAAAAAATTAATGATCGACTTAATCTTAATGCCTTAAAATGGTTTACCCATAATTCGTGGACCCACTTGCAGATAGCTTACAGACGTTCACTTCTTCAAATAGAAATATAGTAGACATAGATATATTTTATTTGTTTACTCATTTAATGCATTCATAAACACAAATGTACATCTGCCTAAATATACTTGTATTAAACATACGGACATATATTCATGCGAAGCAACAGTCAGCCAAACAGCGACTCATTTGCAATTAAGCAGCATAAATGAAGTATGAAATGAAATCTTTTAGCGCGCGAGTAAGCTTGGCGCCACTATTTTTAACATTTTTTCTTTTCTTTTTTTGGATTTCAGTGAAAATACAAACATTTAATCCCTATTGACGGCGAGAGTATATTATATTTATCATTGCGTGTGCATTACCCATATGTAAATTCTATCTGTATGCTTGATCAGAATCGCATTAAGTTTTTATTCAGTTTGTTAAAATGACAATAACAGAGAAATGTACAACAGATATAGAGATCGTTCTTATGGTGGAAAAGAAAGAAGGGAATGAGATCGTAATTAAAAATAGAATAAATAAGAATTGTATTATTATTTGTACTGAGGGCGGGTTAATAGCAGACGCCGTGGAAGTGTAGAAAATCGATTCGCGGTCTATTTGACTTTGATTGGTAAATAGGAGTGCGTTTTTTTTTTTTCTGTGGCCATGAATGTGACGTTGCAGACTTAGTTAGTAAGTGGTTAAGTAAGTTAACCAAGTGATAGTTAAGTCAAATCCAGATCATTTAAATGGGTAGCAAAAAATTCGACCTATCCTCAATAAGAGATCTCCGTTTGTTTTTTTTCTTTTTTTTTTTTATTCTCTATATGAAAATGTTTGACTGTAAGTTGAAGTGCGGCAATAAGTAAACAATTAACTAATACATTTTAAATTTATATTTTGACGTTTTTGTTTTTTATGAGTTTTGCATATTTAATGCAGAAAAAACAATTAGAAAATATTACTTAATATATATGTACATATACAGTCACCGTTTGTTGTTGCGGTCTTGAAATGATTAGAACGAAGCCTAACCTTGGTTTACAGAGTTCCATCAAATAAATGCGATGAGTGTGGGCGCAAAGCAATTAACTGTTGATATCTTAAGCCCGTGTGTCTCTTGTGTGGTTTACTGGGTTATATTTAAAAACATATATAATAATAATAGTGTTGATGATGTTAGTGAAGTTAACGTGTTTATGTTTTCAATTAAACAAAGCAACATTTACGCACATGTGTGCATGCAAATGTTATTTGCCCTCTTCGTAGACATAAGCCTGGGGGATACACCGTCCGCGATCGTCATTTACTAACATTTATTGTATCGTATGCATAAAATTAATAACTAATGGCTGGCGATGTCTGGCAAATGTCTAGCTCAGGTCAATGATATAACACTAGAATACATACGCACACACACACACACACACACATACATACATACATACATACATACATACATATATACTGGATGCATACTAAATATAGTAAACACAAGCCCATATACTTACTACACGCATGGATATTCGGGCATTAATTAATTTTAATTCTCTTATGAGATGCGAGATAGAAAAAAAGCATATTAAAAAGTAGAACAAAGCGCACACACAAAGAGATACAAATAAGCACACGCTGAGGAACATAAAAGAAGTAAAAGAAAAATGTAAGTGAATATTTAAATTTCGTTTTGCACTTCAGGCCGTTAGTCGGTGAAGTTAAGGCTTCTTTCTCATTTTGAATTCATACAACAGCTCGCGCGCGTTGTAAATTTATTCAATTATTAAACTATATGAAGCGTCCGCAGCAGCAGCGACGGGAAACAGCAACACCAGCAGCAACAGCAGTAACTGAAAATGTGTGGCTTTGCTTTGATGTTTACAACTGTTGCATTTTGTTTTTGTCTTTTTTGGTGCAATTGAACAAAAATTTTTACATAAATAATTATTCAAGTTCAAGTTCATCGTCTATATGTATATTGTGTGTGTGTGTGTGTGTGTGTGTGTATGTATGTATGTATGTATATGTGTATAGATGTATATATCTATATATCTATATATCTATATATCTATATATCTATATATCTATATATATATATATATATGCATGTGTGTGTGTGTGTGTGTGTGCGCGAGTGGCTGCATAATACAATATCAAAGTCATTGCCACTATCACGATGATGAAGTTAATGATTATTGTTAACTGCTTTAACGTAAATGTGATAAAATTATATAATACTTTGTAAAAAATGAAACAGAATGACAACAACAACAAAATGAAACAAAAAATAAAAAAAAACAGCGTACTGAGAAAAGCCAAGCCTACCATGTGGTCACACATATGAAAGATTTTTACTCAAGCACATACATATGCTAAATCAGAGGCAACTAAATAATGAGATATCCCAACATTTTGTTCAAAATTGGAACTAGTAAAATCTCAAGGACCTTTAGTGCTTCCGTTATCAATAAGAATAATAGTAGCGCTACTAATTAGCAGTCATTTAATTGCTTGCTCTTTCATTTTCATAATATGTGTGGACGAAAATTCTGTTAATGCTACCTTCATATGACGTCATATTGTATTAAACATTTATTATTTTGAAATTCCATGTTTTGACGTGGATGTATGCGGTGCTGTGTACGTGTGTATACGTGTATATTTATGAAATAAACAAGGATATGAGGTAAACAAAAATATGAGATAAATCGTGTAGTTTGGAACCGTGTAATTCGGGGGAAGGTATCCGAAAAACGTGCTCTTCAACTTACTTATCGTTCGGCTGTTACCTGTACTTAAAAACGCAGACTTCGATATGAAGGACTTTAAGAGAAGTTTTGCTAACACAAATAATGAAAATTAAGCGGCTGATAGTTAACAGAGCTACAACAGTCATTATTGACAACAGAAACAACAAGTATTTGAAAATATTTTAAGTACGGAATGTTGGAATGTCTTATAATTTAGGTGCTTCTGTGCTAAATGGTAAATATACTTAGTTAATAAGTTGTTTTTGTTGTTACAGCACAAAACAAACTCCTTCGCTTTGGCATCAGTTTCTCTGCTTTGCCTTTATCTGAGGTACCTTGCACACATAAGCGACAGAAAAGCGACAATTACTTTATGATACCAAGAAAATTTTTTCTTAAAATTCTTAGGCTGATGTCGCCTTTCGTGTCTTTATAGTTTTATGATTTGGTACCGTCAGAGCTGCATGCAAATTACTTTTGAATCATCAGCTTAAACTGGTTCAAAAATGTTATTATTATTAGTATTGTGGCTGGTGTATGTTGTTGTTCGTTTTGTTATTCTAGTTTTGTTAATTACTTTTTTTGGTTGTTTATTAATATAAGTAACACACACTGATACATACGTAGCTGGTGCCGTAATTGCTTTATATGCAATTATGTTTCCTTTTTTTATTAATATTTTATAGTAAATTGAATACCACTAAAACAATAACAACAACAACAAAATGAACAAGCAGGAAAATTAAATTCGGTCGGAATCGAATCTCTCATACCCATCATCCTTTACCATAAAAAAAGGCAAAAGAAGTAAAAGAGCAAAACTCTCATGCTCTGTAATAAGAAGTGGACGCACTTGATTTCTTCTATTTTCATAAGAAAAGTTTTTATCGTAGAAGCATGTGCGCGTTGTAGGCGTGTCGTTTGAAAAGTTTTGCAAACTCGTAAGCGATATCTTCATTTTCGCTAACGCGAGAATGTTTACCACAAATATCAGAAAGTTGCGCAAACAGACAGATGGACAGACGCACTGGCGAACATGTTTAAATGCATTCAAGAATTTGTATACTCTATGGGGTTTTCGAAGCTTGTTTCGGCGTGTTATAAAGGTATTGAAAAAAGAGTCAAACATTGATACATTATAATATTGGGTAGGCGCGGTCAATTTTTTCTATTTTTATGCGCAGATTGTACAGAACCGTCCACAGAATATGTGTTCAAATTTTGTACATTTGTTTGCTATAGTTTATGAGTAATGAGCAAAAAATCAATTTTCAATCATTCCCTTTGAAAAACAGAGATGGTCTCCGTTTTGCTTGGTGTTGTGGGCGTGTTCTTCGACCAATTTGCTAGATTTTCAATTCTAACCTGTGTGCAAGAACTACCACTGTTTTTGCCAAATTTGAAGACGATAGCTATATTTTTGTGGCCAGGAGAATGTTTGCAACAGACGTTACACAGACGGAGAGATGTTCAGACGGAAAGACGGACATGCTTAAATCGATTTAGGATTTGACGGTGATCAAGAATATACATACCTTGAGGTCTCTGATGTTTCCTTCTGGGCATTGCACACGTTTTGGCAAAATTAATATAACCGCCATCCTTCGGTGATGAGGTAAGAAGATTAAATTTAAATTAAAAAACATTCAGTTGTGAAAGCCTTTTAAAGTTAATCACACTTCACATTTCACATTGCGATATATGACATCACGTATATCAACATTTCTTTCATTCAGGTTAAAGTTGGAAAGATCGCGTGCCGAAAAATTTTCGGAATTCGCTGAAGGAATTTACTGTCCTTTTTATATTGATAGATTTTCGCTTTGGCGTATTACGTTAATTGAAACTGAAATGAACGGAAGCGCATTAATTATGCATAAGTCCGCATAATGATGGCCTCTTAAGTTCAAGTTCTTGTTGATGAAGTCTCTTCAACGATATTTAATCGAATATATTTTCACAACATCCCCATTTTATGAAATGATGACCGAACACCTCTTAGCAAATGCAAAACATGTTATCGTGGGTTTTTTTGTCGATTTTTCCACACCAAACTAGATTTCTTAAAGCGTAACTCAATTATGGATCACGTGTGTTATGCCCCTTAAACAAATATTTATGCTTTCGTACTTAACTCATTATCTATATTATTAATAATTACGACATATTTCGCTTAACAGAAACTGCTTACTTAGTCGCACTTATCATTCCCAAATTGTGTCCATTTCGTACAAAATGACTTTGAGCACTAATTTAAATGATTCTTTCTTTCGTAAAATTTTTCGAAATTTTACAAAAATTTTTTAAATCATCGCACTAAATAAATAGGGATTTGTGCTAAGAATAAGTTAATCTTGTCTTAGAATAAGTGGGATTAGTCTTAGATTTGTACGAGTGCTGACTAGTTTGGATGTGAAGAATGTCTTCTCCCACGTTTGGTAAATAATAATTAACAAGCTAATGTAAATTTGTACATATATATATATAGATATATATATTTATATACATGCATGTGAGATATTATTTTTCCAGTGGTGTAATATAGGAAAAGCGATACCATCGTTTGATTAACAAATCGCTTAAGCAACGAACAGACAAATGTTCTAAATATTTGAAGTGGAAAAACCACATCACTTTGACTGCAGTATATATTTTACATATGTAGGTAGTTATGTTGTACCACAAGAAGCAAACTAACCTGCCAAGGATGTTGAGTTGAGTTAAGAACTGGTGTTGGCATTCAAGATATTGAAAGTCGAATACACAATAACACATACTTGAATAAAGTAATTGAACGCACCATTATAGTGGTTGCCAGTGAATTATTGCAACCACAAGTTTAGTTTGCCTAGCGGCCTAAAAAAGTGAACAACATCAAAACACATTTTATCGGTATTATATAAACTTGCAGACAGAGCGAACGACAGATACTTAGATAGGGGCCACATTTGAATGTATGTTTAGATATATCATAGTACGTTGTATCCATCTTCTAACGTAGCTGTGTTTTTTTTTTTTTATTTTTTTTTTATTTATTTATTTATTTTATTTTTTTTTTTTTTTTTTTTTTTTTTTATATAACCAGCAGCAGCTGTTTGGAGGTCTTTGTTGGCGCAATTTGTTTATATTGCTGAACAATTACTACTAATTAAATGAGTTTCAGTTGCAGGATATCAAAGCAATTTTTCAATTGTCAAATGATAATTAAAATCAACCGATAAACGATAAATACCTTAAAGGCCAATAACTGCAATATAATGCTATAATAATAAGAATAGAAGAACGACTGGTGGATCGCATTTTCTGGAAAGAAAGGAGGAGAGAAAGAAAGAGAGCGGAAAGAGAGCGAAAGAGAGAGAGAGAGTAAGAAAGGTAAATAATTTCACTTTCATTCTTTCGTGCTGTTCGGGCGTAACATAGCTTGCATATGAATCAGGACAGGACAGGACAACGTATATGGTTACATACGCTCACGAACACATGCACATTTAACCTGACCTGAAATTCTAAACTATTTTATGTATTACATACGATAATACATATGTAAGCAAACACAACAATGTTCTGTTCCAAGTTGATAGTGTACATATGTAGCATATGTATGTTGAGATGTATACATAATGTTACAGTTTGCCGAGCAAAGATGAATTTTAATATTCTGCGTATGTGAGGTCTCATTTACTTCACATATGAATATGTCCGTCTGTCTGCATATTTGTCCGTCTATGTCTATTCGTGTCAGCGGCAATAATGCCACCATATGCTAGTACCTCTAAGATAGCAATGGCAGTGACATTTCTGAATGCAGTAAAATCGTTATAAAAAAATGCAATGAAAAAAATGATACTAACTAGTAACTGTCTGAGTAACTGTCGGTCTGTTTAACAGCTCTGAGAAAAGACTACATAAACAGTAATAGAACGTATCGTGCATAGAAAACGATTACTTATTATAGCCCCGCAACGCTCCGTTTTCGACAAAATGCCATCAGCCATTGCTTGTTACTTACCCTACAAGCGATGACCTTGAGTAACTGTTTTTACTGTAAAAAAGTCACATACATACATACATACATACATGCATACATAGTTAAATGCATACTGTGTTCTAACACAACTACCGACAGTAACAACAAAAAAAATTCACTTCGAATTTGATATTCTTTCAAAGTTTTTCTCCAGCATGTTTGCATGATGTGTGCTTTGCATATCAGACGTACATACAATGAAATATTTGCATGTTGGCTGGCATAAGTATGTTTAACATGTTGGCAATATTATGCAAATTGCAAATGTGTCTGGTGCACTAGTTTCGTAGCGCTCGTCCATTGACCCTACGATGTTGCCATCGCTGGTAGAAAAGAAAGGCAACAAAAGTGACAATAAAAAAAAATTATTACTCAGCTACATATATAAGCATTTCTTTTTTCGTTTTTCGTATAGGAAAAGAAACAAAAAAAAAAAAAAAAAACAAATTGTGAGAAATTTATTTATGGCAAAATGTTTGAAATAATCAGTGCTTGGTTATCATTCACTGAAGTGATAATCGACAATTTTGTGTGTGCGCCAACCGTAGTCAGTAAAAGTAAAAGCTCTTATCACACAATCAAAATTATATATATGTGTGTGTATGTGTTGCAAACTATCCTGAAACCTGAAAAGGCAATAGCGGCCATTTTTGCGATGAAATTTTAACTTCAGCTTGCAAAAAATTGAAATCTTTGTTTAATAAAGTTGGTAGCATAACTAAAAGATATGTATCGTCGTCGACTTCCTCATCATTTTCATCCTTATCCTCATCGCCAACATCATCATCATCATCATCATCATCATCATCATCATTATCATCATCATCATCATTATCGTCATCGTTATCGTCGTCGTTGTCGTTGTCGTTGTCGTTGTCGTTGTCGTTTTTGTCTTTACTTTCTTGTTTCCCTCTAAAGTGAAATCTTATTCTTGCTCTCTGTCACTTTTGCGAACGCATAGTTTGATAATGCCCGGTAGCACTTGCATTGTCGATATCTGTTCGGATCAACAATAAATTTTGGCAATGGTCACTTCAACAAATAGCGCGTTCAAATCACAAAAAAGCAGGTAAAACTCTTTCGTAAGCACACAGTCTCAAAATTTGTGTTAATACTAAGCTCGGATGATTGTTGTTTGCTAACTCTGGTAGTTGATTGCCCTTATCTTTGCTTCGTCTCACTGGCCAAGGCTTTCTGACCATTGGTAACAACAATAATTACTTTGTGTATAAGCATCCAGACTTCCGTTTAAAGAAATGTTTGCATTACTCACTATATACACTGAGAAAATTTCAAGCGAATCGTGTTCATTCAATTCATTATATTCACGGTTCACGGTTAAAGCTGGACTTCAAATTTTTATTTTTCCTAATTGATAGCTTCAAATACCTAATTATTTTATTTTGATGTCCAACAATCCATTTTGAAGTCTGTTTTTTACTTTGACAATTGAAATTCGGCTTTACTCGCTTTTTTTGTTCTTTCATATTAAAGTGATTTAATATGAAATGATAGGCCAGGGTTTCGAAAATACTGGATCATGAATACTACGTATTCAAAATATGCTGAGTACTTTTCTCCTATTTCTGTCTTCGAAATGTCTTATTGAAATGTCTTATTATGAGTCATTGAACAAAAATTTCGCGGACTGCATTAAGTTTGTGTATAAAGTGGAAGCTTTTATAACCGTAGATATCTCTACGTTGTGAAAATCATCGCAGAGCCTAGCGATCTAGCATCACACTGCTACAAAGCAAATATACAAAAGCTTACCAAGATGACAAGAGATCTTGCAAAATGCCACTGTATCAGAAACGAATGCGCTGTTGAAGAACTGTTGAATGGCGACTTCCAAAAATACGTTGTGTACTTGCGCAGGCAAAGCCATGGTCAAAGTCAAACTTTCTTATCATCGGCTCAGACAACTACAGCCGTTGGGCAACAACTGAGTCTACAATGCAATGGCAACTCATCCCTTGGGATCGGTCGCTTAAAACAGACCCTAAAAAGCAAAAAAAAAAAAAAATTATTTCCATATACGTTATTGTGTTGTATGATGGGTTTGTTTTTAAAAACTCAAACTCAATTGTTCTTGCTCCTCGTAACTTTTTCTTTTTCTTTTGCTTTTTCTTTTTTGGTTTTCTTTTTATTTTGTAAAAAAGAAACGAAGGAGGCTCTCAAACACACACACTTGATATATATGCATAAACACAAAAACACACACACACACAGAACACAGACAGAGCATTTTGTGATAGCATTGTGTATGCGTGCGCTAGCATAGCATGGCTAATAGGTTTGTAATAAAACAGTAGGCCAATCGACAACTTAGCCACGTACCATGATCATCGCCAAGCCAAGTTTATAAGATGTATGTAAGATACTAAACATGAAAACACTGCAATATATAGCCGCTAGCGAAATTTGAGTGGAGTGCATCATCCATGGAAAGGCAGTGCGGTAGTGCAATGCAGTCAGTCCGTTAGACAGGCCCAAACGAACTTTATTTTGCAGTAAAAGAAATATTGTTTATTCAAGGTTTCGGCGAAGAAAATCAAAACGAGAATCAAGGAAAGGAAAAAACTCTGTATTATTTTAGCACTTGTCGATAAGCATTTGCAAGTAGTTTTCAAGAATGTAGTTCGTGTTGCGATGGTATATTTTCCACCTTCACTTGAACTTGTATGTTTCGCTTTAGCTTCAAAGTGCTTGATATCTGGTTGCGTTTATATGATATAGAGGAGGAGAGAAAGAGCGCGCAACTTTACAATGTTGACTTGTCAGCCATAAATAATATAAAGATTACATAGGGCGTCCACCCGATCGAATTGTAATTCATTACCGCTGCAAGTTTAAGAGTTTAAGAGTTAGTATCATAACAAATTTATGGTCATACACACAAACGCAACGCGATTTTAAGGAAACATCAGAAGCATTAACTTCATCAATACCATTGTAACCTCCACGTCGTCGTCGACGTCGTCATCGTCATCGTCATCGTCATCGTCGTCATCGTCATTGCCATCATCATTTGTATAGTTATTGATAATCGGTTGCAAATTCTTCGTCCTACCATTTCAATCCTTTTCGTTTGTTCTTCATTTTGATTTTGATTTTCTTTTATTTTGAATTTCATTTATCGCTTTTTCTTTCTGCTCTGTAAAGGAGTGCGAATTTCATTTATATATAAAGCGTACAATGTACACTTGATTGAGAGTGCGCCCGCGTATGTGTGTATGCTGTTGCGCGTACATGTAAGAATGTCTGTGCATTGGGCAGACGGTGTCCGTCGTATGCAATGAAAGTCATTTAAAACAATTTTAAAGTACATCAACATATGGCTTCGTTCGTTTTTCTCCTCTTCTATTATCACTGCTCCGCCTTTTGTTTTTCTTTTTATGTGTTTCATTAAACCTCGTTTTTATTTTTGTTTCTATTTCCGTTTTTTGTTAAATTTTATTTTTATGATTAAACTGTAGCTTTTTTTTTTTTTTTTTTTTTTTTTTTTTTGCTACTTCATCACCCACCACCGGCATCATCCCGGCATTCAAGTTTCCAGTCAGTGTTTGAGTTTTTCTTTACAATTACTAACGAAAAAGAAACATAAGCACCATTACACTGGTATTGCTTTTGCTTTTGTTATTGCTGTTGTTTGCATGTTTATCCCTTGAAATGTTGTTATAATTCATTTCGCTCGCTTTTTATGGTTTATTAACAGCTTAAGTACTGGCTCATGTTTAATGATTGCTGCGTTATACAAGCGATACAATTGTTACAATCGCCTTATGCTTCGTTCACATTCTTTCCGTTCTATTTTTTTTTTATTTTTCTTTTTTGGCTTCTTAGCTAAGAAAAATTTATTTCCATTTGAATTTTTTTCTGTTTTTCTGTTTTTTTTTTTTTGTGTGCATTTAGTTATTTTTATTTAATAGCGACCTAATGCTCTTAATTGTTGCAGTAAAGTAAAGAAATTTGAATGAATGTTTCCTATTGTCATGGTTGAAGTTTGGGGTGAGGCTTTTTATTGAAGTTTAGGTCACAATACGCTATTACCAAAACGATTTGAACAGTTGTTATATGATTATTAACGAAGCAACAATATTTTTAGAATAGCATTGAGGCTACTTTCAGCGAGAGAGAGAGGCAGCTTTAAAGGATTATGTGGGGGAAATATCTATAACGAATATCCGAAAATGTTCAATCGCATCGACGTTGAACGATTCTTTCTAAAATCGCAAATTCACAGCGAGCTTTGAGCGAGCCGTCATTTGAATGAAAACAAACGTTGTGCTTACTGCGTTAACATAAAATTGAAGCGTTTGTCAAATCGTCTGTTTAATAATGTACTCAGCACTTAGGGCGAATGTACTCAATTTTGTGTGCGTTTTCATTAGTTTCTAAGAGGGAGCGTAACTAATACGATGTAGTAGTGGAAAGGAAAACTGATTTCTGTCTCCGAAAATATTATCATTCAAGTTTACATAACTGTCTAAGTTATCCTTCAGAAGAGTGCATAACGTAGTCTTTTCGAGATTGCCTTAAGTCGAATTTCGTATGAAACACAAGTCATTTGTGTAAACGGGTCTTTTGCTCTATAGTTTGAAGGATAACGCTACTGAATTGTGATTGACGATGAAAAGTGAATGCATTACGATATTAACGTTAACGTAAGCTCAGTAAGTAAACCTTACCATGTTTACTTTTAAAGATTGTGGAGATTGTGATTGTGAAGTGTTGAGAGGTATGAAATCCTAGTATAAATACATATGTTCTGAAGCTTCTATGCAATTTGCTTGAAAAGCTCATTGCAGGTAAAACGCAATTCATTCGAATGAACTCTGATGGGATAAATTTGTCCTCTATAATGCACAGAAATCTATGTAAAAGGCAATCTGTCAGCGAGCAACGCTGTAACATCTTATGAAGCTCATGAAGGAAAATCGATAATTCATTGCAAGATTCAACTATTTTTCGGCATTATTCTCCTCGGCATTCATGCGACATTCTATAAATATTTAGACGTTAAAACGGCTGCATAGCTGTTAATTATACTCTTAAGCCGCTTAAGCCCGATTACGAATGTCACCGGATTCGTTGAGTTAAACCTAAATAGAATTCTTTTCGGTTAGAAGTTTTTCTTTATCTAGTCCATTGAGGAAACTCAGAATAACGTAACGATGGCATCGGACTGAAGGTTTTGAAGCCTAAATATGCTCGACACTGGATTATTTCGCATCATAACGGGACGACGTACTCCCATTTGGCGAAACCAAGTAGTTTTTTTTTAATTTTAAATATTGAACTAACGGATCAGTCGATCTGCATTCTTCAATTAATCCTTTATAGCTTATTTTTATATTACCGGGTAATCAACGAATTGAATGAATAACGAATTTCGACAAAACTGCGAACTTGTTACGTTTCAAGTATGAGGTAAATATTGAGTAAATCGGTACATAATAACAAGTGCTCTGTAATACGTCCATACGTCTAGAATTCATTCCCTTTACACATTTTCCAGATTTTACGGGACGTATACAAAATTTAAATTACATACGTAAAGAGGTCGACTGACTACTACACGTGATAAGTGTTTACGATTTTCCATAGGTTGAAAGGAAGTTGCTACTAAGTCGATACTTGCTAAGGAGACTATGAATCTGAAAACTTTCTACTTCTGCTTATAATGTTTTGCTAATTCGATCCAATAAAAAACTTTTTAAGTAAAAGACAACATTTGCTTGTCATTTGCTTAACTTCATCAACTCATGAATTTTTCTTTAATCGTGTCAGAAGGAATTCGTCTGATTCGCTGACAATAAAATAACCTGGAAATCCAATTTAAAAATAGAGAGCAGAGTTTGTGTTCTTTGTTTTTCAGTTGTGCGCAGAAATTTCCAGAATCCCTGGCAGGTCTCGTTAGATGTACCTTAAGAAGAGCTTACGTAGTACTGATAATTCTAAAAAAAATTTGTTTTTGATGGGCGTGGCGGGGAAAAGGGATCATATTTTTCTGCGGTTTCAACGTAACTTTATGAACTAGAAATACGTTTTCTAGTCTATTTAAAAAGAAAGTTTCAGTTTAATTGAATGAATATTTCATTAAATTATGTACTCTAAGTTTTTTCCTAACTCGAATAAAACTCACTGCCTGATTTTTTATGGGTACGAGATTTTCTAAAAAGGGGATAAAATCATTCGATGTATATGTGCGTAGGTATATGTGGACATGCGGTAGTAGATTGAACCCCATGGCACATGTCAATTTAATCCGAAATGACAATATTGAACCGTAATAACATAGAATAACAAAACACACGCGGCTGGCTATCCAAGAAAATCAAGAAAAACAAAAACAACATTTGAGGAAAACATTGTTTTTACAGTTGTTGTGCTTCATTCTCTGCCTACCATTACCGCCATAAGTTTAAATCCTTTTTTTAGAGGGAAAAAATTTTAAAGCAGTCGAAAGCAGTATGTTACTGTCAGTCAGCCTGCTTGGCTGCTCGCTTACCCACCGTACACGAAGATAAGAAATGAAAACGAAACACAAATAAGGTCACGTTCACAGTTTATAAAAGCAACCAAGGCAAAAACCGAAAAAAAATAATAATAAAATATTTGAAGTAAAAAAGAGAAAAGAGAAATCGATTCAGAAAAGCAGCTAAGGTCGTTATATAAGCACATCTCATAAAGGAGCCGTGGCATAGAAGGCTGAGCATTCAGTCGCAAGGAATATTAACAAAAAGAGTACAATGCGATAAAGCTAAGTAAGAAGTTTAGTTTGTGTTGCCAATGAACCCCGAACGCCCATCAACAAAGATAAATATATGAACAATATCTAGGTTTTTGTTTTACGAGAGGCGTGGCTGCTGTTTGTTGTGGGCTTTTTTCGTGGGTTTTGTCTGCAAAAAATTAATTCCCTTATGATTGGCAATTTCATCTTTTTCTTTTTGACAAACAGCTGAACTGGCAGTCTATATATATATTAGTGTAGTCAGTAGCATATACGTATGGGTATATATATCCATATATATATATAATGGAATATATGATAAATCTGTATAGATATTACAAAAAGGAAGATAAAGTGAATATACCTCCTCCTTGCGGTAATGAATTTAAACAAATAAGAAAATTATGTTTGGCTATGGCTGAACCTTTATACCCACACCTGCTTCTTAAAATAGACAAGAAAAAAAATTTAAATTCTCTATAACGTTGGGTAGGCGTGGACGCTGGTAGATATTGTGAAATGTGCGTAAAAATTTTTATCGCTATATGTCTTATAGTACAGTATAGTGCTGTAATGAGAAAAGAACTCCAGTTTTTTGCGTTTGAAAGCAGGGATATTTCCAGCTCACGTTATACTGTTTGCATATCCTTTGACCAATTTCATCTGTTTCTAATATGAACCTAAGTGGAGAAGCCTTCAATGTTTCTGCTAAATTCATCGAAAAAGTCGATTACTATACACAACAATGCAAACGGACAGATGGAAAGACAAACATGATACTGGTGATGAATACGTACATTTTATATTGACCCTAAACCTTGTCTCGGCGTGTTGCAAACGTTTCGATAAAACGAATATAACCCCCGTTCTTCGATGATATGTATAAAAATTGAACCAGAGGCTTCTTTGCTGAATCAACTGTAAAATCCTTACGAGAATTTAACGAAATGCAGTCAAACTATACAAACAGTCATTGTGCACATGCAAGATTTTATATACGACTCGGATGGCACCTTATTTGTCATAAACGCTTTATTGTTCGTTAATCTTTTCGCAAAACTTTTATGTATGTGGTTTTCACTTTTTTTCACGTCCTTATCACGTTCCACGAGTTAATATGCAAATACTTGATATCGTTAAACACAGACTTTCCTGGTTCACTTATTGCTCAAGTTTTGTTCAAAGGCATCTCAGTAAAGAAATCTTTTAAGTTAATTAGGCAACTATTCAGCTGCTTTAGTGAGCTACTCTTGGAAGGTAGCCATTTTTGGCGACAAAAGTGGAGTCTCTCTGTTGAACGAGTTGCTTGGTATGGATATAGTTGGACTATTGGGCACGTTCCCGTTACGCATGTACACGGGACCTTCCCACAGTATGCGGTCGAGGGCGTTCAGATAAGATCTGCACGCTAGAGTTCACTTATGCCAATTGTACCCTATTTTTGACTGAATAAAGACGCTATTAATGGTATCGATACCGGCTCCATTGAAGTATTTGTTGCGTTGTTTTAGAAAAAAACCTAGGTGGTTGGGTGTACCTTCCGACACTTCAAGTGCATATTCAGTTCAAGGAGAATCACATTCTATGCTCATACCTTGAGCATCAGGAGCTGCCGATTCTTCTACGTTGACACCAATAAATGAGAGAAATTGTATTACTTGGCATACGCGTTCTGGGTCATTTACTAAATAAAACAAATATATTGCTTTGGTAGCAAGATGCGCTCAGGCATGTATCGCAAACAGTAACTAAATGATTGACATAATCAGTGTGGCAGTACTTGTTATTGTTATCTCGTAAACCAATAATCAATCGAATCAGTCGAATGACCGTTGGTTTGTAATGCATGTTATGCTCGTTAAAATTTCGAAAAAAATTTCATGATTAAATCAATTCGCCTTAGGTCGATTAAGTTTGAAACTTTTGTTGCTTTTAAAATCATTGAAAAATTAAGTTCGAAAAAAATGTTCGTAATAACCACAACAACAACAACAACAACAACAACAACAACAGACAATAATAATAATAATAATAATAATAACAACAAGAGCAACAACGGCGACTATGACGACAACAAGAACGGCAACAATGACAACAACAATGCTAAAGCAACATTAAAGTGATATTAATAAAAATAGGAAGAAAAACCGGAAGCAGGCAGAGCAGGCAGTGAGTGAATGGCAAAATAGGGTGGTGTTAAGGTAGCCAGTGAAATGACTTGCGTATGGTCTTTATTTGTCAGAAAGTACGTGAGTTAATTTTGCCCATGTCACTCCAGTCTGCCATTCAGTTGCAAAACTTAAGAAATTATTTCATTTTTGAGGATTTAAGTTAAGCTCATGAGCAAACAACCGATTACGCATCTAACTTTATCTACTTTCTAAGTTAGGCAAAATTTTGCCGAAAAAATTTCTGATTTGCGTAAGTCATGAATTTAGTAAAAAAAATCTTTTCGCTCTTTTCTTTTTATTTAGACTCTTATATTTAAGTGACTCGTGCTGCGTGTGTGTTTGTGTGTGTTCGTGTGAAGAAATTTTTTTTAAAAAAGCACAAAAGTGAGTGCGACGGTAAACAATATAGACTGTGTTTGTTTATGTATGTATGATATGTTTGATTTAAAGCACGTGTTTGCTCTTTTTTTTTCACCGCTTGACTCGGAAAAAACTCAATCGCATTGTAAAGTTATGAGTTCCTATTGTCGTATACACGTGTGTTTTGATTTGCAACAAACGTTATTTTATAAATGCATGCTGTTGGTTAATGCTGCCTGAAGATCATGTGTTTGCTGGCGGGCACATGATGCAGCATTAAATTGCCGCATTGTATTCGAAACGTGGGTTGCTTTAACAGGCCACTTAAAAGATTTTGCGAATACCTTCTCATTTTTCTCCTCTATGTTTCTTTCTTTCTCCCCTTTTCATTCATTCATACTTTTTTTTGTTTTTTTCCGTATTGCGTTTATTTTTTATTGTAATACTGTCTAAATATTTTCCATAATAAATTACGTGTTAAAGCTAATGCCTCGAAGGCCTGCTCGTATTTGTACAACGACTAGGCCAACAATACAAGAGAATCAAATAAATATTGCTTGCAATTAAGAAAATTGTTCATTTCACAATATACGCTATACTCTCTTACAGCCGACAACGGAATACCAGAGACAGTAGCGCCGTATTTGTGACAAACCTTTAAGGAGTATTTAAACATTTCATTTTTCTCATTTTTTTTTTGTTTTTTTTTTTTGCAATTTTCAGAAAGCAACGAAGAAAATATTTATTTTACTTACCTACCAATAAAAGTACGCGATACATTCTATTTAAATGCAATACAATCAAAATTGGCCTAAAGTGATGCCTTAATGTTTGACAATAACATTTCTATTAAACAATTTTTAGGGATTAGATCTGTTTTGTAAGAAAAATATATGAATGAATGTGAGGTTCTTAAGGTTAAGCTTATATATATATATATATATATAATATGTCAGTTATTCCGAATATCATCTATGAGGATGTATATCCTGATTTTGTTTTTTAAATCAAAATTTTAAATGTACGTCTGTGTTGTTTTGCTTCGCACTTTACTATAAAATACTGCAATCAACTTATTTATCCTAGAAAGGGAAAATCAAAGAAATCTTCTTCTTGGTCTTTGCCTTATTACACTATAAAAGCCAAACGCACATGAAAGGTAATTTATAAGCCATGTACACACGAACAAACATATATATATATATAAATATATATATATTCGCTTCACACAACTGAATTACTTGTGAAATTCTAGATGGATAATATCATAAACAGATAAAGGAAAACAAGTGGAAATTTTGGTGGGTTATCCTTTTAACTTGATTTGATCACGTACGTATGGAAGAAAAAGGGAATTCCGGCTGCTGTATAGCGTAGCTTAGCTTTTAGCTAAATCAACTGCAACAATAAAAAACGAACAAACTGACACTTACACATACAAACATATATATATGTATATATATATATATATATATATATATATATATAAGACCTTAATGTTTAATAAAGATTTTCCAATTTTCCAAAGTTTAAAAAAATAAATAAATAAATAAAACAAGAAAACTTTACTCTTAAAGTTTCTACATAAATTTCAGTTTAATTATAGCGGTTGCATTGTTCTGCCTTCCGATGAAAAGATGGTGTTATCATCCTCATTGACGCATTCCATTAATTTGTAAAAAAAACGCTAAGGAATGCTATACAATTTGTGTGCTAAGTAAAAAAAGTTCATCTCTAAAAACACCTTTTTTCGGATAAACATGTTCGAAAAGAAAATGATTCCAATTCTTGATAATTGAGAAAAAAAAATTGTATTAACCTAAGCAATGATTTGATTAGAGTATTGTATCTATGGTTTTCAAGCAAAATTCCTTTTCCCACCACGAAAAGCAGTGGAAATATCCTGAATTTTTCATTGCTTTCATTATAACTACAAATATGCTTTAAAGCATATACTTGCTCATGGTTAGTCTTAAATATTGATCCGATGTGACAGTATTTGTCCGTTCATCCGTCAATATATCTATTTGTCAACTGTATCATGGCAGGGGGTTCAAAATTACAAACTCTTTGCGTCAATTGCATAAATTGTGCCCGAGACTCTCATAGATTTAATTACACTCATGTCTATAAAAATTTTTTTTTCTTTCTCACTACTTTTTTTTTTAAGACAAAGTGAAGTTTGGAAATTTTACAAGAAAAATAAAATGCAATTGATCTTATGAGACTAACTTAAAGGTCAAATAATAGGAAATAGGAAAAATTTCTTAAATCTGCTTGGCACGCATTCCGATTCACTCGTGCGGTGGATAGAAAATGTATAAGATTTTCCAATAATCCGTCAACCACATGTTATTTTCGCTTAAGTAAAAAAAAAAAAACAGAAAATTACGAAAAACGAAGTGTTTTAAAAGAAAATTTATGATGCTTATCGAATAATTGATGTTACCGCGATGTTCTGCATCAATTCACAATATCGTCTGACAGTCTGTCAAAAAAGAAATCTGCTTTAAAAACCGACTACAGCTTGCTATTTGTCCGCCTGTTTAAATGTTTGTCGCCTGTTAAGCAGTCAGTGTTTGTCGAGACAGACATACAAATAAATAGTGATGACACCGCTGCGTTAGCAATTGTCAAGTGTCATGTGACAGCTCATAACAACTTTGCAAACAAGAACAACACCACAAACTGACAGCCTATTATCCATGGCGCATCTTTCGTGTAAATAGTCACCACATAATCATGATTATCAAGATCATCACACTACGTCATTACATTACATAGACCTGCCTGACCAATATACTAACATACTAAACTAACAGAAANAAAAAAAAAAAAAAAAAAAAAAGAAGCAAAGTGTTGCGTACAAATGTATGGTTTCATTTTTCAACTTTAATATCTTCTGTCGGCTTTGATGTTTTAGTCTTAATCATAAACTTAAAAAAAAAAAATCAATAATTGCTCTTTTCAAAAAAAGCAAAACAGAAAATTTCTAGTATTGCCATATAGTTAGATTTAGCCGGGTTTCATTTGGCTTTATGTAGCTATTTACTAACACACTTCATTCTACTCATTTGGTTTCTTCTGCTATTCGTTTTTACGTTTTGGTCATTGGCAGTATACTTGTCTTGAATATCAATATAAATTTGACTTTTTTCTTACTTGTGTTTTCTTTTTTCATGTGTTTTGTTTTTCTTCCGTAAACGCACAACACTTTGTTGTATATTATGTACATAAATATATACGTGTTTGTACGCTTGATTCCATGGCATATATTTCCGGTTTCCGTTATGCGTCAAAATCGTGCAAAGACACTGTGTGATATATACACAGTCATGGTCGTTGCGTATAAATATATTTTATATTGAATAAAAAAAGAAAAATTATGCATACCTACCTAATGCTCTTCTATTCGCACTATTGAACTGCTCACAGCTAAAAACTAAAGAGCAAATAACAAAAGAAAAAAAATTGCTTAGACTGGATGATAACAACTGCAGGCAGTCCTAGGTAGGATCTAAAGGTAGGATCTGATTACTCAAAAATTCCAAGTCGAGCCAGTAGCCATTGTTTCTTCCTTACAACTTATCGTGTTTAGATTAGTGACTGCAGCGTGTTGAAATCATGTCACTAGTTTCAAAAAATTGCGACACTTGTACTCACTCATCGATTCAGATATTATTTCTTTCGCTTACTCTTAATGGCTATGAAAGTAAGAAGAAGAAAAATGTTTACTACTGAAAAAACTTATCACTGTTTTTGAAGCTGCACTCATTGACAAACTGACCGATACACTTTCGTTTACTCTGAAACGAGTCCACCCGTTAAACATGGATCTAGAATGCATCCTTTGCCCTCAAAAACTGTGGACGATACTCTTTACTTCAAACATCTACGAACAAGAAAAATGATTCGCTTCCAAGTCAAAACTACCTCGTAAATTATTCATCGATTTGATATCTTTAGAACTTAACAGGCGAACTGATTGCTTCAACGTGTTCTTGTAAATTGATCTGCCTACCGTTGTGTCTGACTGCGATCATAAAAAATTCCTTCACGACTTAATTCCTTTCATTTCGACGCCACGAAATTTACAACCCAACAAAAGTAAAGTAACGGTCGTTCATATTCGGAAACGGTCCGAATGTGTGTACTAAAGCAACGTTACACTTTGCAATGGAAACTTCGGAAAGGTGATATCGTCCTATTGACATTAGGGTGGATTATCTCAACTTCATATGCTCCCATCAGCAACAGTCCGTCATATTTTAGTGGCTTCTATTGCTATAATAATCGCAATAGAAGAAGAAGAATGGCCTTCTATGGCTCTACTCTGAATTATGATTGCTCGTTAGTTCGTCTTTAATTGGTCCCGAAAATATTCGTATCTTCACTTATGTGCGTCAGCTTTGTGTTCTTTAGTTCAGTATTCCAAAGTATATTTAAAAATATACTTCGAAGAAGAATGTGGTGACGAAGCGAAGGAAGAGATCCCATCAGAGAAAGATTGAATTGGTTTTTTGAAACAAATCATAATTTGCTGATTAAATTTTAATTTCTGAAATTTAATAATTTTTATGAAGATGAAATTTCTAGACGAATGGTTAAAGACGTTGAAACGTTCGGCTATCCAAATAAAGCCGATGAATTAATATTAAGAAGCAGAGAGATACATAAGATAAACCCTCATTTATCTACTGAAGGGAGGACTAACAAAAACAATTTGTTTTTTTAAGCTGCCAACGCAATGTCCAAACCAAATTTCTAAGGGTTAACAACAAGTGTTGCTTTCGAACAGATTATGTGGAATCAGTACAATATCTGTAAGGTGAAGACTGCACAGCAGAGGCATATTCAAGTATTGGTCTTATCGAAATCATGTGTAACCTTTTCGGGAATGCATGGATCGTCAAGCATTCAGGAGTCCGATTTACTAAAGTTCGGTGCCGACTTTACTTTATTTATGGTTTTATATGCAAATGAAAACGTTTTGTTTGATCGAATGGAACCCTTAAGCCAACGAACGAATGTACTTCTTTCAGTTTCTATGAACCAATGCAGTACTCACTAGAGAATGGATTTCTCCTTGAGAATTCAAGCCCTTGCATTTTTTTTACCTTGAATGTCATAACATTATAGGAGCACCATGTAACCAAATTATTTAAACCAGATTGAAGGAGATAGGAATGCGGTTTCTAGTTAGTTACAACTTGACTCGACTCGACTTAATCGCCATAAAAAATCATCGATACGCGAGACAAATAGAAAAAGTCCCAATAAGCTGTCGGGAGAGGCGCATGAAGACATAGGAAATTCCTCAGAACTGAAGCTAATCCGTTTCACTAGATATGGGAACAAATCGGAGGACTGAAGTTTTTACTTATGAATAAACCGGTGGCAAGATTTATTTAAAATAATTTTATACGACATCCGTTTGTGAGGCGCCAGAGAATTTCTTGGTAACATGACACATAGATAATAAAAGATTCGTTACGAGAGTGACTCTATTTCGTTGTGTAACTTGGTGGAAGAGGAAGACGATTTGCTGTTTTGGTTAATAAAAGATCTTTGGATAATAAAACATTCGTTACGAGAGTGACTCTACTTCCTTATGTGATTTGGTGGAAGAGGAAGACTATTTGCTGTTTTGGTTTTGTTTGGATGACTTTAGCTGATATTTCTTGGCGTATCCGCACAACTGACACCAGACGATGTACTCCGCCCATTAGTGTTATCATCCTGGTTGGCATCCTGGTGCACTGACTGCCCTTCAAATATTTGACGGCATGAGGTTTGCAATTCATGCTGTGGAAGGTAAGCTAAAGGGGAGAGTAACAGAAACAGCAGTGTGTGATTTTTGTGAGATCGGAAAAGAAAGAGCGCAAGCCATACTGCATGCGGGCTTCACAAATGTCTAAGGTAAAGCTGGAAATTCTAGACAACTACACTCCTCAAACATTACCTTACGTTTTTCGTATTTATAACAAAAAAATAACGAGAAACTCTTGCTTATCTGAGGGCGATACCTTTTTGTTTACACCAAAAGACGATAAAAATCTACGCACACTTTTTCGAGACGAGGCATGAAAAATGCAAGTCTTTCGAATGATCCAAGCTGCAGTACTGAAACATTACTGTGATTAGTCTGAAGCCACAGTGTGGGTGTTGCAAACATTGTGACAAAATGAGTATATATCGCACCTTGTTGATGGTTATTTATTTATTAATTTACTTATACATGAAATTCAGCTAAAAGCAATTAACAGCCGGATTCAATTGACTCTTAGAAGTAAATCTTATACTAATTATTATTAAAGACTAATACAAAGTGTATAAGAAGAAGTAAAGAAAAGAAAGAAAAAAAAAAAATGATAATTCATATATAAATTCAATAATAAAGAAAAAAAGAGAAAAGGCATGTACCCACAGTAGCACAGAGGGACATCCACAGCAAGTACAGATCCAAGCTGTAAATCAATTGAAACTAATTTTCGGATCATAGTGAGAAGATTGCATGTTAGTTTAGTCGTTTTGATGGGCTTTAAAGAGTCCGATATTGCGATTAAGTAGTGATAGGGATCATGTAGGTTTCTGCAAACAACTCTGAACAGATTAAACAGTTCATAATAATATTTACAAGGACTGAGCTTAATGAAATTAAAGTGCCGATAAGGACATTCATTACCCGTAAGGAAAGTGCGGTTAAGGACACTAAAGTTTATCTCATCAAGGAATGTGGGCGAATCGATAGTAGCATTGGATAACAAGGTTAGGATAACAGAAGCATTCTATTTTCAGAAGAAGGCAAAACGATTAGGGGGTCCCAACCAAAATTCCTAAGACTAAAAACTAATAATTGCTTTCGTACGGATCCAATTGAATCTACATATCATCTGTACGAAGGTCACACAACAGAGCTATGCTCAAGTATTGGTCTAACTAAACCTTTTTGTAATGTAAGCATCCTTAAGCTTGGTGGACCGCTTCTTAACGAAACCTATCGAGAACCTAGCTTTAGGCGAATGAAATGTTATTAAATGCTTGTGTTTTGTTCAATGATATCTATTAGGACTCCAAAAAACAAAATGGCACTAATAAAAGTATGTAGCTGGGAAAATCAGACGAAATCAGACTGAGTGGGCTATGAAAGCACGATGAGCTAACTAAACAATAACGATATATAAAAGGGACTAGCAAACCAGCTTAGGATATATAATCAACGGAACACGAAAAATAAGAGTAGTGGTGTGCAAAAACAGGGCTGTGCAAAAAAAAGAATAAAGATTAAAAAATGGTATTTTAGCCTGCAATTAAAGCGCGAATGTGTTGGGAAATTTGAAGGTTAATGGCTAGAAAATCAATAAAATATCAGATTAGCAATCACAACTAACCACTCACCGTAAGCTTAGAGAGTAGCAAACACAAATTGGAATCGCAGAGCAAATATCAAAAGACCTGATAAGCCAAAGCAAGAGAAAACAAACATACTAAACAATGAAAGCTAGAACCAAGTGCTACTCGGAAACAACTAAAATAATATCACAATTTTTAATTTCACGAGAAGCACAATAAATATAAAAATTGTGATTATTGTGATATTATTATAGCTTTTTTCAATTTTCATAATTTATTAAGAAAGAGCACACACACGTTTGATTATAAAATATGCTAACAATTTTAATATACGAAAATACTGGGCGTGTAGAGTTGCTACACTTCCTTCCTTATATTCCTTTCCTTATATTTCTTTCTTCCGCCTGCAAACTCTGCATTATTCATACGCATCTAATGAAGGAGCTGGAAAATTGTTTACTAATTAAATGCTTCGTATGAATTAATTAGGATCACATTTTGATGTGTCTGAGAGCATAATTCAATTCCTCTAAACTATAATTACGGTTCAGATTGCTTTTGCAAAGTCTTACGATTTTATTTAATTATTTGAAGGCATATATTATATAATATTTATGTCCCCTACGTGTTTGGTCTTTTCTCGACGATTCTCTTTTCCTCGATTTCATAGCTCCTTTATGACGTGCGTTTTTGGCCCTGATGGTCATCATAAATGCTATATATGTGCCCCTGCTTCGACAGCTTTTATCGATTTCAGTGGAAATTATTATTAAATAATTATATATCTGTTTCAAATATAAACTAGCGCGTTTGGAAACCCTTTCACACAATGAAAATAGATCAGCCACAGCCTGAAAATTCTATAAAGTGAGCTTTCTGTCGCCTTCTGTATCAAATTAAACATATATATATATATATATATATAAGGATACGTTTCTGAAACGTTATCATTGTGAAATATTTTATAGGGGCTTTTTAAAGCGTACAAATAGCGAGTCATTAAATCGACCGCATAAGTAGTTCTAGTGTTAAGTTTTCAGTAAACATGTGTTTTCCCTCTTTTAACTTTTCTATCATTCTCTAGCATAGTTTTTTCGAACCCATATCACTGTTTTAACTAACAAAAAAAAAAAAAAAAAGCAGTGAAAAATCGGTTTAATTCATGTTGCGGTAAAGATTGTGTTTTATAGCAATCGCACATATATACACAGGTACACTCTTTCGTATAAAAACATCATAGAAGTTTAAACTGCAACTAGGCGCACGCCACCTGCTTTTTATTGATTCGCTTTTGAAAATATTCTCTGTAAACATAGACGTGTACACTATAGCTACTTCTTCTCTTCGTTCTTCTTTTTCTCCCATATCTTTTGAAGCTTATAAATGAAGAAAAAATAAAAGAGAGAATATAGAGCCCAGCAATTAACCGCATATGTGGTACATTATCATTTTTTTTTTAAAACCCACCACCGCATCATGCGTGTATACTAAAGCAAGCATCGTTCATACTCAACACTTAAGAGTACGTTTGGTTATTATGGTAAAATGTTATAATTCTTAAAAATAATGCTACCCCAAGCTATCTTAGCTAAATTTGTCTGTCCAAATCATCGCGAAATGTGAAAAATTTGGCAAAAGTTAGATGAAACAAATTTCAAGAATTTCTTTCTTATTTCATCACATTAATAACCTCAGTCCCTTTTTTTAAAAACACTTTTGCAATAAATTCATTCACCCGTTTATATTATAATTAATGGAAATCTGTAATCTATACAATATTGTATGGCTTAGCGTTGATCCTTAAGACCCAATGTGAACGCATGAATTCAGTGGCAAAGCATGTTGAACCTAGAAGATGATTATCCCGGCTTTGTTCGAAGTCGAAATGGAAGAGCTTTTTTGCCCGTTAAGTTTTTTAGTCGTTTTTGTGCTTGGCTCACAAAAAAAAAGAGATAGAAATTTTACCTGTTTGTATACTTTCGTAGTTATTGTTGTTCTTTGGATTCTAATCTATACGTCTAGTGTTTTTACGTGTTTTACGGTCGATTTTGACAGCTTCTTGTAAAGGTACCGAGTTTTTCCACAAGATTAAGGAGGCTCCTTGAAAAGCCATTCATGTTTCATTTTGAAGCCTACTTACACACACACACGCACACACACACACACACACACACACACACACACACATAGTAGTGTTATAACTGTGTGCGATATTGGTATGTGTTTGCGTTTTATAAAACGATTTTATAGCTTTTGCTAGAATTTCTTTTCTCTTTGTTTAATATGTAAGTTTCTGCATTGGAAAAAAAGTGTCCTTGTATTGTGTTTCGATGCGTATAAGTTGTTTACTTGTTTACATGTATATATGTATGTATGTATGTATGTATGTATGTATGTATGCACGTATGAATGCATGTATGAATGCATGTATATGTGTATATGTTTATGATTGTGTAATGCAAAAGCGAACATTGTTTAATGGTGTTGCATGCTCTAGTTTTCCATGTTCGCTGTAGCTGTTATTATTGTTGCTATTATTATAGTGGATTTTTGTAGCCGTCATTTGGGTATCCTTTATGTGTTGAGGTTTTTGGCAATTAAGCACATGCGGTGCTTTTGTTGCACGTATTGCATGGCATACTAAGTGTCATTAGCTGTGTTGTGAGTACTGTTCTGATTTTTCTTTTTGCTTTTTTCTTCTTTTTTGGTATATTTTTGATTCCCTTAGTTATTGTTCTTCTACTCATTTGAGCGATTATCGTGTTTGGGTTATTTTAGCTGTTCATGTTGCCGTTGATTTTTTTCTTTGTTGTAGCAACAACAAAAGCAAAACAAAAACAAAAACAACAGCAACAACAGCAACAACATCAGCAGTAGCAACGTTAACATCAAGTCCTATCATTACAAACACTTTTCAGAGCAATTCTTTCATGTTTGCTCTGTTGCGTGTGTGTGTGTGTGTGTGTGTGTGTGTGTGTGTGTGTGTGTGTGTGTGTGTCAATTCTGAATTTACATATATATTGGATTAATATACACTAACAACATATCATAATTCATACAGAGATTTGGTTTGGTTGTGCTCGCATGTAAATATGCTTATAAGTGTGTGAGCGAACAACCAAATTGTTGCAATTACACGCCAAGTCAAAATGTTATAATTGGTTCGGTGTTGTGATTTTAAAAAGGTGGAGTCAACCTAACGTAATTTGCTCTTAAGCATAAAAAGAAACTCAAAATTATTATAATTTCAATAATAACAAAACATTTTTAGCTTAAATTTTATATAATTTATAGAAAATTATAAAAATAAAAACTAAAAAACAACATCAGTAACGATAACAATACGTATTTATTGACATCCTTTCATGTGTACTGCCAGGAAACCCTAAATTTTTGTCATCAGTGAAAAAAAAAAAAAAAAAAAAACAGTGTAACAGATTTGCGTTAACTCCACCTTTCCAAGCCACAAATTACACTTTTGTTTATTTTCCTCGTACGAACCCTTAACTCACTTGCATTCTTACGTACATACATGCATACATATGTACATATTGTCGGTAGAGTGACTGTAACCAATTTTGTTTTGAAAATCTGCTCTCTTACGATTTGAAATTGAAATTTCCTCTTACCCTCACCCGTTACCGTTGCGATTCCAATGTCATAACTTACTTAACACCCACCTTTTGTTGAAATTCGATTTAAAAATTTTCTTTCAGCTTCTGTGTTGTACGTGGTGTTAAAAATGAAATTTGACATGTGCATCAGTCTTCATTCATTAACGCATACTATGCGAGCATCATCCACCTACACTACCGCAACTGCAAAATTGCTTACATACCTATAGATTTTTATCAATGAGAGCAGTCAGCCAATCCGTTATTCAGCCTATTGGGTTAAATTTTGCATTGAGTTGTTGTTAAAAATCAAGCTGACGCCGTGCTTCAACATTTTTGAAAATCTGACGCTAACCTGTCACTTTGAATTTTGCTATACAATAAAAATATATCCCCGCGTAAAAGACAGTATTAATAATAATAATAATTATTATTATTATTATTATTATTATATATTATTATTATTATAACAACAACGAAAACCACAATAATAACAATAACTCAAAAGACAATATTTGCCAACAACATTTGACAATGGAATACAACCACAAATTTGATTGCATTTCATGGTTATGCGTCATTTCAAAGTTTAAACTTAACTCGACTTCCCTCGCAGCAAACATTGAAAGGAAGACTTGCTCGATGTACGAGAGAAGTACGCTTGCCATTCACGATACGACTATAGATAGACAAACATGTCCAACCAGACACCCACACATTGGCAACATTTATTAAAACATAATTCAAAAATTGTAACGTGTACCATACGCAATCAACGCCTGAATTCAAATCCGTGCTTCGGTAAACTACCCTTAGCCTCCTTATCGTTTACTATTTCGAAATGTTGAAACATGTAAAAGGAAGAGTGCAGTACAAGTTGTGTTTCTTCTCTTCTTATTGTTATTGTTATTGTTATTGTTGTCTTCATTGTTGCAGACAATGAATATGCTTGTTAGGCTTGCCTTGCCTTGCTATTCTTTTGTTGTTGTTGTTGTTGTTGTTGTTGTTGCTGTTGCTGTTGTCAACTTTCTGTGCGGACCTTTCTGGGTTTATTGTCAATGAGTTGATGACAAAATTTGATTTCAACATTTCGAAATTAGATTAATGTGAAAATAAATGAAACGAAGATAGAGCGGGAGAAAGATAGGCTAAAATTTCTTTCCACGTAGCGTTACATCTACTTATTAGAACTTTTTTGCATAATATTTTCAGTAAGAAATTGTTAGGCACATAGATATTTATTCAGTGACATGACGTCATCGATTCGCGATTTGTATTATGTTAGTATTGCTCGCTTAGCAGCTAATTGAAAGTAATGCTTGTCGTGCGTCGAATCTTTGACATCCGCAGCTCACTTTAAGTTAATACATAAAGTACAAGTACAAGTAAGGAGCAAGTAAGTAACGAGCACGTCAACTGCACAGAATTATTTTTTAAATTCATCACAGTAGCCATTAATATCACACATGCTTATAAACCTATTTACATACGTAAACTATTTGTTTAAACAAAAACAGTATTTATGGCATAAAAGATTCTATTTTGTGCCGGCTAATCAAGTGACAGTTTTTGTATATATATTCAGTGTTGTTGGGCCTGGTCAATGAAATAGATACACATACTGATGCACGATTCCAACTTTGTATTTCCGTTTTTATGCTTAAAAATGGACGGGCAGACGTCCATGTAACTCTAAATCGATTTAGAGCCTTTGGGTAATCAAGAATATTGTTGGCTTTAAATGATTTCATTAACTAATTGCAAATACTAACACTTAACAATCTAAATACTAGACTATCTAAATAAAATACCACACCATCTGAAAGAAATGGGCATTGAATGTATTGGAAATATGGTTATTTCCAAGACATCACCTCAGGGCATGTCGTGTTTGTATGTTGGTTATTTGTAAGGATTCAAAGACGCAGTCGAAGACAGCGTTCATAAGTTGTTCGGTATCAGTCTTGACACTGCACAATATTGTAGTAGACAATTCATACATCAACTGGCTTCTATAACTTTAAATATGGTTGGTTTCTTTTGTCACCTTGGATAGACGCATACATCCTGCTCCTTTCTTATATCCATAATGGCCTTATGGTTTGAGTTCATAAAGAACTCTTTGAACAAAACAAACTTTTCCGATTCGTTCGTTTCTCTTTTTTCAATTATTTCATATAAATCTTCCGGTAGTTGTACGTATAAGTCATCAGCAATTTCTCCGCTTAGGCAAAAGCTGGTGAAAATTGGCTGATAAATGTCTAGCTTTAATTCAATAGCTAACGCCATGCGAGTTTTTATCGATATTTATATTATGTTTATATTATTCCAAGCCTTTCAGCAATACCTTCCGCAGCAATCCGAACTGTTCAGCGTTCTACAGTTTTGTTTGAGTTGTGGTTAGTTTTAAAAACCCATATGATGGCCGTTCAACTATTTCCCCTGAACGATTTCTCATATTCTGCTAAGGCCGCTTTTTCCACTCCAGGCCTTCCTTTGTAGTTTCGGAGTCAAAATCGTTTGCCAAACCAAATGAAGCCTTCATTGTCAGATTTTTGTCGACCTCAATTTTCGCTTTTATTGTTGTGCTACGAAGTTTTCTCGGTCGAGCGGGCTTTGTAATCAACACTTTTGTTGATCTATCAGAGCCACGTTTAGAAAATTATAAACTAGTCTAACAACATAAGTAAAAGTTCTGCAATAAGTGATGCTCGGGAGGAGATTTTTCCATGTAAATTCCCTTTGAGATCCTTATTAGGTTTGGAAATAAGTTCCTTATGTTGAAATGGGTTCCTTTATAAAGCATACCGCACGCAACAATTTCTCCGATCAATTTACATATTGATGACCTTGACATTGGTATGCGCACAATATAAGTTTCCGTTGTTTACAATTTGTCGTCAACTGTGCATCAGATGGGTGTCAAAAAGCAGCATTTATGGAAAGCATATTCTTCTTCTTATGAAAGTAACATTGGCCTTGAAGACGGTGAACATTCTGGTAAGTTTAGTAGACGAAATTCCACCACAAATCGGAAAAGAGCTCGCTGTGCGCTTAGCAATAAGTGAAAAAATAATTTCATTTCAATTTCATACAATTGGAAAAGGCAGCAGCCAAAAAAATGGGTTCCTCATGGGCCAGCTGAAGAGCACACTTAATCGTACGGGTTCAGTTTATAACTCGCCAGGTAGTTACCGCATGAGATACTGCAGTTATTGTTCCAAAATGCTATACACAATTCCTCAACAATTCAGTGCCACAAATTTTGGGTAGACTGCATCCTTCCTGTCCAAGATAGGGAATTTCTTTTCCATTGTGAGGAGAGGAGGCACATAATGCTCCGATTTCGTTATAAAAAGGGAAAGGATTAAGTTTGGCAAAATGACTAAATCCAGATGTACAAATACTTTTTTTTAGTGTGAGTTATCAATTTAAAGGAAAGGAAAAAAAAAACCCAAAAAATTTAAATAAAAAGTTTGAATGAGTCCAAAGGCTCATCGTACACTTTAAGGTGTAAATAAATTTGTATTTCATGGAAAAATACAGAGAAGTAATTTTTGCTCCTACTACGAAGTAAATCGCCGTAAACGCAGCTTCGGATCCTTTGTCCCTTTCGACGGCATAGTCGCCTTACAAAGTATCATGCCCGCCCCAAAACACACACACCTCAATCGTCTTAGCTGACTTTTGGGTTTGGACGGCAGCGTGAGCAAATGTGACATCCACTCCGAATAGGTGTGGATAACTTGTAAACTAAATTTCAGAATGTCATGAAGTTTCGACAATTTATTACTACAGTAATGCCATAAATGTATCCGTAAGGACACTTACTTATTGAGGGATATGTTACTTCAGGAACATTTCTCTATCAAAATGTTTAAGGATTGAATGGCTTACGCTTCACAGTGAATTTGTTAATTTTGTGAATAGGGATCATCGTATTATTGCGTTTACAGAGAGCTTCAGTCTAAAAACTCACCAAAGTCTTTTAATGTTAGTGGACTTTAGCTTACCTTATATTGTTGGGAATAAAGCATAAGATCTTGGAATTCTTTACCGGTCTCTTCCCCTTTAATATCGATAAAATTATTTCAAAAAACGTTGTATGCCATTATATGTAGAAAGTGTAACGGCTACACCAACTGGACGCAACTGTTAAAAACCTTACACAAAAGCACTTTATATTATAAACATTTTCGAAATCAAGCAAAGTCTTGTATGTCGTTCTGCATTTTACAGAATTTTCATTCACAGAGACGCCTTTGTCAAGTTAAATTATTAATTTAAAGAATTAAAAAAAATTTTTTTTCTATATAATAAATTAAATTCCATTTCATTTTCTATAAGCATAGAATAACAAACAAAAAGAAAAAAACACAAAACACACCACTATATTATATGCTCTTTCTAGTTTCCCATGAATGAAATAAATTTCTTGGTTATGTAGTACAAAGCACAGTTCGTTAATTCTATCTATACATTGGTTGAAATACCATATCGTAACTAATAACGAAGTAAATAAATAAATACGTTAAGCTTATTTCTATATTTATTGTTTTTTTACACCTATCACCGAAGGATGAGGGGGAGTGATAACGCTTGCAACGCCCAGGAGAAAGTTTCAGAGACCTCAAGAAATATATATATATATTCTTGGTTAGCGTCAAATTCTGGCCTTAAGCATGTCCGTCTGTCCGTCTGTGTAATGTCTGTTGTAAACATTCTTCTGGCCGCAAACGCGAAGCTATCAAATTTGCCAAAAACATTGGACGTTCTTGTACGCAGGCTGATATTGAAAATAGGTCAATTCAGTCGAAGGTTACGCCTGCATTCCCACGTAAATTGAAAGCACGTCAATTTTTCAACAGGAATAAAAAATTGGTTTTTTGCTCAGTACTCATAAACTACAGAAAATAAAAATTTGAACATATATTTTATGGACGATGCTACGGTACTTGTACGAAAATGGGAAAAATTGACAGTGCCTGCCCAATATTATAGTGTATCATATTTCTATTTTCCTTTGAATTTCTTTATAACGCATAGAAACCCAACAAAGTACATAAATTCTTGGCCACTTTCAAATTCGGAATGCACCTATGTATGTCCGTCGGTGTCGGTTCGTCTGTCCAACTCTGTAGTATATGTGGTGCACTTTCTCCCGCTCGTAAAAAGGAAGATATCGCCTACAAATTGGCAAAAGAATTTGAAATTGACCCCAACCTATCAGGAGGCACGCCTACGATATCTACGTGTTTATACAATCAAAAGTAAGAACACCTTTGCTTTCCGTGCCTTTTGCTCGTAGCTCATAAACGACTATAGGTACACCACATAAATCTCGACAAAATTATTCCTATTTTTTCATGACCATCTAGTCACAATTCATTTTCATTGCATATATTCACAAATGTCTTTCAAGAGTTTATTACCCTAATTTATATAAAGTGCGGTAGTAATGTCCTTACATTACAATCGTCGTGTATATCAATAGTTAACTTTATACACAAATTTTTATTATTTTTTTTTTTTTTCAATAACGTTTTGGTTTTTCTTTTTCAATAGCTTCGTAGGATGTTTTCCTTAATATAGATTGAAGTTATTGTCGTCTTTTCTCTTTTCCTTTGCAACCATTAGTTTATCAAACAATTCTTTATAGTTTTTTGCTAAGTCTTTGAAACATTCATTTCTCTTCATACAAAGTTATCCCATACATCGAATATTTTCGTGTTATTTTAAAAGTCGTGTTTTATCTCATTTCAAACGTTGCAGTAATTTTAATCGTTTTAAAGGCCGTAAAAAATGTTATTTTCCTTCTCTTTATTCGATCGCTACTCCCTGAGGGAGTAATGCGCTTGCATTAAACTTATTCTACCTGATCGTCTACGTAGACCTGTTTGTTTGCACTTATTATCCGCGTTCAGAGAGTCGCCATAAAGCCAATAACAAATTTACTGTGTTTTCTTGCTTTGGTGACGACTGATAATGATGGATCGTTTCGACTATAGTTCGAATGAGAAACAATTTTTAAATGTCTCTTGCATGTAAATAAAGCGACCGAGAAAGAAATTAATACGCAAAAGCAGGGATCAGATTGAGTTTTCAATAACATATGATACTAAAAAAGAGGAGTTAAAAAACAAATGGTACTCGGGAATGAGATTTGGATCTATACCTTGTTGAGAGCAATAGAGAAGTTATAGGCACACTAAGGGAAGAACAAGGCAGTCTATCATCTGCTGTACAACTATTTGATTTCTTAAGAGTGGTTGCAATCAAACTTTTTTTAATTGTTTGTTAAGATCTTGGCCATAATTACTATGTGTATGTGACGTTTTAAATAAAATTAAATAAATTTCCTACAGTTACTTGTATGAACTTTAAAATAGCGCTAGAAAAGCTGCAAATCCGCCTATAAGCTTGTTACTGACTCAAAACGGACTACTGTCTGAGGCAATAAAAAAAAAGCAGTAAAAAAAATTTGCAATCATTTGTTAATAGTTAAAGAAAGTATTTATATACATTATTATTATAATAATTTCAACCTTGACTGTAAAGGTGTTACATAACAACAAAAATAAAGAAAAGAAAAAAAAAAAAAACAACATCATGACATTATAAAGTTGAAAATGAAATAATAACTGCTTACTCGGCAATATCTACATTTTCAACATAATATAAATCTAAGTAAATGCCGCGCAACAGATATCTGTCTGCCATATTTTACAGACAGACAATGTCAAGACCAAATAAGAGAAAAGCATTAAAAAAAAAAAAAAATAGATAAATATCAAATCTCTTTCAAATACAACAACATTAACAACAATAACCAGTTAGAGTTAACATGTTCATAGCAAACATTATCAGTGATCAGTTTATAATATGAACAGTCATATATATATATATATGCATACATACGTATAAGTGTATGGAATGAACGGATGGATATATGATTGAACTAAACGTTGTTGTGTTTGATTGTGCGCTTTGCTGTTAAGTGGAAGGTAAACAAAGTATTTTAGGTTTGTTAGCTTTTAATGGTACGCGAGTGCAACAAAGCATTTTCGCCAAATGTCAAACGTAAAGTTAACCAATCAGCAGGCATAACATCAACAAGTTGTACTACTACAAGCAGTAGTAGTAGTAGTAGTAGTAGTAGTAGTAGTAGTAGCAATAATCTATATAGTATAGTATATATAGTAGCGGCTGTTGTTTGTGGTTACAATCATATATTTGGACGGACATTGTGCTGGCAATAGAAGCGATTAGTAAGCAAATAGTTGACCTTCATTTTTAACAAACGAACCCCACAGAGCAGCCCACGGTGTAATTGTTAAAACAAGAATAATATGTGATGGCGACGATGACGGCGACAACAACGACAACGACCGCAACGACGACGACAATTGTAAATATTGTTTAATGCATGAGCACGGTTGGTGTTTCGCTAGCTAACAGACTGGCTAGAAAATATTGTAAATAACAAATTCTAACAAGCCGCTGCTGACCGCTAAGGAAAGTTAGAAATAAAACGTCATAAAACTAGTAAAACAATAATAATAGTTTAGTGGGATGACAATTTATTAATTAACTGGCTTAATTGTCCATATATCTAGCTGTGAGTCTGTCTGTCTGTCTCTCTATCTGTCTGTCTCTCTATCTGTCTGTCTGTCCGTCTCACTGTTTGTATCTTTGATTAGCTGTATGTGTGCTTACGCGTCGTCATGATTAGCTTACGTAAATGACAACAACATTCAATCTGAACATGAGTGTATAAAAATAATGAATTAATAGTTGAGTTAAAGACACCATAAGTCGGCAGCAGCGCTTAATGCACAACTAAAACAAGTTAATGCCGTCAAAAGTTAATTTGAAAGTTAAGACGGTTAATTAAATGAAAATTATTTTTATATATAAAATGTTACCTAAACGCATGAAAACGCTTAGAATAGAGTTGGCATCGAATTGACAAAACTCATAAACGATAATATTGAGATTTGAATTTTTGAATTTTGAATTACTTCAATATGAAGCCTGACGATCAACTCTATATCTATGGATTTGTTATTCAGTATCTAAACAATCTTGTGCAATGTCTTAATATCAATGCAAGGTCAGGCACACGCAGAGGTATAGCTCCACGCATAGGCTTAGCACATAGAACACAGGCATAGCCATAAAGAATAAGACATGGGCCATAGGCAGGAATCTGGGGCATACAGACATATGCATAAGCAATCAAATAACGAGAAGTACGGCATTAACGGCCACAGTAATAAATACAAAAACAATAGTAATAATAAAAACTCCATCAACACTAAGAATGACAACTACAACAACAACAAAATGGCCAGTAACGCAATCGGCAAACTGCTTGCCAAAACCACAAAAGTGATGCGAGTACCACCAAGTAGAACAAATGCAAATGCAATAAATGCGGAAAAAGCTGACGTAAGAATAAACGGAGAATGCCTTAGCAAACTGAAGCAAGAAGCGCAACAGGCTTTCACTGAATTGGAGTGCAAACTAAACGCAATAACCGCGTTAATGGCTGATGATAGAAATGTATAGAAAATAAATTTAGATAATGTGGGGCAAGTTATGGCATTCTACCAAGAGTTGACGAAAAGTCATGGGGAAGTCATAGTTATAAACTCTCTCACGGTAGCAGTAGAAATCCCGAAGAAGAAAGCTTCGAGTGTAACCTAGTAAATGTTCACACGGAAAATACTGTAGCAGTGCCTAACGAAAGAACACATCAAATACTCAACCGAAAAAAGGAGAAAATCGAACCGCGTCTAAGAGGAGGGAAAATAAACGAAAGGGTACAACAAAAAAAAAAAAACAAATAGAAGGGTTGGCAAACCATGAAAAACCCTGATGACTTTGAGAAAGCTTAGCCATCCAGCCCAGAGAGGCCCAATTGTCGCAACTAAAAATCAATGGGGAGCAGGCTGCTGATTTTCTAGTCCAACTAAAAAAAGGAGACCACCAAGCTAATAAGCTACAAAACACATACTGGGCCAAACAGTTAATGCGAGGAAACATAAACTGCAGATCTTACTCGAAAACTAATTCGTACACGAATTAGTCGAAAAGACAAAAATAATAACAATAATAATAAAAGTGTTAGGCGAATCGGACACGGAGAAGTTCATGGTGCGGAACATTAGGAAAGCTTTCGGTAGCGCCAAAAAAGCCCTAATTAGGCCCCGGCCCGACCACATTAGGGTGAGTCCGATGGCGCATCAGGAAAAAAGAAAATAGGAAATAGAAATAGAAATAGGAAATGCTATCGATACTTAGAGGGAAAGAGATTTGGCAAGAGATGGCCACGGTATGGCCCGCAGTTTACTACACCGAATATGTGGAAAGGACGAACACAAAAGCGTAGAACGCAAGAGCGAGACGCTGTGAATTGTAAGTACGACGAAATGAAAATTAAATTTCTTCAACTTAATCGAGGAGGCGCAAATTCAAATGATGCCAACAGCGATCGAAGAAATTACAGACATTGTATTACTTAGCAAGGCTTACACAAAACTAAGAGGCGCTGCTTGGTCGCTCGCATAGCGTCTACATTTATGAAGAACACTAAGCTTGAATTTGAAAAGTCGATGGAACAACAAACATGAACTTTGTTTTGGATGAAGCGGCATGGATAGCTATTACCTCTCACCGCACATAGATAGGGCCTAGCAGTTTTGAAAGAGCACGTCAAGAATGTTTCCACATTACGTTAATAGCAAGTCACCAGAGTGACATGAAAAAATTCAATATGATGGCGCACTGTACTCGAAATGGTCGCATCACTAGACATATTTTTCGTATTAAATGCCGGCGCTTTCTCCACTTTTCAAAGGCGAATACAATCGTAGATACTATCGCCGCCTCAGAACTATGTAAAAAATAAAAAGTTAAGTGATCACAACTATATCATCTTCGCTATTGGCAACAAAGCAGTGCAAGGAATAAAAAACGGGCAAAAAAGAGGTAACATAGGGCCAAAAGTCATGAGTTACTAAAAGGGCAAAATGCGAGCTACAAAGTTCACAGGAAACGTAGCCGAGCTTGAGTGCGACAGAAGGATGCGGAAGTCTCCCAGACCAACAATAGAAAGGAATAAGCTGGAGATGAGCATGCAAGGAGGTAAATAATGATCCCCGGGCTTTGCCGTACAAAGTGATCAGGAGGAAAGTGTATGTGTAGTTGTTTCTAAAAACAGAGCAACGATATGGAGCTAAAATAAATTTGGCTAGAGTTGTACTATCAAACCTGATCACAACGGAACAAATTCAATCAGCATTTCGACTCCTGAAAAACAAGAAAGTATCTGTAACTCATGCTTCACAGTTAGCATGTTCCGAAGTTTTGTTACAAAAACCCGCCAAGCCGCTGCATAGCCCGCCCTTTTATAGACTTATTTGTCTAGGCCTACGTAAGTAACTAATTAAATAGCTTGGTGACTATTGGCAAGATAGAAGTCGGCACTATAACAAACACGATGGCATCGGAAACCACACGATTACAGCAACGGTATCGCACGGAATCATCTATAGAGATGGTGGCAGACAATAGCGCAAGTCGTACAAATAAAGGGTTACAGAAGTGCAAGAGAAGCTTGCCGCAGAAAAAAATGAAAGAATACTAAGGACGGACAAAGAGATTGAGAAAGAAAGAGAGAGAGAAAAAGATTGTTCTAAGTGTCGGAAATAGATTTCAAGAGGCATCGTATCGAATTCAGTAGTGTCCTCATATATCTTGGAATATAGTTAGATATCAAATAAGCGTACTGCGTAACGTATAAAGAAAGTCACGAACAACCTCAACTAATTTATGCAAAATATGAGTGGACGAAAACAGATCAGGTGGAAACTTATATTGTAGCGTAACTTATGCGAAAAATTGCGATGTACGTCGCGCTCATGTGAACCCAAAAAGCAATGCGAAGCCAACCTTTTTCTACGTAAACTAGAAATACTTCAAAGGCTTTGTTTACTGTGAATGACATTGCACACCTGCAACGTTAGTTGCATTGGTGCTGGCAGGAACATTGCCAATATGTCCACAACGGGAAGAGCAGTCGAAGAAAGTAATAACATCGGCAAAGTAAAAAGAACTATTGGACCGAATGTATTAACGGAGTGGCAGCAGTGGTTAGAAAGCGACTTAAAAAAAAAAATAAATAAATAAATAAATGGACCTACACCCTACACCCTTATCCCAAATGTTGAATAATCAGTGGAGAGAAAATACGAAGAAGTAAATTTTTTCTTAAGTCAAGTTTTGACTGTTCATGGAAATTTTTCGAGTTATTTCTATCGTTTCGTTTGTCGTTCTTTTTGGTGTTTTCTTTCGTATTATTGCTGTTTATTTAACATTGACAGTTACCTGACGTTCAATTGTAGTTGTTTTTATTGTTGTTTCATGCTTAACTAATTGCAATGCAATGTTTATAAGTTTGACTTTATTATTATTTTATTTTTACAGGCAAACGCTTAATCGTGTAAGCCTCATAGGCGAGGGAAACAAATTCCTTTCGTCCCATGGTCAACTTGTTGTAAATGCAAGCAATTTACAATGCATTCTTGGTTTTATTTCATATTTGAGAATTTTTGTTATAATAACTGCCTGTTGTTACTAATATTGTAAACGTTTTCTTTTTTTTTTTTTTCTTTTTCTTTCTTTTTGCTTTAGTTAATCGTGTTTATTTGAATCAATTTTTTATATACTGAGATATCAGCAACTCACCTAAGATCAAAGGTACACGTACAAGTGTTTATGCAGTATGTCAGTTAGCTTCTTTGTGGGTTTGTGTACATGCGCATGTAAAAAAATGAGTTTTTTTTTTTTTTTTTTTTTTTTTTTGCTATTCTATTCATGCATATATATATATATATATATATAGAAAATGCACCGGAAGAAAATTGTTATTATTTGATTTGTTACGGTCTCGAGGGAAAATCTTTTAGCCTCTACGAGGCTGTTTACATTTAAATCTGGCATTTTCCGTCCCAACTCAAGCTAAGCCGTTTTCTCATCCGAAAGGGCAAGGCATAGATTTTTTGTAGTACATATTTGTAGATATGTTTGTACAGCTTACGTGTTGAGCTTGCATTAATTTCAAAGTCGTCTTGAGCTCGATTTTCATATGAGGAAGAAGAAGAACTTTAAATGCACATTTTATGCAGAAGTTTTCCACTCGAACGTTTCATTAGACAATTTAATTGAAAGCTTTAGAAAATATGATTTTAATGATCGCAAAAATAAAGCCTTACTTTCCAGCTATGAACTAAGGACCGAAAATTGTTAATTTTCTTTAGTTAATTTGCATTCAGTTCATTGTATCTCTTAACACCCAATCGATTTTAATCAATTTCAAGCGAGCTACACTACTAACTGCAATCATAAATTCGACCGTCTCCTCGGTGGCCATAAATCAATGGCGAAATGATTTATTCCGATATTAGTAGTAAGAAAATTTAGTAGGAAAAACCCACCCTGATTTTTTAATATGAAGACTTCGGTGATGTATTCCGATAGCGACAAGTCATGTTTAATTTTCTTAGTAGCCGCCTTGTTATTAAGATTTTAAATAAGAATGCTCTGCTTTTCGTTTCTCCTCCAAAACGTTTATGTTTGCTCCCAATTTTGTAGTGTACATGTCACTATCTGTTCTCTTAGATTAGCTATACCATAGGTAATAAAAAAATTAAAAAATAAGAAAAAAAAAAATCATAGACTGTATTGTTATTGAACAACAGAACAGAATACATAGCTCAGTGTAGTATTGTATAACAAAGGAACAGTGATGAGACGGCGCTGCGCAAAATCGTGACTTGATGGCCGTATGTTTCACTTACAATATTTTTCTAACGTTTACTACAATAATTAAAGTAACGTTTTTTGCTTATGCGCTCAGAAGTGTTTCTTCATAACATATAATTTATTCATAAGTATGTGTATACAACACACATACACGCACACACACACATGCATGTATACATAACATATCAAATGATAAAGTCAATAAATCAATAAATTCCCAAACGAAAAACTTGAATTACCAGAAAAGTGTAATCCTTCCTGCTCGTAAGCACAAACTACCCGACGCTGAGCATTTAGCAAAATAACGAAAGATATCCATAGTGAGATATATTTGCTAAAATGGAGCTAATAAAAGAAAATAAATAAAATTTTGCTATTAATCCTATAACGATGTAGGAATGAAGAGGCAAGCATTATAAACATGCTAACACTTAGTCACGCACACATACACATTATTATTTTATTCATATATCTATTAATAAATTAAAGGAAAGGTCAGAAAAAGTTGAGTTTTATCTTTTGAACGTTTGCATTGAACTTGAATGTAGATGAACGAAGATCAAGTTCAAAGTAATTAATGACCTCAAGGGGTGAATTAATGAATTAACCGCAACTGTAGAAAAACTTTACCCTTAGCTTTATTTCTTCGCTTACCGTCTAAATTCAGAAAATGAAAGTGAAAGGAACCATTCATTGCTCGACTTTTCACTTTAATTAACGCTTTGATCTTTGATTTATAAACATTTAGAGAAGCATATGTAAGTCTCTTTCGAGGTATTAGTAAATATAAAAAACTTAACGTTAATATTAATGTTACTTTGCGTTTACAATTAATTTTAAATTTTCTGTAATTGTATTTCGTTTCGTTTTCTCTAAATGCTAACTGGACATATGTACAAGTTTACATTATCGGGATCGCCTTTCTATTTTCCCTCGTTTGTGCACATACGTGTATGCGTATTTGTATCCGTATGTCTTTTTTTTTTGTTGCGCGAGCTAGAGACAGAAATAAAAATCTTCAAAAGGTACCCGTACCAGCAGCATATACGATTCGCTCCGCAGGACCGCCGATAGCTATTATTTGGCGTGGGGTGGTTGCAATTGCTCTCCATTTGGTGGGCCCTTAGGCTCCCACTTCCTCTTTTCTCCACCCTCACTTCCTCCCCATCTACCTCCCACTCACGTCTCTCCCTCCACAGCGATACGTTTGGGACGAGCGAGAGCATCCACCTACGTTTTATTCCGTGGGGTGGTTGCAATTGGTCTTCATTTGGTGGGCCCTTAGGCTCCCACTTCCTCTTTTCTCCACCCTCACTTCCTCCCCATTTACCTAACACTGACGTCTCTCCCTCCGCAGCGATAGGTTTGGGACGAGCGAGAGCATCTACCTACGTTTTTCCGTGTGGTGCTTGCAATTGCTCTCCATTTGGTGGGCCCTTAGGCTCCCACTTCCTCTTTTCTCCACCCTCACTTCCTCCCCATTTACCTCCCACTCACGTCTCTCCCTCCACAGCGATACGTTTGGGACGAGCGAGAGCATCCACCTACGCATCCACCTTCCGTGCTTTTCCATCGGACTTGGCAAATATTCATGGAGGTCAAGCGCTCCTCTTTCTCATGTGCGTATGTGTGTATGTGTATGTGTGTTTGTATATTAAAGACGAAACAATGTATTACCCTATTGTTTGGGGATTTCATAAACTTTAGACAACATTGGCAAACAAGGATTAAGTAATTAAGCCCGTAAGTTGTTTGTCTGATTACGTAAAATGGCTCAAGATTATTTAAGCTCGATACTGTCATTTATATTAGTTTGTTAAATGGAAGCTTATACCTACAACTGTACAGAAATTTTGCTTATCAATATCAGTCTCTATATAAACTGAAACGATCTCTCAACTATTGAATATATTGAATATATTGAATACTAAACTTTTGGATAAATTTGCTTTAATATGAGTTTATATGGTTTTTATTACATTTTGTAAACATTTACGAACGCGTTATCCAGTTCAGTTCTTGCTGAATTCACGTTTGTTAATGCTTTGCTTTGTAAATATTAATTCGAAAGTGCATCAAAGTATTCATAAAAAACATGATCAGATCAATTTTGTTTTTTTTGGGAAAAACTAAAAAAGAAAAGAAAGGAAGCCTATGATTAATGTAATGAACTGTAGACATGTATTTAAGTGAATATTCTGTACCATAAAAGGTGAGGGTTTTCTTCAATTACATCTTAAAATCATTAAACCTGGGTTGTTTGAATCCATTAAATCTCTCCATCTATCCGTCCATCCTATGGTAAAGAAGAGAACATATACCACCATAGCTGAGAATATTGTCACGTAAAATATCTGTTGTGATTTTAGGTTTTCCTCCGAACCTTTCTGAGTTTAAGTCCCACTGAATTGTGATTTTTATGTTAACGTGGGTTTTATGTAGTGAATCCGCACAAAATTAAAAGTCTTTTGATTAAAATTAAATCTTTATTTATTCATGTAACTCTAAATTGCTTCTAACCAAATTAATTAAGGAAGGGTCAGTGTCTTATATAATAAATAATTTAATGCTAACTTAAGCAATTAATACAATTAAAGTAAATTATTACTAGAATTACGACTATGTGGGTATTAGGCTATCTTAACTAGGTTAGGTGTCACATTATGTTGAAATGTAAACTTAGTGTAAATTGTAAATCGCGGTAGAGTGCGACAGATCGGTAATGCTACATACCATTCATAAGAAGATCCCGTTACAAGTGAATTACATGAACTTATATTTACAACGTTTTAACGCCCCTTGCAATCGTAGTCGTTCGAATATTGCAGTTCAACTTGCTTAACTCGACTGACTTGACCAAATTTCGTTATGACATTTTCATGCTAATCCCTTCTCACGCGTGAAATATTCATCGAATTGTTGTTGCCAGCTGTGGCACCATCTGAAGGTTTATGAATCATTCATTTGGTTTTACCATTTTTAGAATTTTGTTCTGTTAAAAAATCGCTTAGTTGTCTTACAGGCTGATTTTAGCAACTACGAGCTTCTCCTAGCGATATGTTGGAAGTTGAAGACTATTAAAAAGACTGAGACTTGGTCTTATATTTTCGACTTAAGTTGATGGAATGTTACGATCAGGGTGTGGACGGACACAAATATGCATTTTAGATCAGTATGTGAGTGAATCTTCGTATATCACGATATAGAACAATCTTCTGGATCATATTTGGGATGGAATGGGTCTTAATTGTTTTTGGGTAATTTAGCAACATTTGGCAACATTTTGGCGAAGTGTACTTAGGTTAAAGGTAAAATTCTTTTTACTTTTATCATAAATTCAAAGTGACTTTAATTAAAGTTTGACTATATTTTCTATTTAAATGATGCCAGCAGGAACGATAACATATAGATTGAGTCATTGAAATATTTCGCCTGAAAAATATTATTTTATTAATTTAATTAAAAAATATACGCATAAGTTGTACGCATACACATATGTATAAAAAACAATTTTATAGTTACTCGATTATGAGAACTATTTACCGAGTGTGAGAGCTGTACTAACCCGTAGATGTCATTCTGGCATATATAAAAAAACAACTACATAAAAACATATAAATGAATACGAAAATTTGTCTGTCCTCCGATTTATTTGTCCATAATCCGCGAAATGATTTCAACGTCACGCGACGAATAATTCATTTAAGTGGTCAGTGAACGTGGCTATGTTTATACACGTATCTCTCACATCTCTCATATACGCATATGTATATTTAAATAAACTGGTATATCAGGATGTAGGCCATTAGCTTATACTATGCGCATATAAAAGGTAGTAAACTCAAAAAATACCCTTTTAAAAACAATTAATTCGTTATTTCGTTTGAGAAAGCCTTCGAAATTTAAGCTAAAAAAATTGCTCTTTTACAAAATCACAACAAATAGAAATTGAAAAGAAATTACGGCCACAAAACGTTCAGCAAGATATGTTTTCATTTGTTCGTGCGTAGGTATCTGAATATATAATATTTTCAGAAAATTCAGTAACTACGCATATATATATATATATATATATATATATAAATTAAAAAATAATTAAGCATATAATGCGGTACACACAATAAATATTTGTTTAAAAGAAAACGGAGCAGCTAAGAATAACCCAGGGCAGGAGGGGTGGTAATAGTGGTGGTAGTTGCAATAATAGTTAAAATGTTGTTCATAGTAGTGATGATACTGGTTGTGTGGCAGTGACAATATTAGTAGTATTGATGGTGTTAAGATCATTGTTTAGCGAGTTTGTTTTGTTTACAAATGGAAACAAATGCAAAGATATTTAATATAAATTTATTTTAAATCATTGATTTTTAACATTATTTAAAAGTAAATGTGAAAATAATTTTATTACTATTCCAATAGCGGAAAATTGTAACAACATCTGAGAAAATTCTCTACGTTTTCTTGTTAATGCCTTAGATGGCGCCTTAGTAGTTTGCATTTAGCCTTGAGTGTCAAGTCAATTAGTTTTGCATTCTAAAACACATGATTTTGTCAGGCGTTCTTACCTACCATTGTTTTTGTTGGTTGCTGTTGTCATTGCTGCATGATTGTATTGTCTATCTTGTTGCTGTGTTATTATCGTTGGCTTCACTTATTCTATAAACTTAGCTTGCTTGCTGTTTCTTACAAAGGAGAGCGAGAATCAGTCCGTCAAAACTTGGTCGCCCCCTAAAGGTAAAACACAAATTATGGCCTTTTGCCTGATTGGACGCCATATTTGCTTAGACCCACAGCTCTTGTACAATTGCCAGTGTTTCCCTTTTACAAAATCACTCACACGCACAGTAAGGATTATAGATACATTGAATGTAATGTTAAATTTTGTCTGGTTGTTATTGTAGGAGGCAAAGATGACAACGGTTGTTGGTTGCTGATGACGATGATGATAGAATTTGAGAAATGAGTTCATTCTATTTTTCTTTTTTTTCTCTCTCTCTTTTGGTTTGCCTATACACGCCGCAAGGCTTCAGATACGAATTCTCTTACAGTTAACACAAATTTAATCAAAATGGTGTATACCTGAGGGCTGTGTATCTATGAACTAAAATATATGTGTAGGTGTGCATGTGCATATATACACAATTTGTTGCTTTTCATCCTGTTGCAATCATGTAAGACAAGAGCATTTCTAGTAATGTTAGTTTCCAAAATACATTCGCATAAATGCAGAGAAAGTAACGTAAGGGCGAAGATAAGACGGAGGGTTTCATTTTACAAGAATTGTATTTTTTGTTATGTCATGTCATGATATTTCGGCTTCGCTACCATAATTTTGATTTGCTGATTGTTTTCATTTCGTATGGAAGCATTTGACCAAATTTTCCTCAGATTTAGACTGGAAGACAAGATATCATATATTTCGCATACAATGCATGCAAAATTACCAAAAAAACATAAAATCGCACATTCAAACATAAATATATATATATATATATGTATGCATGCATATGCAGTCTATGCATCCATCCGACAACTCATTTGTCCGTCCATCCATCCATCCATCTATGCATCTGTCCATCCATCCATCCATCCATCCATTTGACCAACTATTCACTTATACACTCGGTTACATATATATGCACGCATATAATCATCCATGCATACGAATATATTGTATATATGTTTGTTTATATATTTTGCTCCAAGCCGTTTTCCCTATTAGGCATAAAATGCCAAAGATGCGTATTTGTCTTTGCAATGTGTTGTCTGCATACTATGGCTGCTATATGCTGTGTACGATGGTAGACAACAACAATACGCGACCAGTTTGTCTCTCTGTTTGTGTATCTATTTTGTGTCCGTCCGTTTTTCCTGTCATTGTTTTGAGTTATTTTTCATCTTGATGTCACACCGTATCTACCGTATTTTCATTATTGACTTGCTATTAATGTTTCTGGTTCTGCTTCGTCTTTTTCCTGACTGGCTGCTGTTACTACTCCAGTGTTGGTTTTATTGTACGAGAATATTGTTAGCGCACAACGTCCATACGACACGCAAAATACCTGCACGATTCGTGCTTCTGTCATTCATCGAATGCCAATGTAAGTTTCAAAATAATTTAGTGGTTTTTATTCGCATAATACTATGATTCTCTTACAGCAGCAACCAACCAACCGGTCAACCATCCATGCAAGTAGTTAACTCAACAGGCAGCCAGAAACAGTCTTATATTGTCTGCTAGCTGTGTCACTTGCTACCTTGTGTGTCTGTCTTTCTTTCCTTTTTTTCATTTTTCCTCCTTACGATCATCAAGACATACTTTTTCATTGGGCTCAGACAGAAGGATACCACAACATCCTTCTGCGTTCGGTAACCATTCGCATGAAAATAACGAAACATCCATCAGCTTCACTTAATACTGACGCCAAATATGCAACATATGCTGATATGAACATCATATGTATGGGGCTTTGCATCTTTTCATCAACATTTTAATGGAATTTAATGGAACTAATTTATCTCGCTAAGAGGGATGAGCTGGACGATAAAACAAAAGTCTAACTAACTCTCATTGTCTTTCAAGCGTTTCAAGCTAAGTAATGCAAGTGTGACGACTGCTATTACAAAACAAATTCATTAAACGAGCTTTACGGGTTTTGCAAAATTATTTTTGCAACACAATTAAGCAGTCACCCATACTTTTTGTTTCTTAAGCTGTGATTGAAACTCAGCTTTTATTTGTATATCTTATGCATGCGTGAACAAATTCAAATGGAGCAGTCAACTTGGTCAGCTCGTCACTCAACCGTTGTATGAATGTATCCCATGTTAAACATCCACAACGTGCAGTAGTCTGGTTTTGTCATGTTCTTGGAGCACTCAACATGAAAATGAAGAGATGAACTGTATCAAACTATAGGCAGCGAGCAGTTTTTAAACAAGCACTACGTGTGTCTATAGATATTGTTGGAAAAACTCTTCATTAAGTTTGGTGTGCGTGTATACGCGATTGTGGCATTAGCTACAATTGTGCGACACTTTAAGCGCGTCTCAAATGTGATGTTGCGCGTGTAAACTGCGTTCCACACAACTCCACGCAATGAACGCCAGGCATGCAACTGAACATTCATTAATTATTTTATGTGGCATACTGCGAATAGCCACGTACACCGTGGCGACATTAAGACAGTGACCACAAATGACAAAACTGCCAATCGGGAGAATTTTGAAATGCTGCCAACGCCAAGAAACTTTTAGTTAAAATTATTGTATTAAACCTTTTTCTCTCTCTCTCTCTCTCTCTCTCTCTCTCTCTCTCTCTCTCTCTCTCTCACTCTCTCCCTTTCTCTCTCTTTCTGTTCCTCTTTGTCTCGCTCTTTCTCTCCTTCGCTTTCTTTTGTAAGTCTCTCTCTCTCTCTCTCTCACTGTGTGCCAGTGAAAAAGATTTCGAAATGGCAGGTGGCTTAATGACCGCAAAATTAGAGATGATCCCAAGTCAATTAAGGCATATTACATGGCATCCAGAGGAATTCTGTTCAATCAATCAATGTGAGCAAAGAATGTTAAATGTTAATATATCAGAGCGACGTAAAGTTGCTTTGTGCAGCATCTGAATGACTTGAACAGCAACGGATGCTTAAAGGCTCCAAAAATAAAAGAATCAATATAAAAAAAAATAAAACAAATCAGGAAACACGCATATGACGAGAAAGCGTCAATGCATAGACGATTGACTGGTTAATTAAATAAATATTGAAAACAATTGATAGACCAAATACCGACTAAATAAATCAAGTATTTAGTTAGCAATCCAGAAAATGCATTCAAATTAATTATTTGTTTGTTATTTATTTAGAGAATTTTTTTTTATCTGTTGTCCAAGATACAAGAAATGAAAGGAGAAGTCATGTATGCATATTTACGTACTTTAGTGAAATTGGGATAAGAATGAGCGTGTGTATGTGCGTCTGTGTGCTGTTGTCATTCCAAAGATTCTGTGTATGCAGATGATTCAGCTGAAACTCTAAAACAAATAATGCGCACTTCTTCTTCTTGTTGGCCGCCCATCCAGCTTGTGGTTGATTGTTTGATTGCTTGTTGCGAAGTTGCGATCGTTACCATTTACCAAAACTTGTTAAGATTTGTTATTTGAATTAATCGCGACTTCCCTTTTCTAATATGTGCTCTCTTCCTGCATTTCCTGATTTTTTGCGAAATTAACAAATAATTTGATATCATTAACTACTAACGGAAGTTACAAATTTCGGTTTTAACACAAAAAAAATAAAAAAATAAAAAAATAAAAAATACTTTTAACCAAGCGAACATTGACATTTAACACGTAGTATTTTATTCCCTAATCTATACGTCTTTAAGCCATATATATATATATATATATATTTACGAATATTTGTTTACCCATGGGTACACACACATCCAACTATATCTCTATATATGCAATGACATGCATGCTCGTATTCTGTCTGCTGTACTTGGTCACTTGTTATTGGGCTGATGCCCGATAGAGAAAACAAGAAGAGAGGGAGAAAAAAAACGTTTTCTCTGCCCTACAGGCTTAATAATTATGTGGCAACGTTTTCTAAAGCTTCATCAATACCTTTACTGGTTTGTAATTATGGGCCTATGGGTATGCGTACAATTTAGTCGTTATGAAAAGGGTGCTAATATTTGACTGAAAGACATTTTATGGATCGTCGTGCAGTTCTTATGTTAGTTATGCAACAAAAATCATCGAAATCTTATCAAAAAATCAACGAACGGTTGCACTTTAATAAGAAATCACAAAAATAAACCCTATAAACGAAACTATTTTTATTCACGGCCTACAGAGGTTTATAGAAGGCATTAAGAAAGTGTGATCTTCATAAATTTATGCACTCAAATTATTTCTCGATCAAAAGATAACACTTGGATTCGGGATTAACCGCATAGACTTAAAAGTTTTACAGAATTCATCAGTTGGATCATAAAACACTACCCGCGCTAGTTTAAAGAAAAACAACCTCAGTTTTAGGTCACTCTTGTATATCTAACACTTTATTAAAGAATAATTGGCTGCATTGGTCGTAACTGCATATCTATAAAGAACTTAGCACTCGATAAGTAGAAAAACAACTTCGATCCTGATATCTCCGGTCGTTCACGACAGCAACTACCTTAAGGAGTTGCATATATTCCCATCACAATAAGTCATTAAAAGGGCAACTTTACTTTAAAGTCATTGCCATGCAGTTTCAACGACCTCACTTCAGCTGAAGTAACCTGCCTCAGCTGCGTAGTCCAGATAGATTTTCGATCTTAATACCGTATTTTTCGGACTCTGAGGCGCACGTTTTTACATGGAAAAATGAACTTAAATTTTTGGTCCATGGTTGTTGATAGCTAGTACTAGGCTTAGACTGTAATCGCTTGTACGCTTTTGTACGAGTTTCAATTAATTTTATAAATCTTTAAAATTTTTATTCTAAAGTGAGGAAAAATGAGCGTAAAACAAAAACGACGTTCAGATAACGTGAGGTATAAACTAAAGGTGATCACTTATGCAATACGGAAGCGGAAGAGCAGAAAGACATTTTGGTCCACCAACAACAGGGAAAATGGTTTGCGAATGAAAAAATCCAGAGGAAAAATTAAAACTGCTAAGTAAAGACAAGAAAACATTCCGTTCGCCCTTAGAAAATGGCCAGAATTAGAAGTGAAAAATTGGGTAACAAACAATCGAAGCACGGGAATATTTAAGCAACTGGCAATGGATTTTTAGATTTTACCGTATCACCGTCTTGGTGCTTTAGAATTGATGAAAAGACATGGGTTATGTATCTATAGAAAAACCACACTAGCTTAAAAAATGCCGGCTGAATGCGTACCTAAAGCTGTAGAATTCCATAGATTTATAATATCAGCGAGAAGGAAACATAAGGTCGCGAAGTCCAGATGCATTGCTTAAAAAGCCGTCGATGTTAATGTGGAATCAATTCAGAGCGCATACAGCACCTTCTAAAAGGAATGAATACAGAAATAGCAGTCCTTTCGGGAAGCCTCAGAAGTCCATATGTCCATAGCAATAAAGTATTTAAAAATTTTGTGCAAGAAGGGTGAAAAAAATGGATGGCAAAGCCAAATCGTGATTTCACCACACAGGACGTATGACACGAACAACAATTTCGGGGGATTGTGCCTAGATGAAAAGTTCATGGGAAGCTGTGGAAGTGTGTGTGACGATTATAAAGTCATTTAAAAAAGGACACATCAAGTAACGCTATAGATGGTACGCAGTTTTTGAAAGGAGTAACAACAATAGTTGAGATCAAAGTAATACGAACGGTGATATTAACGAGACGAGTGATAGCGCCGTGAGTGAAGATGCACTGAATATTGCCAGTACGAGTTATGTTAGCGAAAAATAAAAATTTCCATCCGAAAGCAACATTAAAATATATTTTTTTATATTGCGTCGTTTAGTTCGAAAAATACGGTAAATGTTGCTTGCCTCCGCCGCTGTAACCTAAAATCATACAAATAAAAAATTCAAAATCCAAAAGTGTTACTGAGAGTGAACACACAGGTAGCATTTGCGACTCTCAAAAGTCAGCATAAACGAGGAAATAAAAGATTAGTTTAACACTTTTTAGGCGAAGGGCTCATTGCTTGTGTATGCTTATCGAGACTACTTTTCCTATTCGACAAAGCGCCGATTCTTTCACGTGTCAGGCTCATGACTATTTATTATCAATTTTACTTCAAATGATTAAGATGTGCACGAACACCAAAGATTCAGTTTTTTAATATGAGTTTCACGATTTATTGGATTCCAAAATATTATAATAAACGGACGGATATAAATCATCCGTAGTTGTTACACTAGTGACTGTGTTATGCTATTGTGAACCGAGAATGATAATATTGTTGCACCTTTTCCATCGGGCTTATGATTTTCCTTCTGACATAGCTATTGAAAAAGAGATACGCTACTGAATGCTCAATACAATACCTTTGCATCAGAGCAACTCTCCAAATTTATTTATTTATATTTTTTCATTTTTTTTTTTTTTTTTGTTTAACTAACCGTTCAATCTGCTTCAAATGAATATTGCATGTTAACCACTGGCCCTCTTCAAGAAATAACCACAAAACTGTTGAATCATCAGTTTTTATAAGATTTCAATTCACTTCAATAACAGAAGATGCCAATAAGTAGCAGCAATTGTAAGTATACCATGGTATGTATATATATATACAATGGTTTTCCTTTAATACTCTGAATATTTTTATATTTAAGGTGCTTTTTGTTCAGAATACAAAATCATCATAAAATTATCGCTAACATCATCTATGGACTTACCCACTCGTGTGCTTGATTGTGGCTCATACGTGTGCGGATACTTACACATAATTGCATGTTATTTTAATATAAGAAAATGCCGAAATCAATAGTAAATGATATAAGCGAAACAATGGAATGGAATGGATGACGAACGACCTCCCAGTAGTTGTTAGCCCAACCATAATGACAATAAGCCGATGTAAGACGAAAGATTATCATTTAAGTAAATCCATTTTGAAGTGGCTATAAATGATGATTTCACACATCTCCCAATGCTTGCTTGCTTGCTTGCTTGCTTGCAACATAAATACGAGTAAGTTGATTACATTTTTTTCTGTTTTTTTCTGTTTTTTTTTTATCAACTTTCACTAACATTTTTACAAAATTTCTATAGTCCGGTATAAGTAACAAAAGGTTACGCCAACTGAAACATTAACTTTTTGTAAACAGCTTAGAGAAGATGATCTCAGATAATAGTTGTGGCAATTGAAAGTCTTTTAATAGGCGATTTCTAATAGTATTAACTAAATCAGTTTTATAAGAATGCCGGTATAAACACTTTTATCTTTAAGAGTTCAATCTTGTTAAGGTTACATTGTCAAGACCGGCCAACAATAGAAATGGAAAAAACAAACAATCTTAAATGGCTACATACATACCATAGTTTTCTTATAGAAATCTTTGGAATTTTTGTGCAAGTTTACAAAATTCCAAAATAATATTAACTATTCAAATTGTTGAAAACATTAAGAACAAAGAAAAAAGAAAACAGAAAATACCAAATAGAAAATAAAAAAATAAATAAATAAATAAATAAAAATAAAAAACATAAGGAGAAAACATGAATGCAAAGAGTGAACAACATTTTTCTATAGTGTTGTTCTACTTTATTTCTATCGGTATAGTATATGATGTCATGAAATGTCAAAAACGAAAAACATTTACAAATATATAGTATATATAGCTTGTTCGGGTATGTGCTTGTATATGGAGGTTCATGTAAACAAAACGGCCATGTGTTTGCATATTTTATTTCCTCTCTTTTTTTCGTCTTGGCGAGTAGCTGAACTGCTGAAGGGATGCTGTCACGTTACATATCGATTTCTGGAAGTAAGTAAACTTTCGCTACAAAGGAATGTGTGCGCGCGTACACAGTTTCTTACACCACAACCTATATTTACATACATGTAAAAATTTAAGTGTGCGCTCGTTGCTATTTTTAGTGTTGTTATTGCTGTCGATATTATTCCTTAACTACTTAATATGCAGGATATGTAATGTCGAGTATTGATTGACAAAACTTCTACTGTAGTGCGTTCCCATTTGCTACTGCTGTCAGCTTTATAAGATGAATGAAAGGAAAAATGTTTAAAGCTTTCATTCTGGAAGCCACTGAAGAGAACAACATCCAGGAATTTTGTAACGGATTACACTTATACACATGTTCTCCCTACGAGAACATCATCACCCTTAGGACTAAAATCCACAATCAAAAGAAAGAAATTTTTTTAATTAATTATTTAAGAACGAAAGCCACTTCTTTACATTTATGGAAATCAAATAAAATAAATTAAAGAAAAAAATAAAAATAAATAAAAATAGATCCACTGCAAACAGGTATGCAGCGACTTGATGGCTGCAGCGGTACATGCATCATTTAGTTTCCGATAAACTGTGTTACAGACATAGGCCTACCACAGTCAAGGTAATTAAGTGCTTTTTTTCTTACCGTTGTTCCTTCCTCTCCGCCACCCTTCTGATGAACACGGCCAACTAAATATTGAAAAGTTTTCTGGGTAGAGACTTTGTGTTGTTGTTGTTGTTGTTGTTGTTATTGTTGTTGTTGTTGTTGTTGTTGTTGTTTCGTTTTGCCCGCTTTGTACCCGAAAACTTGTTTATGAATCAAGTTCAAGAAATGAGCGCGAAATTCAACAGAATTGTTCGGGAACAAAAAAAAAAAATCTCAGACAAACATCAGCGATAAATATTAAAGTGATCGCATAGAACATACGCGCGCACTCACACGCAGCGTAATATTCTGTGTCCCTTGCATTCTCAGCGAACGTAAAATGAAATCAGCGACAGTAGTAGCAACAGTATCAGTCGAATGATGCAGACGACATCGACATATTTATGGTGACTCTCGGTGACGATCCATCAATCAATGCGTCAAAATAAACAACAACAATTAAACGAACCAACCAACGAACCAACTAACGATTCTGTACAAAAATAATAAAAAAGTGACCTAAAGTTAAGACAAAAGGTCTTTTTTATGCCATCAAATCACAAAATAATAACAGCAACAAAAATTTAGCAACAAAACAGTTAAACGAAACAAAGGTAAATTTTACCATAACAACAAAGCAAGACAACAGTTCCCAAGATATTGCCATTTATTGCTGTTGACGACTGCACATATAATATCTACCCACTGTTTGACCGAGATTTCTTTTATGTTAGCTTTTTATGGCCTAATAGTAATGGGCTCACTGTAAACTTAATTGAAAACTGTTTTTGTGATCATTTTTTTTGTAATCGAATAATCGAATGTACAAACAAACTTAACTACTAACGTATCCAGTCACTGAAAGATTGCATTGTAACTAATTTTTTAACGCTGGTCTGTAACATTTAATCTCAGTGCTTTTTCATTACTTAACTAAAGATAGACCGACAATCAAAGGCCCAGACAAACAAGCAATCAGACAGACAAACTAACAAAGCGCCACCTCAGCGTATGTCATTGGTATGCTATCTATAAAACGTTTACCGAAAAATTCGTGCACTTTTGCTACTGTTTTATTTTTGGGTTTTTTTCAAATAAGTTCTCTTTATTTACGGGGGCAGTCGGCTTCTTGCAACATCTAGATCTTGTTGTCAAGTCGCTTTTAATTATTCTCGTGGTGTTAATGAGATCTTTAGCTACCATTACGACCTGCTGTGCTGTGAGCAGTGTCTCTGATTACTTATTTTCCTGGCAAATCGACTGCCTACCTTGCTTTCATAGTGTTAGTGTTAGTGGCCATCACTTAATACTAATACCATGATTGTTATTGTTATTGTTGTTGTTGTTGCTGCTGTTGTTGTCGTGGTTGTTGCTGCTAGTTTTGTGTTCTGATGCTGTTATTGCAACACATTGCGTGATTTAAAGAACTTCATTAAGTTCGTGAATTCGACTAAATCACGCGCAGGCGCATGCTCTTAACAGCCCGATTGGCACTTTATTAACGCAGACTTGTTTTGTTAGTTTGTTTATTCCTTTATTATACTGATCAAATTTCATATATATACATATCCATATATATATATACGTATGTGTTTATGTGTATATGTTAAAATTTACATGCATATCATGAACTTTAAATGAATGATAAGAGAAAATGAAGGTTTTCAAAATAATCACTGAAACTCAAAAATCTTTGCAAAATCTTTCTTTTCGATTACAGGGACATGATCTATAATTTTTGCCCACGCTTTTCCTTAAATGAAACCACAGAGTACTGGTTTTTTGTATAAAATGGTGAATGCAGATAAGAAATCCGATAATACTACTATATAGTGCGAACGAGAAATTTCTGCTTTTGCACAATAATTACCTGCTGAGAGATCGATTCAGATTCAGAAGTCGAAAATGTTGATTAAACTACACGAACAGAAAACTACATCCTAATAGGAACAAACGTTGAATAAGTATATGCGTCTCTGACAGTATTTTGTGAATTTTCGGCATATCAGTCGGTTGGCAAACCTTTATCACGTTTAGATGAATTTTAACCGACCTTTCTATCAAACCAAATAATAAATATTTCCTTTAAGTTTGTAGTTATGGCCACTGGGATGCCATTGCATCACACATTAAAGAGGGCGCACAAACTAAATCCAGTCAAAGCTTTATATTAAGAGATCCCCAATATAACGCATTCTTACGAAAATCCCAAATCCAGTTATTGCTAACTAATTGATTTTCGTAAATAGTAAATTCTTTAGTGCATATTCGCGGCGCGTCATACAGCTGCCGGCCGAGGAAAACGATTAGTAGAAAAGCAGGTTAACGGATTAAAAATGAAGCCATGAAGTTAGGTGATCGTAAGATGCTTGTAAAAATGTATAATAAGTAGACTATTTGCGGAAGACAGTTTTAGTCGTAGGAGAACATTCAAGTAAAGAATAATAATAGTTGTGTTGAGCAATCAAAAAGTATCGCTAAAAAAAATAAATTGTAAATAATCCTAACCTTAAAGAATCCACTCAAAGCTTTATATTAAGAGATCACGAATATATCGGCAGACAGTTTTAGTCGTAGGAGAACATTCAAGTAAAGAATAATAATAGTTGTGTTGAGCAATCAAAAAGTATCGTTAAAAAAAATAAACTATAAATAATCCTAGCCTTAAAGAATCCACTCAAAGCTTTATATTAAGAGATCACGAATATATCGTCTATTCGTCTTATCTATTTTGCCAGTTTGTGTTGGCCTCTTCACTATCCTCTATTGTTTGGCATAAGACCTTCAGTTATAATAATATACATTTTGGAAGGATTGATGTTTTGATTGATTGACATTTCTTAAGTTGCACTGAAAACTCATAGACTAAGCGGCAATGGGACATTTCGATAGTAAGAAGGAAATGAACCGATGAACTGAATAAATACTCGAAAGACAATGACTAGTAGTGGGGCTAAAATATAGATGGAAAGATCTGTATATGGAGAGAGAGAGAGAGAGATAGAGCGAGAGAGAGAGAGAGAGAGAGAGAGAGAGAGAGAGATAGAAAGATAAATTTTAACTTCATCTAATATTATGTATGGCAAAAATTTAACTTAACCGTTGATCATTGAGAAATATATAGCCCTGGTTTGATATGTTGGAACAGGTAGATAGAAATTAATAGATAGAAAAGAGATTCATATGTATTATTATTTGGTTTAAATGCTTGCAAATGTTTCATCAGAAATACTGGTTTAATGTTTGTGCGAAGCAAATGCATATGAGGAAATTTCCTGGTTGTTTTGTTTTGTTGAAACAATGCTTGAAAAAGTCTAATTTTTATAAAGGTGCGCAAATTGATTTCACATTTTAACATACACCAATGCATACCTGTACAAGACATATACATAAACAAATATAAATACAAAACAAAGTGACAAATTGTAAAACTTAATTATAACAATCATGCTGAAAGCTATATGGGATCAAACGGAAAATGGTATAAGCTCTCAACTGTCTACAAAAAGGGGGCACATCTGTTTGTGCGTCTTTGATGACTGATGACTGGCTGATGTTACGGTTTGGCTGAGCTTACATTATGGATACAAAATCGTTCTCTTGAAATACGAAAATAAAAATTGACTGATAGCAAGGAGATGATGATGATGTTGATGGCCACGGTGATGGTTACGTTTTATACATTAGGCTATCAAGCCTGTCATCGGTGTATTTCGTTGCTGGAAATTCGATTTTAGCGATCAAAGGAAACGCACTTAAAAATGCTAAATTGAATTTTCTGGTCCAGCACCTCGTGAAGAGCTGAACAACACATCAAATACATATTCTCACACGCATACATGCGTACATAAATATACATAGAAAGTCACCACCTTTAAAATATGAGATGAAGAAAACGGGGCATGAATTATACGCTCTCTAAAAGCAATAACTATTTTAAAATTCTATTCTTAACAAAAAAAAAAAAAAAAAACAACAAAAACCAACAAAAAAAAAACAACAAAAAAAGTCCCTTAGGACATTAGCTATTGTAGAAAAATTCTTAAAAATACGGAATATTAAAAAAAAATTTTTTTTTTTTTGGTTTTACAAAACTGTTGAAATTATTCTCTCGGAACGAGTGCTAATTCGTTTCAAACAAAATTTGCTCTTATGCAGTTATGAGTGGTAAGAACTCAATTGGACTCAATATCTAAGTGAATTTCAATTATATATGGACTCAAGTATAATTTGGTAACATATAGCCGCGAGTCAAATTTCATACTTCATGTTGTAAATTGTCGAGTGCCATTAACAGATACTTGAATGCTTCATCGCCAGCAGCTCAGCGATCATAGTTATTGTTTTTCATTGCAAAAACTCAAACTCTGACCTGCTCTGGTATTTTACCAGCCAATCATCCCACCAACCCTTGTCGAACGAATAGACGTTTGTGGCCATTAAATTGGGTCCGGTTCTATCTGTGTGTCTGCATGTTTTATATATTTAAATTATATGTTTGTATACTTTATATTGTGTGCTTATATGTATGAGTTTTTTAATAATGCCAGCATTTGGTGCGTAACCATTATTTCCTTTATTTTCATTGAGTGTAACAAACAATGAATGAATTACTTGCAAAAGTCTTCTGTCGCTTATTTACGGATCAGAAAAAAATGAAAAAAAATACAAAAAAAAAAAAAAATAAATGAATAACACTGAGCGAAAAACACCATTATTAATGATTAATGATAAGCATTAGTTAGATTTTTATAAAATATAACAACAACAACCCTTTCGCATGAACACAGATATATAAACATACGTATCCTGCTGTTGTTAAACTGAGCGTAGTTTATCCTTCGGCGTTAACACACCATCTATAAAGCTTTTACTCGCCTTTCCACGTGATTAGAGAGACTAGAGAGCACACACACTTATGCACGCACACGCATTCGCTTAGCAATAACAACTTTCCAACTTCGCATTAATGTCAAGTTGGTGCTAAACTGGTAACATTCAAATGAATATGGCGTCGTAGAATGCGTATATATTTATTTATATGTGTATAAATATGTATATATATATATATATATATATATATATATATATATATATAGATTGGAAAATTTTTCTTCATTACACGCAGTTAGAAAAGGGTTTAAATGCGAGGAGTGAGAAAGATGCTTAAGCCTATTTAATATAATATTACCGTGGTGAACGTTTGCACGAACGTCGTTGTCTTCATCATTTCGTTGTCATCTCATTTCCAGCTATTTAGTTAAAATTCAGCTTAATCTTTTCGTGCGGACGTTGTTAAAACAAATGTCGTTATTATTGTTGTTGTGACAACTAAGAAAATTCTTATACCCTTGCATTCATATTTATATCGTGCAATAATAAACACATAATGTATATATAAAACTTACATTCATATACAACATTGCATTGGCTTTTCAATTACCTTTGTTGGGGAAGAATCTTATATATATACATATATATATATACATATATATATATAAATTTATTTTTTTATATATATATAAAATATATATATTTTTATATATATATATATATTTTTTATATATATATATATAAAATATATATATTTTTATATATATATATATATATATATATAAATCATATCATATTTATTATATTCCACAAAAGAGTGTAGAAGAGGCTTATCTGATAACAGCACTTTACGTGTATGCTGCGCATGCATATATTTATGCCCCTTGAATCCAAGAAGAGTAAACGATTCAATTGAAGGTCCAAAATATAATTATAATTATATTAATTATCAAAGATTCCGATCACGCATAAAATATTCCTTTAATCGATAAGCAGGTAATACACAATAAGAATATCGATATCGTACCAAAATAAATTAACTTTAATTGTAGAGCATTTTCTCAAGCGGAACCAACGAGAAATTTCATCAAGCGCAACATTTTCTTTACTACGAATTCTGTCTCTTCTTTTAAATGGCCTAAGTTTATACGATTCTTGAAAGCGTAAACTAAATGCCTAATATTTATAATTTACTACAACAGTACTGGAAATTTGGCGGAATCGCTTTTCGATATATCCCTCGTGATTTTCAATACGTTTGGCTTAGCGTTGTGCAATAAATCATGTTCGCCCTATTTCCCCACATGCGCTTATGAATGGACGTCCTTGACCACGTTTTTTGCGAAAGTATTCCTTAAAGCTTGTACTTAAGTTTGTTCTTAAGCCTACCCTATCTTAAATATGTTACCTTTTTTTTTCTTTTGCTGAATTGTAAATTTTCAAAAAAATTGTCGTTAAATTCTCAAATTAAAAACGTGACAATTCATGGCTGGGAAAAATTCCATTTAGCTTTGTCGGCAAGCAATTCTTGGGGATAAAATATTTCCTTTGAGATGTGTTGGTCTACGAAGCTTACTACTACTTACTAAAGGACAGCAACGGCCAAACGAATTAAAAATTAATTAATCAAAATGATTATGAGAATTATTGTAATGAAAATGAAAATGGAAAATGAAGATTTCATTTCTAAGCAAACGGTTGATTGTTTGAGATGTTATTGACAATTCAAACCGCTCTGCAATAATTTATCCCCTTTATAATACAGTTTAGTCATATGATTTCTTAAGGACACATTTAAGTGTAAAAAGAAAAACACTTGAACTTCTGTTCACTATCCGACTCATTGATTGTACAATAATTGGCAATTGCCGTAGGCCCGTCAGGAAACCTTGAATGATTGTGAGAATTCTAAAATAGCCTCGAGTTATAAATGGTTATCACACACGCACGTACACACATAACCATAAACATAAACGTACTTACGCATTTATGCGATATAAAAAAATAGAGGCCGCCTCGCATTGTATTAGAAAAACATTGAAGAACCAATTATTAACACTCGGGATTAATGCTCTCCTCTCGAATTGTTTGTCTCTATAGTTTTTTTTTTTTTTTTTTCTTTTTTGCCTTTAAAAATACATCTACCGTGATCACTCAAATAAGGATATTTTGCCTAAAGGCCTCTCATAAATTATACTACGTATTGTGGGTTACGGTTTATCCGTATTCATGACAGATGTGTCACATACTATACAACTGAATTGATTGTCTTCGGGAACATGTCTCAGTATTCCAAGTTCTAGAATAACTTACAATCAATAAAAGATTTTATTTATATGAATTTAAGGTGAATTCATATAATTTATGAAATCGTTAGCGGGCAAGTAATCATTTTTCAATTATGATTTTCTATACTTAATAAATTTCCCATTTATTAAAGCTGCTTTGCTACAGCGACTACTGCAGGAGTTTGGCGAAAATGCGAGTTTAATGAAATTTTTAATAACAAAGAATGACTCAGCGACAACGACGTTACCGTTGGATTAAGTTGAAATTTCTGGAAATGAAAATTAATTTTATTGATTGACTTTGATGATAATAGCTGTTGATATTAATTTGTCGTTTTATTGCACTGTCGGTATTGTATTGTCGTTATGGAATTCTGAAAATATTCGATTAAAAGAAAGATTTTTCGAAAACAAGACCCTCGGATAACTGACCAACCATTTAAATTGCATTAATTTGATACGCAACCCTTTAACATGCGTATCGTTTCGATAAATGAGTGACTGGCTGACAGCCGGCTTTGCCATGGTTGACAGTGAACTGTTCAAACGTTTATCTTAGGGGTCCAATCCCTATTGTTGATTGAATATAACACCCACTCATGCATACATACATGTGTACATGTATGGAAATGAAAACATGAGAATGTGTTAAGCTTAGGGGTTGTCTTTACTCTCCTTATATATTTGGGTAAAATGCAAGTAAGTTAAATTTGTTGACCTTTACGACGAACACGAAGAAATACGAAAAAGTCATTTACGATTTCTCAAAATTGCCAGATTGAAATGAAAAGCTGCAATGCCACGCCTACTCCCTCTACGAAGTTAAACTATTACCATTCCCGTAGTATACATCGTATAGCATTAGCTTCAGTTCAGAATTGAAGAACAGAGATGTTTTTCAAGCGCTTGTACGGTTTTAACAAGTAACTTATCGTTGTCGTATGTACTTATGTTTCATCTGATGAATACGTACCTCAGGTCTAATTGAGCAGTGTCTGAAATTCGTTTTAAAGCATATATAGAGCGCATGTTTTATTTGTTTTTTGTTTTTTGTTTTTTGTTTTTTGTTTTTTTTTCAATCTTCGCTGTATCGTGACAGTGATAATAGTTAAACCACATGTAGATGTTTACCGTTAACAGTGCAAGCATTTCCTTTAATGGCACAAATAAAGTAAAAATACAAAAAAAAAGGAACGAAAGACAAGTTTTTTATGTGCCTTAAAAAAGAAGATTATCCTTTACACATTTGGCGTAGAGTGCCGGATTTTGACAAATAGTAGTTGAATCCTGTACATGTATGTGCGTATCTGATATCTGTCTGCGATAGCCCAAGCGGGCAGATGTCACAATCGAAATTGAATTAAGCTCAAAGTAAGATTGATTGTTTCCAATTCTCTTTGCTTTCATTTGGCAAGCAAGATTTGTTTTTTTTTTTTATTCTTTGTGCAATAAAATCTCAAATCAATTTTTTGCCATCTGCCTGCAAATTCTTTATGGGATGGAAATTCTTCTTTAAGAAATTTCCCAAATTAAATGAGCCAACATTTAAAGAGGATTTATAACTCCATTCTTTGCTTTCTCTTTGTCTCCTTTTCACTGTTTCTCGCTCTCTTTCTCTCCATATATACATATATATATATATATATATCATGTGTTGTCTTATTGTTCGTGCGGCATCGCAAGCCTAAGTTTAATTCTGCTGATTAACGTAGCAATTTAAAAAAATTCTATTCGAGTTATTTTGCAAAATTTTCCAAACAAACAAATGATAAAAATTTTTCATTTCCCTTCCTTTCGGCCTTTGAGTAAATTGCCGGAAATAGTACCAAAACGTTTCGAAAGTCACTGTCGAAATATAATAAACGCAATAAGAGCAATTTTATCTTGATTGCTTTGAACTAAGCAAGTAAGGATCGTAGAGAGGGTAATGCATAGAATTTACATACAGGGCGCAGAGGAAAATTTTATAGCTTATCTTTGCTCACATTGCTGACTGATTAAAAAATTAACAGCAAAAGCTCTTCAAGCTGATTCAATTTTTTTTTTTTTTGTTTTTTTTTTGTTTTTTTGTTTGGCATTTACTGTATAGTTTAACGAATTGTAAAGATTTGTATTCTTGTCCTTTAAACGTGACCCTAAGTATATTGGCTCGACGACCATACACAACCGTAGTGAATCGCATTCTCAGTTATATTTTAATTATTACAGCTCGCAGAAACGTTAATAATAATCATCATCATAAACCCCAGAGGAACCAACGAAATATAAAACAATTGAATTTCTAGCAAAAATTTTACCAGTATTTCACTTATATTCTATTCATGCATAATATAACGGACAAACATACATATATATTGAAGTATGTTAACGCAGATAACTGCTCACAGGCCCTGTTTACATAGTTACCCTAATTGATAGACATATACTCGTAACACACCCACGCGCTCGTGTAACACTTGCAAAACGAAAGGAACGAGATTTTTCTCTCCTTTTTTTTTTTAGGTTTTTTATTTTTCTGGTCTGATAATAAACATAATTTACTGTTGTTGCGTTACGCATATAATGTATTAAAATATTGCACATATTCCGTACAAAAAGTATTGGTACCAACTAATAGCAGGCGTTTGAGGTCGTACGCTCTGCACTAAATCATCTTCGACATCATCTTTATAATTGAGAAAACGGCACGAATTATGCATGTATACGGATATATGACTCGATTGTACATATATATATATCTATATTTACAGGCATAAGCATATGTACGTGTGTATTCATCGACACTGTTTTGCATATTCATGTGGGAATTGGACAGAGCGTACATAATACAAAAATATTTTTGTATCTACCACCGAAGATTAAGGAAAAAGTCGTAGTAAATTCATTGTTGTGTTCGCAGCGCCCCATAAAACACTTTCCGAATCATGTAAAAAATAAAGCTGTAAGTTATAAATACAGTACGCATCAGTGAAGACAAAAATCTTAATTCGCTTTTATATTATTTATATTCTGTATTATTAGACTTATGCAACCGGTCAATTTGACAGACTTTTGATTTTATCCCTAAAAAGTAGTATTCTTTTAGCACAATATATATAAATATTTAGTCGTTGTTTCTGGAAAATCCATATTTTATCATTGGTAGATATCATTGGTAGATCTATTTTTGCAGAATCTCTGAATTCGACGTGTAGTCTTTCTGAAATCCCCAACAATCCGTAACAAAAATTACGATATGAAGCGGAAATCTGACGGAAACATTCCTTGGTGAATTAAGATTCCAAGGCTGAAAATAGTAGCAATCTCCCCATCTATAGGAGAAACTGTATCTATCTCGGAAAATGTCTACAGCTTTTTCAAATTTCTTGCGAACCCGAGAAAATATTTCTGAAAACCCCGTTATCTAGATATTTTTCAGAACCACTTGCATATGCTATGCCAAAGTATTCTTGATCGGTTTACTACGATTTTGAATATTAATTAGTTGAGATAACATATGTATCTCGTTTTATGTGCATTGAACAAAGTTCGACATTGTAACGTTTTGTACGTTTCAACGTCATTTACATAAATGCAATAATAAAACCTACCACGAGTGATGTCTTGCTGTATATTCTTGTTATAGCGATAATTACAACGCATATGGCCTAGAAATACTACTTATACTAAATAAACATGGATCGTTAACGATTTTATGATAAACGTATGGTGAATAGTTTTTCAGAAAATATTTCGACGGGACGAAAATTATGAACAAATATTTGCAAACATTGTCCTACTTTTCACTTTTGTTATCTTAAAAAAAATTTCCGATTCCACTGCATCAGTCCTCTTTGACACATAAAAGTCTTTGAGAGCAAAAACTTACATAAATCGAATATTGCTTTATAATAATCTGTCACCAGTGAGGTAAAAACTTTGAATACTCATCACATTTACCTCAGGACCGCAGAGCTTGCATGGCTTTCATTTAGTGGCTACTTTAATTCCTTGTTGATTATGTGTTTATGTAATAGGAATACTGCGAGATATACCCAAGAGAACTATAAAGACGTTTCGTTTTGCAGCATAAATACAAGCTTTCGTACTTCTTCTCTACTTATAAAGCACTCAGCGCAGCTTACAAAAACAAGCTCAATAAGAAACTATGAGTTCCACTTTTTTTTTTCTTATCAAAGAGATTATAAACACACTTCCGAGTTCTTAGCCACAAGAGAAAGATAATCCAAGGTTCTAATACTATATTCCTAGTGTGTCTACAAGTGAGAATATATTTGCAGTTTTATCAGAATATCACTTTAACATGAGCGCCAATTATTAAACGTGTTCAGTTTTCATTACGCTTTATGTTCTAATCCGTTCCGAATATCAGTTTTTGATTTGACTTTCATTTTATTATTTATTTGCTTAAATTCGCAACTATAAGATCAACATACAGAGTTCTGTTGGTCTCAATCGTGTACATAGAAAGGACTAAAGACTAATCGAACTAAAATAATCTCCTCGCTCTAGCGTCAGTCATTGTAATCGTGAAATGCCGGCATCGGATGAACTCAGATGTAATCTTAAAAGCATTTAAAGGATGAGCGAAGGATCTCGTAGTCAGCGGCAAAACATTCCAGCATCGAGCCAACCGGACAACAACGAATTTTAATATACGCGGAATTAATGCGAAAAGGTTCCTACCCGACATAGTAACTGCAGCGGTTCGTTTAAAAGATTTGGCCCTTGTGATTGAAAAATTTTGCAGAGATAGACTAACAAGCCTAACGAATTTCCAGAAAGCATGACCGAAGAGAAGATAATTAATCAATAATTCTTTGCATTCGCTTAGATTTTAGATGAAAGATTACGAAACGATTTAGATTTACTTGTGTATTTCTTCGTTAAATGGGCCGCTTATTTTGAAAATGTGATCAAAGCTGGCAGTCCTTTTTTATTTCTTTATTCATATTTTTATTTATAAGTATATCATAAATTTCAATTCAAATCAATTCAATCTTAGAACAAAGTAAGTCTAACAAGTTTGTTATCGCAGCTGAAAGAATGTAAGATCCCGCGTGGCTGAAATTTTTCCCTTTTCAATTATATCTCTTGTTTAAAAAGTTCTATGACGTGAACATTTTTTGGCGGAAATGTTATTGGCTTCTCTAACCTAAATAACAAAGTGCGTGAAGTGAATGAATTACACACACACACATTCTACACTTTCAGAAGTTGATTGCAAATTGATGTCTATATTTATCCCCTTTATATTGTCATATTGCTTCCTAATTCTTGTAGGAAACATTTTAGCGATTGTTAATATTAGTGGGACCCATAAGTAATCAATTATTGTGCATTTATAGACAAAATGTTTTTTTGAAATGACATTTTTATTTTTTAATCGTTTATGTAATCACCGACGTTTGCGATGATTTATTGCCATCGTTCAAGCCCCCTATTGAAAAAGTGGGGTGGGCGATAACTCAAGGTGCGTTTGGGAATCGGATAAGAAATTAAAATTTTTATTTCATAAGGAATGCTCCAGTGACCTGAACAGATGGTAGTCCGACGGTGCTAGGTCTGGAGAGTATGAAGGGTGCGGCAGAAGTTCCCAGCTTAACTGCTTAATTTTCTCTTGAGTAATCTTCGCTGCATGAGCACAGGCATTATCTTGTTGGAGTATCACACCTTTTCTGTTCACTAAAGCTGGTCTTTTTTCTATGAGTGCGGACTGTAACCGTTGTAATTGTTGACAATACAGGTCAGCAGTAACTGTCTCCCCAGGTTTCAATAATTCGTAATGCACTATACCGGAACAATCCCATCAAATACACAATAACACCTTCCTCAGGGATAGGGTTGGTTTAGGAGTTGGAAGAGGTCGATCGTTTGCAGACAACCCTTGTTTCGATCGTTTTATGTTATCATAAAGGATCCATTTTTCATCCTAAACGAAAATGGATCTGTGCTTAGTCTGGTGAGCATGGAATTACAAATTGTTCGCCGAAGATCTTTATTGGCCTCAGACAAGAGGTGTGGAATCCATTTACCTTGTCTATGTACCTTGCAAATTTTTTTTAAATGCCTTTGTACGGTGAACCAGGTAGACCCAAGGCTTCTTGATAGTTCCTGTATAGTTAACCTTGGATCGGACTCCATTAGAGATTTTAAGGCGTCGTTATAATTGAAATAAAATAATTGATTAGTTTTGGGTAGCCGTAATATATTTAAAACTTATTTAGTTACTACGTCTTCATACGTAATTTCAAACAAAATTTGCAATTAAATAAAAACCAATGCTACTTTCTTTTCTATACTTATAGCCATGGACTCACCCTTTTAACCGCAAATCATAAAAGACAAGTCAATCTAGATTAAAGGAGACAAGTGATTAAGAACTTATATTTGATAGGATTTGATGATTGCATTACTTTTCAATACCTGGTCCTAGGATCTACCAAAAGTAATAATAATAATAAAGCCGGCAAGAATTAATAAATTCCCACATCATTTTTTGAAATTTCATTATTGCCCTATTCACTACCTGTACATGTGTCTATTCTTTTTTCTTTTTTTTTTTTTTTGGCTCAATTACATGAGTCGTTCTTTATAGTGTTCTCTAATTGTGGTTTCATTTGGTTGATAACATTAATAATACACTACAGCTGACCGATTTTCCAAGATAAGCTTGTAACGTATATTCGACTTTATCGTCGGCGTTAATGGTTCGTCTAGTCTGTGTGAAAGTTGTTTGCCTTTTAGATATTGTTATACATATATTACTCATTACTTGTCACGATACAGCCGCGGTACCGTTCAAATTAAACAGAAGCAGTGAAACTTGCCACCTTCGGATTTCTTTGACTACAAAGCTTAAGCAATGGCACAGGACAGTACAGTACAGTAAGATAATTGTTGCTTTCAGTCTAAACACAATACATTCACATCAAGAAGCCTGAGCTCGACAATTGCTGGGAGACGAAGTGTCGTTGTCACTCAGAACAAGTGATAGAGGCTTATGTGAAAATCCGATAGATCATTAGTTCGTATCAAGTTGAACTAATTTTTTGCTTGTCTAACTAGCATATAACATTGTATATAAATAACATTGCATATAACATTGCATATGCTAGCCATGTTAAACAAATCCAAAAGCGTGAAAAAAGCATATGCTGCAAGGCGTAAAATATTATGAATTCAGTCCATTACAGACAAGTGATCACATCTCTTTATGTGACAATCTACAATATTCGATCTACAAATATTGAGCGGTTGCATCTTTTCGCCTTAGTTTAAATACGTAAACCAATAGATTTTCTAAGACCTAAAGGTATTTTCTTTGAAGAATTGTCTCATAGGTACCTCATAGATAGACAGACCTGTTTAAAACTTTTTAATTTCTCATATCAACATCAGCAACAAAGTATCAGAAATTTACTTTTATCAATTTATTAATAACGTGTTTACTCTTTTAATTATTTTTTGTCTGAAATATTTGTTTGCTTGTTCCAGAAAATTTTGAGCCGAAAGAAGTGTATGTAAATGCACACAAGTAAGTAAATAAATTGTATATGAAATGAAGATAAGCATTTATTTCGATTAAATGAACGGATTGTGAACAAGGCTTAACTGCACATTGTTGACAAAAATACCTCAAAACTGGTTGCTAGTTATTCTGATATGTCGGCATGTATTACAATTGGATGAATGAAATAAATGGACAAATGACTTCCGACCGCCTGAAGCTTTCGCACTTCTGATATAACACATCTGTTAATAGATAGTCAACCCCCAAACGAAGCCTGTCAAGGTTTCATGTTATTTCGATCATTTGGTTACGAGTTACACTGATTGGCTGCTTTTGATATTTTCAAAATGATGGAAAAATCCGACTTTCCTGCGTCACTTAAATAAATGTAAAGTTAAGTTCAATATTGGTTTGCTGAAGAACGTTGAAGAAATTTTTCTCCACTGAATCCAGAATTTTTTCAATGTTTTAAACGGATTCGTGTAGACATTGAAGGCAGTGGATGCCCCAAAGGAAGTAATTACACAAAAAAAATTGTGATAATCGAAAACTAAAGTTGGCACCCTTCGATGGTAGTCATAAAAAGGCATTGATTGATGTTAGAAAGGCATTGAACAGTTTGTACCATTCTTAAAGTAGGCTAAGTGAGCGAATAAAGTCGTATTATGCAAAAAAAAAAAAAAAAAAAAAAAGAAGAAAACGTTTCTCTACTTCTTAGTTCCAGGACTAACTGACTGATGTATTATTAATAATAATATCGTGCGAATTTGCAAAATTTTCATAATTTTAAAAGAAAGTTTATTTCTAAATTTGCATTTAGCTATAGCTTCGGGTTAGCGTTTTACCGTAAAAGTTATATAATTTTATTAAGAATTTCTTTTTTAAAAATATATTCTCCTAAATTAAACAATTTGCAAAGGCCTTCAATGGATTATTAATAGAATTTCTAATGAAATTAGAAAATTTTATATTATAAAAATTTATAATTCAAAGCAATTTTACCTGATATTGTTTAATAGGTCCCTAGAGATATTTGTCGGCAATGAGGATAAACGCTGTAAAGAGAAATAGTGATAAATAAAATGTGTGTGTGTGTGTGTGTGTGTGTGTGTGTGTATTTGCGCATTGTTACAATTTAACTTAACTGAAACCACCCCTACCTACAAAAGATTCAACCAATATGTTAAACAAGATGGAACACCGGGAGAAACAGTTATGTCTTTATGTTTATGTTGGTGTGATTGTGCATGAAATGATGTGTTTGGCTGCTGGGTGTTTACTTTAAAATGGAAATTCTCAAAAAATCCTCGTGGAAATTTTGCAGCTGATTGCAATTTTTAAGTGCATGTTATATAAGTAACGTGATTTAGCTGATACCAATAGTGATGGTGATGCCGATGCCGATGCCGATGCCGATGCCCATGCCCATGCTGTTACTGTTTCCGCAGCTATTTCTTACATTTAAGTGCTTGTGCAGTTAGCTGATAATGATTCTGTGCATATATTTTTGTACGCTTGTAAGGCTAAACGTTGCTAGTAGCATCATTTAACATTTTTCCATTATTGTTGTTGTTATTTTTCATAAAAATGGTTTGTTTTATACTTTTTTTTTTGTTGTTGTTTTTTTTTTTTTTAATTTTATCCTCATACGCTTTTACGTTTATGGTATAAAAAATGCATACTAGCAAATACCTTTAATCTGTCAGAACGTCCAAATGGCACGAAGCAATATGATTTACGCAAACGAATGTAAACATCATCAACATATTTGGCAAATAAAGCAATCAATTTGAATGCATCAGAAAATGAAAGTAAAAAACTACAAACAAAAAAATAAAACTTTAACTTGCTGATCATAACAATCTCAACTACCATAATACAAATGCACACACCGCACACTGACATCCACAATAAGGAGCGGGGAGAACAGGCGCAAATAACTAATAAGTTATCGAGAAGGGGGAGTGCTTGGCATCAATTAACACATTGCAACGCAGATGGGAGAGCGCAGCGAAAGGTAAGCGAACGTTCTCGTTCATTTTCAACATATCACAGTAGACCGAAAGAGGTGAGATAAGTCGACACTTCGTACAAATTCCGAGTGATCACGGTTACTTCGGAAAATATTTACACAGGTTCGGACAAGTAAACTCGTCAGTACGTCCTCACTCTGTGGAGGCGGAAGAGAATGCTGATCGCACGCGATATTCAACTGTCTAAGATCTGTGCCTACCCTAGATGAGCGTCCCCACAATGCACCTTTGGGCATGGCCGAAAATCTCGGAATATGGAACACCGTGAGCAATTTGTAATGAAAGTTTCCCAAAACCTATAACGGCTGGAGAGGCAGCGGGTGAAGGAAAGAGGCTGCGAAAGTCAATAAAAGAATCTAACAAGGGTCCACCAAGGGTAGTGCACACGTCAAAGTAATACTTAACGGTAAGTAAGTGACGATAGGTAAGCCGTTGATCGCGAGCATGACAACAAAAAGAGCACACACACATGCTTATAATAGTATATGTACATCTGCATATATATACACAGACATAACTACTTTTTTATTTTTGTTTGCTTGAGGACGTCGTGGCTGCGCACTGCCTGTTAGAGGCCCTAATCCATTTGGATAAGGCCGTCTCAAATTCGCTTCGGCATTGTCTGGGGACGAGGTCTTATATAATCCTACATCGCCCGTTTTCGAATAAAATTCAGGTTTCACATCTCTTCTGAAAAATGTCGTACAAAAAGCTCACGCATTTTCCCCATCTGTCCCCTATCGCACAGCATGGTCGCTACTGCAATGCATGACGTATTATATACCTCTCGATTTGGAACGCATATTTCTTATATTCGCATATTCCTCTGCTTTTTGTAGCTTGTCTTTATGGAAATGCTTTGTAATATTTCCCAACGTTGCGGAAAACGCAGCCACTAGTATTCTTTCAAAACGCTGGTAAGCCACTGGACAGCCCACTCTCCTGTAGAGCTATTTGTCCGCCGGCCAATGTAGGCAAACAACTGGGAAATTTGCTACTAATTAGATTAGAAGCTGGAGAAGTGAAGTGGCTTGCCTAAGCTCTAATTTGGTGTGAGCAAAAAGCTGTCCGGTATCCACGATATCAAAGAAATTGCTATGTAAGCATGTCAAAGAGCCCTGTCATGTTATAACATTGAATATCACAAACGCCTTAAACACGGCTGACCGTTGTAGAAATATTATATATATGACGCTTCCCTTCATATCTTTTCTTTTTTTTTTTTTGTATTTGATTTTTTTTCTTGTTCGGCCTATTAATATAAAAAAGCACATATTCGCTCATCAGCATATGTCTGTATCTTTATTTAGTGCTGGTGCACATTATAAGCTCATCTTATTTTTTCTGTTTTTTTTTTTTTTCTTGTTTTTACAATTAAGTTATTTTGTAGCTTACATTCGCCTAATGACTTGTTCTGTAGCAGAATAAATAAATCAATAAATAATAAACAAATACCTGGCGAAAATGGTAAACACATATTTATAAATGAAATATAATGCGAGAAGACGACGAAGGCAACGACATTAAAGAACACACAGTTCCCATCCCTGGTCGCTGTTTGTGTAATCTCATGTACGTCGACCTACTCATTATGGAATTTGTAAGAGAGTAAAATTGATCGGTTATGCCAAAAATGTCGCCCAATTGGCATAGCATGCGTCTAGGCCTCCAAAAGAAATTGTTGTATTTGTTAGTCTTAATTGGATAACTAGCTCCAAAGCACAACTTGTCGCAGAAAAAGTAAAGCGATTATCATTATTCAACGCCAAAAAAAATACGGAGAGCAAACTTCCCGAGTTATCTCTACAAACACACACACACACACACACACAAGCAAACAAAGCACGTGAGCACGTGCGCGGAAACGTACATGATGGTACATTATTTTCCTTTGCTCTCTTTTGTAGAGACGGATTGATCAAGGAAATAATATTTGTGTACATTTGACTTGGAGGTAGAAGCATCATTGCCATTAAGTTGTTAAAAAGGCCGCGTAGTACGGTAAACGAACGCTTTCTGTCCATGTGAAACACTGAGCAAGCAGGACAAAGCTCTTTTATGTCTATAGAATACTTGTCCTAGATATCTCCATGCATAACCACTACACAGTCTAAATTTCGCCGATGTTTGAAGGTGTCGACAGTCTTGGACTCGATTTCGTCGCCCATGAGCATTGGAGCCATTCGGTCTATGCGCTCGAGGGCATATGTGCAATATGCGGTGGCTCACGTCCACATACGTGAATGTTCGCCAGGTATAGACGATGTAAATGGTACGGATATCGGCTGCAGTGAAGTGGTTTTTGTACCGCTTCAAAAACCCTAGGCGATAGATTCCACTTTTCGACAATACAAATATCCTTTCTAGCCAACGAACATCATTTTGTATACTTATTGCAGAAAACCTCAATGGTTGCCGATTTTTCTACATTGACGTTACCAAAGGAGAGAGGCTGTTGGTCAATTCCTCTTTGCGTTATGCTATTAGCCCGACCACTATCTGTTATTTTTGTGAGTCCCCGAATTAATGTCTTATTCATCATGATGCGTTTATCGTGTATCTCAGCGCTAGGTGACCTCTTGCTGAAGCGTAATAAGTGACAGACAAGCTGCTGTAATCAGTGTATGAATAAATAGGTTAGTGTTTATTCCGAATGGAGCGCTCCATATTCCGAATCTCACTCGCAGATGGGTAAGGTGGGATTCATAAGGCTGGGTTCCGAGGTAATTCGAAAGTCTTTTTGGTCTTACTAGAATATCGTAGGGCCACTAATTGACAGCGCATTGTCAAGGAAAACACTTTTATAATTGTTATGCTTCCTCGAAGTCGACGCATAACACATTCCAGCTTATGCTAGAATCAGACCAAATGGCTTATTGTTCTAAAGGAACATGATCAAGATAATGTCCTCTTGGGAGATGAAAGATATTTTAGCGAAACACCTCGTAGCGAAATTTACAACGCACTACTTAAGGCATGTGGCAGCACAATGCCAACAAGGGAAGCCGATCAGCCGATGTTCCTGTAAATTTAACATGGATACACTGCCGTGAAGGCTAAAATACGCGATGCCTGACAGCACAAATAACATGAAATCGCACACTCACCGCCCCAAAGATGATTACTCCCAGAATTCTAGATGGAGACAGGTATGTGGGCACTCACCTCCCATGCTGCCGAGGGGTGTGGCCTTTCTAAAAACCTCCGCCTTTCTACGGGACAAGCATAGTTGTTTGCAGAACAACAAAATGCCGTTGACCAAGAACGTTCCTTCGTCGGTTTGGACCAAACATAGCCGTCGTGAAACTCCACAAAGGGCCGTAAGGGCAATTCTCATACTAAAGCAAGCTTCAGGGGCTCCTAATACCCTTTGTATCAGACAGGAAAGACTCTGAGCAAGATTCCGCAGCAAAGCCATTGCCTTAAATACCCCATATGGTTCGGGGATGACGGCTCTCTTCGGGTAGTCTGCGTCGAAATTGTCTTCTAGGCTCAGCAGAATTTTCTTGGCGAGTTACAACTGGTCGTCCGCCGAAAGCAGCATATGCCAAAGCAGGCAAGATGGCCCTAGACTCAAATATTGCAAATGCATGACCTACTGACTGACTGACGGAAAGCTGGAAAAGGACATTTAAAAAGGCAGCAAAAGAAATTGCTTCAAGGCCATCCACAGGGAGATAGGTATGAACCCATGACACACGGTACACAGGACTGTCATCAATAAGCTTAAAAGGCTAACATGCCTTGTTATACTGCGAAAGACAGTGTCGACGGCGCTATCGTTTGTTGCACAATAGGCAATACCTCGACAAGGGAAACAAGTCCTCTTATTAGCGCGGAGGTTGGGTCAGCAATTTGCAAGAAAATAAGCAATAAAAAGACCCAGACCCTAGATGACCTAGACCTAGAAAACAGTAGGAGCGAATCCGCTCCTGCATTGAGTACATTGAGAAATTAACTAATAAAACTCGAGAGATTGACTTCCCTTATATGAAACGAAAACCAATAAGGTGATCCACTAAGGTGCCAGCATAAAAAGCGTTAATTGCAACCAGCAAAGTAATAAATTACTTAGGCCTCATGGAGGGCAATGCAAAGCAAAATCTGTGGGGTAGGTTTAGTACGTAGGCGCACTGGATGACGAATTTTGCATGCTAGAGAAAAGACGGAAAATACCTTTCGCTAGTGGGTTCAGTTCAAGCAACATAGAAATGTACTGCGTTTAAAGTTTGCGGGTTTGACCGCACCTCCCAATCTCTTATGCTAGATGTTAGCGACAAGCGAAGCTGTTAAAAATTACTGATCAATTGTCTGTCTAAGCTTAAGCATCCAAAAGAACCGCCTTTCCAAGGTCATTACCAATAAGTTTCTGTATTCTACTGAAAGGAACTACATTGGATTAGAGAATTACATGCATGGTGCGAGAAGCTTCCTCTCTTTAATCAAAGGTTAACAAATTAAGATGCAGTCCAAGTCTATCACCTTTCCCCTATAGTGCGTAACAGTGGTACCGCGAGAACAGAAAAGCTAAAGTGCATTAAGCTTTTAAGCTTTCCGCTTATCGCGAAAAGAAAAAAAAATAAATAAACACACCCACACAATTGTACATAGTGGTTCACTCATATGTGTGCACACGTATATATTTTTCAATACGAAAAAGTGTACACAGATTTGCAGGCGATTTCCTTTTTGCAAGGCACACAATGCAAGTGGCAAACGTTCAATTATTGTCTGCTCATACTTAATACTGCCGCAATTGCTTCTTTTACTTTATCAATTTTATGGAATTAACATCTAAATTCTTTACCTTATCATTGGCAATCAATCTCTTCCTTATGTAAAAAATATATAAAAAAATTTACTTTCATATAATTGAAGTGATACTTTGTTTATATATTTGTATATATGCAAGTACATGTGTAAATTCATTCTCCACAGGTTGCATGCCGTAACAGAGCCCTGAACAGCTGTCATATGAAATTTGATCATTTGAGACTGTTGAGCGGTGTTGTTGCCCCCTTAAACATATAAACTAAGCGACTTTTCCATTTGTCTTAAAAAATTTTTGCATTCGTTCGTTAACAACTTATATTAACCAACAGTTGAAAAACTTGAACATATACACACACATACACATACACACATACACATACACACATACACACACGCATACACGCATAAAACTTACCACATTCTTTGTGCTATTAGGTATTCTGTGTGGGGGTGTGTTTGTTATTGTTTACCTTCGCTTCTCTTTATATTTTGTTATATTGTGTACGTGTACACACAAGTTTCACCTTAGTGTTCAGTATATTTCTCCTGAATAGTTGCCTACGATTGTTACTGTATTTCTCACTTATTTTCGTCACATATTAACGTATTCGTGTGAAGGCGTTTTTCGTGTCATAAAAGGATTCACTTGATATTCATCATCATCAGTGTCAGTCAGTTTCAGTCAGACATTCAGTCATTTTCATTTTATTATTCGTACTCTTGTTACAGCTAAAATTTTTACATTGTATATTCGACTGGCTAGTTCTTGTTGCTTTTTTCCCCATTTTTTTTGTTAATATTCTCCTTCTTTTTTTTTTATTCGCTTATACAGACATATGTATGATATGTAGTTGCATTGTGGGTGGAAATCATACGATTCAATGCTTTAGTTGTTACTGCTTTAGAGGTTTATGCTGTTTTCATATATTTTACGAACCGATACTAATCTGATTAGCGTCAAAGGTGCAGACAAAATTGATATGCATTTGTAATAAAATTGAAAACAAAATGTGAAGAAAAAAAAAAAAAACAACCACATATATATGAATGCAGGGAGAAATGTAAGCAAAAGCATGACATAAAAAAAATTCGAAAAATAAATAAATAAATAAATAAAAAAAAAAAAAAAAAAATAAAGCAAAATAAAGTACACTTAAAGCATCAAAAGCAATCATTTAGGCCTTTTGAAATAATTTTTGTTATTCTCAAAACTTGTCCATTTCTATAACTTTTTCGGCAAACCTCCGTCTTAGAAATCTTTAAAAAGTTCAAAAAATCGATTAATGGCTATCAAACGGCTCCCTAGTCCTCCGGACAGATTATATTCAAATACCGCACTAAATGTTTAAATACAACAAATGCATTGTATTTGATAATTGGGAAAATTAAAAATTGTCGCCGACCAAGCATATGAAAAGTGATGTGATTGTTATGTGATAACACTATTAAGTCGGTCGGTGAATTTTCACATGTCCGAAGAACGAACCCAAAGCTTATATACTCCCAGGAAATATTAAAATTTAAGTCGGTTTAACCAAGTCTGTCTGTTTGTCCGTCATTGTTTGTGTAGTGCTTCCGCATATGCGTTTATTGTTTTTATTATTATTTTTTTGTTAATCTAAGAACTTATTATTCTTTATATTTTTATAGTTATAAAATATTAACACATGGACACTGTTGCCGTATATAGAGGCTTAATATTAGAAATCCTATATGAAAAGAAGTCCGACAAATAAACACATGTCGTGCATGTACGCCACTCCGTATAGCGTTAAATCGTTATTTTCCGTTAATTTTAATTACAAAGCGATTAAAAATTACATCTTGCTGCCGAACGTTGTTACAACAAATACTATTCAAACTTTCAGCATTCACTTAATATGAAAAAAAAAATTATATTTTCCGATTTTTTTTCGAAAACTATAAAAAAATGGAAATTGTTTTTATATAATGACAAATAGAGCGACGAATGGTGAAAAGTCTTAAATCTATTGCTTTTTCAAAAAACTTTCGCTTTCTAGCTCGAGGCCGAATTTTATCGAAATGTCTTGAAAACTTCAAGAACACACGCATAGATATTAGACAGACAAACGGATCGATCCGCTTAAATCGATTTAACATATACGATCGATGTTGCATACAACATCGAACCGAAACGAACTTAATATACTCTCGCCAGGGGCGTAGAGTGCAAGCAAGGAAATCCGCCCATTTTGCAGGTCAAGTCAAGCAACGTTCGATTCACTGAGCATTTTATCTGCTATGGTCCTCAGATAGACTCATTGATGGTGCTGCAGACAAAGTAATTTTGAGCGCGCCATTTTCACAGCCTTAAAAAGCATCGTTTTGAAAATTCTTTTGCGATGGAACAAAAGCTATTAGAACAATAAGGTTCGAGGAAGTTATCAAGCATATATTCAAGTATATAAAAAAACTAGTTTTCAAAAATATTAAAAATACAACACCGAAGCCATTCTCGCTGGGAATATATAACCTAAGACGCTCTGCGGCACGTAGGGTATCTGGTACTAATTTAAAATAGAAAAAGAACAAAATCGCAGAATTTACGCGTGCATAGCTGGAGACGTACGCGGTGAGTTTAAAAACTTTAATTTTTAGTGATTTGTGATTCAATTCTCGATTTAAAAAAAAAAAGCCAATTATTTTGTAAGAAGTAAGAAATGCTTCATGGAAAATTTTCTTATTCTCTTTATTATGTTATTTTAAAGTTATGAAAAATCACCCTTCGACAAAGTAGACATAAATTTTTTTTTACAATACACTTTTAATTAACTTTTACCAGTAGTTTGTAATCCCAGGACTATAAAACTGTCCTTTGCACTTTACGTGCTGCACAAATGGAAACAGAAAGACAAAATAATATAAAATTCTCGAACAATAACCGAATTCATAACTAACACCAAAAATTTTATCCCGAAACTTTTCAGAAGCGCAAACTTCTTCTTTCAAATCAATCACTTTCAGCTTTATATCCTTTCGCCGGTCGTCTTGATAAAGCTACGCTAACCTATTTTAGTTGTGAGAAATGCTTTGTAAACAATTATTTTAGTATCTTCGAGAAGTTCAAAAGCATTAGGTAAAACATTGTGCCGTAACATCCCAAAAGGAGATTATTTGACACATGTAGGCTTTTCGGAGTACGTGGGGAAATGTTTAAAATGTCAACGAAAAAGTTTCTTTCATTTAATGAACTTCTTCCCCTTACTCGAGAAGATCAGAACGTTATATTTCATCAATAAAAAAACTGATTGAAAAATGTACAATAGTACTCGCTCCTCATAAATTCGTCGCAAAGACTTTTACTGCTTTGAGCTTTTCAGACAAATGCAAAATCTTGCGTATCAAAATCTTTGAAGTCGCGCTCTCACCAAACAATAGTTCCAATGGTTGACTTAATCTTTCAAATTTTTCAAAAAAGACCGGCGACAAAGACGTACACCGCGTTTCCCACTACACATCAATGTAGCCGCAGCATAAATTTCATGAAAATAAATACTTTAAGTACGTTTGGGAACACGGGCAATTATTTCGTGTAACAGAACCAGCTGATCAATAACACCTTTCATCTACTTTAACTAAAAAAAAATTCAAAAAAAAAAACACTAATTTGCTTAGAAACTTCAGAGAGAAAAGCAAAATAGCAACGATAAGATAGATATCAAAAAACAGGTATCCGTCTGACTCACACTCTTCTTTGCTCTTCTCCGTCTTCTTAAAATGTACGGATCATTGAATTCTCTGGATGAATGTTCAATAAAGTCTATCATAGACCTGACCTTAGCTGTAAGGAGTTGAAGATGTAAATTGAAGCGGAGTTTGCGGTCGAATGTTGCGCTAAGCAACGTTTTTAAAATATTTGTACAAATCAATAAATTACTTAATTGGACCGTCTGTTCCTTAGCGATGAAATCTTCACCGAATTTCATGAAAGTGAATGAAAACTACGTGATCAGGTTGTTAAAATTATATTCGTCTCGAAGCGAGTAAGATTATATGTTATAGAAGACGAATCGTTTGGCTTAACCTTGGATGGAAAAGCAATAATGTAATTTGGTAATCTGAAGGATTCGTTATGAAGGCAGGAGGATAACCAGTTGATTATAAATACAAACCAATAGTTCCCATAATAATAATTTATTGTTAATTCTTTGGAAATCCTTACTAAACTCGATGCGCACGGATAGCCGGATAGGTAACAATTTCAACTGCCAAGTCCGTGTTCACGGGTTCAAGATCATGCACGGTAGTGTATACTTTGTCCATAGCTAAAAAGAGTGCTCAGTCGGTAATTGCATAACCCTTATCGATTGGGCTCAAAACCAATCAAACTGCGACTACCATCGCTCTATCTCTCTCTCTTTCCCCACTTTCTTCTGACCATCACCGTGTTACACAAACACGCGACATTCCCTGAGTGATTGGCCATATTGAAAGAAAAGAAAGTTCAAATATGGACTGAATTGAAATTACTTTCGTCTGCGAATACTTGGAGAAGGCATTAGGCGCAAAGTGATTGAGTTTAAGAAGTTTCTATGGTTTTTGATCTTACTTTTATAAATATGTGACAAATAGAAATAATTGGTGTAGTAAGCTTGCTAATGCCTCTGCAACTTTCAATAAGATGTCTACTGTCAATTTTGCAAAGCGAGAGGAATAAATTACTATTTCAATAAGAAGGAAATTTGCTAGTTCCGAAAACACAGTTAAAGATGAGGTCTTTAGCGTACTTGAGCTTTGTCGCTTATATTCTGCAAATGTAAAAAAAAAACCTCTTCCTAAAGACACCGCGTACTCTCAATACACATCAGCCACCTTAGGGCCCTATGATTAGATTCGACTTCCAGCGCCGTCTATCCCATAGACCTCGTAAACAGCCCCATAGATCTAGCGACTTCAATCAGCCAATGCATATTCTATCTATAGTGGCATTTGAATTACTTATAACATATTTAGGTGATTAGGAAAACTGACTATAGCTATATCATGGGACGGATCAATTATTTTTATTTGATCCTAAACGCGACACGTTATCATGCAGGCTTTGCTACGCATAACCGCTAATTAGATTTATAAGGTATTTTGCTGTTATAATAAGCAATCAGGTCTCTGAGTTGAAAGCATTCTTTCAAAGAAAATTAATAACAAGGAATCTTCCTCCGAAAGTTCTTTTCTCTCAATCAAGCAATCGTGGGCTTGCAATGATCGATCAAGCTTCAGTTCATTAAAAAGTTTCAGCTAACACTTTCGTATTAGATGTTCTCATTGATGGACGTTATTAAACGTCGACGTTGACTTCATTAAGCAATTTAAAATTTTCTTTTCGCTTTGAATATAAAAGTTACCGTTAGCCGTCATGTATTCATTTTCTATTCGTAAGTGACAAAATCCAATTAAATTGCATTTAAATTTCCACCTTTCATCCTTCCGCTGCTTTATCTTCAATTTCGTTTAATTCTTCGAGAAAAAAATCTCCCCTCCCCCCTATGTTTGCAGCGCACCAAAAAAAAAAAAGACAGTTGAATAAATGCGATGCGTGTATATCTTTTCCGATGTACTTATAGATGATATGTAATGGTAGTAGTAGTAGTAGTAGTAGTAGTAACTCACGCGTTGATCCGTTTTAATTTAAAGGTATTTAAGGCAATCCATCATAACTGCTATGATGTGCAACTTGATATGAGTTACACAATCTGCTGGGCAATCGTTTTGTGTTTTGTTGTTCTAGAGAAAGAAAGAGTGAAGAAGCACCCTGCCGAGCATTATATTGTATAGCCACAAGGGACCAATCGAATTTCACAACAACAGCAATAGCAACAATACTATGCCGTCTTTACAACAGCTTCAGCATTAAAGAATCACTTTCGTTTTCCTCATCATGTATCCGTATATATAAAGCAAGGCAAGCGCGAGTTGTGTGAATTCGAGCTTTTTTTTGCAGCTGATTGTACGATATGTACAAATCTGCGTCTCGGTGTGTGTGTGTGTGTATGTGTGTGTGTTTGTAAGTGTATGTATATGTGTGCACAGACTTTTGATTAAATGGTACACTATTGAAGTTTGCTGTTATTGTTGCTCGTTCTGGTCTCTTTTTTTTATTTGACATTAGTGGCCCTTGACTGACTGGCTGACTGATTGAATACACGCTTGAATAAGTGACTGAGCAACGAAGGAAGCGATTTTGATGGTGTTGCCGATTGCAATAGTGGTGGTTGACGTTTCGCACTGTTTGTAATTGTTAAGGAAAGTCAATCTTGTTGTTGTTGGTGTTATTATTATTATTATTATTATTATTATTTTTATTCTTATTATTATTATTATTATAGTCTATTGATGTTGGTGGTGGTGGTGGTGTTGGTGGTGGTGGTGGTGATGGTGGTGGTGATGGTGATGGTGGTGGTGTAATAAAGCGATGTTAGTAAGCGGTTCATTTGCGGCCTTGTGATGAGTAAAACTTAGCGCGCTTGACTTCAAACACTTGCAGGCAATTGTGTATTTTGAGTCAAACAGAAGGCGGAACTCGAAGCCGAAAAGTGAAGTTACGTTGCACATGAATATACCCAGGCAAGCAATAACACTTGTGAGGGGTGATTAAATCCCCTTGTGCGTGCGTTGTGTGCGTAACATACCCTCCTTTCGTTTTCATTAGCATGCGTTCTAATAGTACCACAGCAAAACACGTTGACAAAACAAGTCTTCTGTCTGTCTTTCGTATTATCATTTAGCCGGGGGTTTAAGGCCTAAGGCTGTTAAGGCTGGCTGCCTGATCGACCGACGCTGTTGGTCTTAAAACGATGATTAGGTTGTTATTTTTAATTTGCTCATTGATACTAATGTTCCTGCATTGTTGTCGCATTGCTGGGTCCATATGTACATGTGCGCTTGAGTGTGTATATAGAATGTGCATAGTGGCTGTTCATTGTTCTTAGGGTGTTACCGTCACAATGTTAGTGTTGATGTCATTGTTGTTGGCGTTGTCGTTGTCATTGTACGTTCTGCTCAATATCCTTTTGTCTTCCCATAGTACTAACAAGCTTTTTGTGTGATTATTTTGTGTTTTGCCTTTGCTTTGTTACCCGCCTGCTTGAGTGGCTGCCTGCCTGTCTTCCTACAATCATTCTTTGATTGCTTCCAAAAGCGGAGAGATCTCCGTATGCAAACTAGCTGCAGTTGTTCAACTTTTACCGCGTTGCAAAATAAGACCAGGCATAGGGATGATTACGTGTACATAGAGTAAAGTACGCTTTTCAACGCTTAGATTCAACTAAGCGTAACGTGTTGGCAATTTGTCATCGATTTTGTTATAGTCTTTGCGTATGAATACAAACATTTATATATACATATATATATATATATATATATGAAGATACACATGCACGCTTATTTATCTTGTACCAGTTGATAGTAAATGCTATAGCATAACTTACTGTAGTATGGTTATCTTATTGCAACGATCCATATACACACTTGTATATGCATATGATTGGGTTGATAGCAGTGGTTGTTGTTGCTGCTGTTTTTATTGCCACTGGTTATTAGCGTATGTTGAGCAATGACTTGTAACTTTCCGTCTTTCTCTTAATGGTTACAATTAATAAATTGACTTTGAAAAAAGCAAACATTTTCATATTCTTTACTCGCGCAAGTATATAAGCAAATGCTCAAGTTTTCGCATATATCTTCGGGTTAAATAGATGCGCACAATTATTTGATTCTTACGAAAAGAACAAGAATACAAAAATGTTTTGTTTTGCTCAATACTTGATATTAATTTGAAACGAATGATGCAGAAAATCAATCTTTACCAGAAAATACTATGAAACTGTATGAGGCTGTCGTTGGACAAATTTTACGCCACAAAAACGAATTTCAAGGGCTACAAGTGCTCTCATATCAAGTATATTTCTTTGTTTCCCCATTCGGAAACAATGGTTCGATTCGACAATTACTCTAGAGAAACTCTTCGATCAATGAACGGAAATACGTATCTCCAGTAATTTGGTGAAGTCATTGGTATTGTCATTATATTGTCTAGTTCTCTGTAGTGGAAAGTAAATATACAAACGATTAAATTATTTAATCTTTTAATCTATCATCACTTCGTTATCCCTTATCCCTCTTAGTTTCGTAAATATCCGAAATTACAAAATCTGATTGGATGGTCGAAGCAAAACCCTATTGCAGGCTTATTTGTGCGGATATGTTGACACCTTTGATTGCGATTTGAAAACTTGGTCTAACACCTATAACATATTTCCTAAACGTGTACCGGAATACTACAATTGAAGCGAAAATTAAAAGATTATTCGGTACTCACACTATTCGATTGAATTATTTTCCTACATAATTGGGCTATTCGAAGAAATGGCCTTGTGAGTAGTCTGCTTTATAGACGCAAAGGTTACGTGAGCGCACCCTACATTCAAATCATATTTGAACCAAAATTCCAAATTCGTCCGTGCCAATACTTTGCTAGGTATCGTGTTGTCCTTCTTAGGGATTAAATTGAAATTTTCTCGTCATAAATATAATAATACCGTTACACTAGGAGTAAAATTCGCAAAACTCTAAGCGTCTATTTGATCTGTCAATACGAGCTACTGAGTGTGGAAATAACTCTATCTATAATTTTTCCACAGGAAGAGGCGCTTATTTCAAGTCGATGGTGGAAAATATATTCTTTAAAGCACTGTCCAACAGTGGTTACATACTTTTTGCATCTCTTTAAGGTAAACACGAATTCCATTCATTGGCTATCGGTCTAGGAATCGAAACACCGCCGGGTGAAAACAATGTTAATCATAGGAACTAATAATTTGTGTATTAATGTCTGCACCTGGCATGGGCTTTAATCAGACGGGTCGCCTACAACCGTTGGCAATCAATTTAGTTGATTGAGGACCCCTCAGGGAAGGTTAGCTTGCCAAAGTTCAGTTCTGATCCTGAAGCGAAGGTTTATCAAGCTGGAAAATTAATCTGAAAAGCCTATTCGCTGTATCAAGCGTCGGTGTTAGCTTTTCGTAGTAACGATCTCGTTTGCTTGAGATCTTAATACACTGCATTCAGTCAAATCCCCGTAAATAGCGATGTGGTGAATATTTGTCTTCATCGGTGGTTTTAAGGATTTGTGTCTGATCATCGGTATTTGGTCTTTAGATGTCGTAACGCATCCATTTTTCTTCATTCTGACCACTTAGCAACATTACTCTTCGAGTTAAGCTAGAAAAAAAAGTGGTTATGCGTTTAGTGTCTTCTTCTTTCCATATACAGAGCTTGATCTATTCAAAGTTCTTAAAAATTACGTTGCGCAAATTTCTTCAGGATAAATTTGTTGGCATATAAAGCGTAAAGATGCCGTTGGACTATTGCCGACTGGCAAAAAAATATCGTGTTTTCAAAAAGCCAAGGATATCAAATCTCTATGCTTAATAGTCTGGTGACAATTTTAAAAGTATTCCGGTGAACAAATCTGATGAAGTTAGGTTTATATTAAAAACCAAATTTTGTTTTTAAATTTTGAAGCAAACATTTAAGCGACAATGAGCCATAATTACAAATTTCTATTTTCCATTCTTTATATCTAGACCTATTTGCGCACGTACGCATACATATATACACGAAACATTTCATAAACTCCATAAATCCGGTAACCAAGTTGTTAAAGTTATAAAAATAACTTAAGCTTTAATCACTTTTAAATGAAGACATTCATTGTCTGAAATGCGATGACGACAACGATGCCGACAGCAACAATACCAACAGCAGCAGCAGAAGCAGCAGAAGCAGCAGAAGCAGCAGCAGCAGCAGCAGCAGCACTAGTAGTAGCAATAACAATACAACAAAAGCACGCGAACATACATTTTTATGGGTTGCCACACATTTTATTTAAATTTATTATAATGAATACAAGTTGAATGAATGCGCGGGAATTTTTCTTCGGAACAATTCCAAAAATATATGCGAAGGAACAGTTAAAAAGGGTTGATGTAATAATAGTGATGATGATAGAAAGAAAGGGTTGTAGTTTTTATTATTGCGGTATGTGAATGGTGGTAGTGTTGCTGTTGAAGGTGAAGGTGACTTTGAAATTGTTGGTGTAACGGTGTTAATTTTTCCGCAGACAAGTGTTATGTTTCCGGCTCGTGTAACGAGTAAATTAAATGATTAACATTTTCTTGTGTTTAGAAAAGGTTAACAGGAATTTTTAAGCGTAGGAAAGAGTTGCAAGTGAAAAAAAAAAAGAAGAGAAACAAAAATAATTAATGAATTGGTTATGGTTTCGCAGTTAAAGCAAGAGATTTAATGGTTATACTTTAATTTATTACGCATATATGCAAAAAGCAATTAATCCAATATTAGGTGAAATCATAAAGAGATTTTTTAAGGAACATATCATCTCGTCAGTGTACTCATATTCAAGCATTCGATTTGAAACTGTTAACTATGGTGTCTCATAAATATGTAGAACACAAGAAACTTGAAAATAGCGACAGGACTATGGCGCGCAATTTTCATGTATTTCTGTATTGGTTCATATGTATATAGAGTTTATACATTCTGTATAAATGGAAGTGTGTGAGACTTTTATGCTCATTTGTATTCCAGACGAGCTGTCACACAACGTACGATGTCTTGCATTTTAACGAATGTTTACTAAAGAGGGGTAAACAAAAGTTTATACATATATATATATATATATATGTATAAGTTTCTCATAACAAAAAAAAAAAAAAAAGTTTACCTTAAACACTTTAGAAAAATGCAATAAAATACTTTAAGAAAGCGAAAAAATTACAGAGACCACACCAAAAAAAGTTCGATAAAGTCACTTAAGGAGAAGAGAACAGCAACGGGGAAATAAAATCTAAGCCCTTGGGGATATTTTTGTGTGCCATTTTAAAGTTTTTTTATTTTTATTTTTTTTTTATTTTTTATTTTTTTTTTTGCTGCTTTTTTACAATTTTAACGATAGGAGTGGGTGTCAAGGGGGGTGTAAAGAAATATTGGCGCCGGCGCTTTGCCAACAACCCTCAAATGAAACAGTGAGCAGAAAATTTAATATTTCATTTAGCGTACTATTGTTCGAACACTTTAAATTACATTAAATTTAAATTCAATTAACTGAAAAATGAGTCATTTTTTGGTATGTTTTTTTTTTTTCTTCCTTTTGTTTGTTTTAAGATTTAATCATGCAATTACAACTGTGGCAACTCTGTTGTTTTCAATGCCAATTTGAGCATTTTAATGCAATCAGCTGTTTTATGACAACGATGTTTGAATTTAATATGTAAAGGTCGTGCCTTGCATATGTTAATTGTAATAAGTGTTGTCGGGGTTAAGGACAATGCATAATAATGCATAATAAAGCAACTATACGACACTAAAGGATTTGTAATAAATCGTAAACCCAAAAAGGTTTCAAGCCTATTTAGTGTAATGCACTTTCTCTTCTACGAAACCGAGAAAAAGGAAAGACGAATCTTTTGAAGCGCGTTCCTTTAATTAATGCCTTAACTCCTATTAGGTATTCTGATCTGAAGCTTATTCCCTATACACGTAATATACAGAAGAATATCCTTTACATAGAAACGAGGCCACAATCATGACATGGCAGAATTGATATAAATGCTAGAAGGTATCGACATATAAAGAGAAAGAGAACGAAATTCAGTAGATTTCAATTCTAGATATCTTCTGAACTATATGTATGACCCAAAAAATCATATTACAATGTCCTTTGGCCTTTATTGGTCTTACTACTACTACACTTAACGATCTGCTCAATGGAATCAATTGTTTTTGTTGGCACCATTCTGTATTACACTGTATTACACTGATACCATATGGTACCAGGTATGTTAATAGTTTGACGGATTTGCGTGATGATTTCTAACAAGTTGAATTATTATGGTGTGTCCATCGGTGACCTCTGTTTGCTTTCCTTTGAATTAAACATAAAAAATAACGCTTTGCGGAAAGTGTGTTATGTTGACGTATAACTCGATTTATGTAAGCCTTAAAAACTATTGCATTCATAGTTTAGCGAAATACCTTCAGCGTAAAGCCTAATGTTACACTTTTACATACTCAATAAGACCTCCTTTGTAGGACCTCTAGAATACTTGCACACGCGATAATAGTAAAAATAATTGTTTACGTACATCGCATCAAATAATATTTGTAAGTGTTATTAGGTCTGCGCGTTAATATCGATAGGCGATTTCTACAGGGAAAAATGATAACGAAATGGGAAATACCAGTGTATATAACGATTAAATTCAATGGTTTTGACCTTTCTCTACCTAAAACAACCGGTTTTCATTTAATATTATTGAGCTATTTAGCGCTCAAAATTGCATTTTTGACTTTCATTACTTTTGTTATATAATTTGAAGAAATCTGCTACGGAAACCCCTTAAGCACATTCAGAAGGTTAGGATGATGCTACTCCATCATATCATAATTTTTGGTTTTGATTTCAACGGTTGTAATTTGTTGTGGTGATTTTGTTGTCATTGACAAAGAACGGTCTGCAGAACTAAAGAAGTTCGAAGAGTTCGTATGAATTGCAAACCTCATTGGCGGAAAACGCAGCAGTTGTTGAATCAACTGTTTCTAGACGTTTACATGCGATAGTAAAGTTAAAAAAAAAGGGGCAATAGTTGCCATATGAGTTAACTGAAAATGCTATTCCGCACGGTTTCAACACCGCGGTTCATTGCTAGCCAAGCAAAAAAAAAAAAAAGTTTTCTGTGACGTATTGTGAACGGCGATAAAAAGTGGATCTACTGCGATAATCTCGAACGCAAAAAGTCCAGGGTTCGTCCAGGGGAGCCATCCACATCGACACCGAAGCAGAATATCGATGGCGATGAAGTTTTCCTGTGCATACGGTGGGATCCGCAAGGTTTAGCGTATTACGAGCTCCTAAAACCGATTAGACCTGTTACTACGTCAGATGTCTATTGACGTTAATTGAACAAAATGAACGATATGTTGTTGCAAAAATGGCTGCCATACGAATTGATTGGAACTCCATTTTGGCCAGTTGTTTCAATTGTTGTCAAGAATACACTTTTGCAACTCGAACAGAAAGTTCTGCCACCCACAGCGTACTCAACAGACATGGCGCTTTCCCATTTCCGATTGTTCAGATCGACGCAGCATGGCTTGGCTGCTACTTGTTTCCACAAGTTAAACAAGTGCGAAAATGGGTTGATGATTGGATCGCTGCCAAGCCAATATAAGTTCGATAAGATATCGAACATTCATTCTATCAATTTTTCGCAATAAATGCCTTTTTGAAATGAAAAAATTACCAAAATAATAATGCAGTTATTTATTTTGTTACCTTCAAAGGAAATTGTACCTATCTATCTACTTAACTACTTACCTAGCTATGCGCAAAAATGCTTACGCCACTGATTGACCAAAACAGTCTTTTTGTAGGATGATCAAAAACTTCAGCTCTTTCAGTGAAATTTGTTTAACGCCTGCGGCCATCTTAAAACGAAACGACATGTTTGGAAACTGCAAAAGAGCCCATAAAGCCCTAGTAGGCGAGAAAGCTGGTCCTTTGATCATACAGCTTACTAAGAATTTCTTGCGCAATGATAGCTTTTTACGGTTTTCCACTTTTTTGATTTCCAAATTATTATTTAGAATATTGGGAATAGGCTCAAGAGATATATTCCTCTCTTAAGCTAACGTTGACTTATACGAAGATTGTCGGGAACCAACTTAATTAATTTATCGACACTTTTGTCGTCTATAGCCCGCAAAGGTTTTGTTAGTTCGTCTGACATACCGATTGCCGTAGATTTGTCGCAGCAATGGATGTAGCACACGGTTGATTCAAATACAAAATATAAAGCATTTTAAAATCGAAAAGCACTCACAAACATTAACCTTAAGCATACACAATTACAAGGGTTGCTAGCGTGGTAATTCGTTGTAGTGCTAACTAACTTATTGCAGTGAAAAAATATTGTGGCAGCATTTTTCATGCAGATTTTTAAAATACTAAATCCTACGTGTCCTGAATACTTGATATCCTGATATCATAAATGTGTACGTAAAAGTTTATATTTAGTGTTTCGGGTTACAGGTTGCTTTCTTAGTAGTACCACTCATGTACCAGTCACGAAAGAACTCAACCAAGCTGACAACAGATAGACAAAAGGTTTAATTGAAGAAAGTGTAAGCCCAAAACTCTCTATACAAACTCAAAATATTCGCTCAAATTTCTATTGCTGGGAATGAGCGAATTTACTAAGAACGCTCTGTGCTATCTGTGCAAAAGCGACATCTTTCGTGCACTGTTAAGCATCGAAATCTTCCTACAATTTCGAGATACAAGCACGAAATTGCTCTTATCGAAGAGATATATTGAGTCTCGGTTCTCAGTGATCAAAGATTTTCGTTACGACGAATGTAGCTGCGTTACTACCTTTTTCGATCCACCAATATCCAGAAAGAGGCTCCAAGAAAGATCCAAGAAAGTATGTACCTTCTTGGCCAGCATCAAATTTCAAATCGATTTGAGCATGTCCGCATGTTCGTTCGTATAATGTGTGCAGCAAATAGTGTCCTGGCTGCAAAACCGAAGCTATCGGCAGAAATATTGGAAATTGTTGCGTGCAGGTTGATATTGAAAAAGGATCACATCGGTCAAACTGCAATATAAAGTGAGAGCACCCCTAATTTGTGGACCTTTTTTAATCACTCATAAACTACAATAGACAAACAACACAAATTTCTTATGCAAAAATGGAAAAGTCAGCCCCGCCCAGTCAGTATTATAGAGTATGGAAATTCAGTTTGCTTTTTTTTTTTAGTCAGTTTTATAGCAAAGTTGATGGGTACTCAAGATTCGTCTATAGCCGAATGTGATTTTCTTACTTGTTACTATGTGCACATGATTGCCATTATTTAAAGGCAATCAGAAAAAAGGCGCTAAAGCAGAAAAGGCAAACGCCTCCGATTGAGCGATATTTTATGCAAGCAGCAAACGCAAAAATAAAATAAAAATAAAATGGAAACAAGGGCAAGGTTACGTTCATACATTCACTTCTTTATTCAGTCATTTAGTCAATTAGTCAGTTACTCAAAAGAAGGAAGAGAATGAAACATAGACTTACAAACTACTTTATTATTATTAGAGAAAACAAAAATTATTATAATAAATCATTAAAACTTCATAAGAAAAACTTTCCATTTCCTTTAATATTTTAAACTTTTGTTTCGGCAATTTTCAGTTTGAGAAATACGTCTTATTATCGTAAACGCGTAACTTCGGGTAACTTCATGTGATCATTATATAAAACTCCCTTTTTTTCCTGAAATTCTTTATATAATCCATCTGTCCGAACGTTGCTTCTGCTTGAATCATTTTGAAGCAAACATGTGAAGACAGAAAATTGAAAATTCCAAAACGTGTATAAATTAACGCAATAAATAATTTGAAAAAATAATTTGATATATACAGTGGGCATTAGCCTAAAATATGTTAAAAGTATTTCCCGGTAGAAATTCTCGGTAGAAATTTCAAGAATACTTCAATGGTGTGTTTATCAAAAACGTAATGCAAAATGAGTTCAGCTTCCTTATTTGCTCCGCCTACATTTGGCATATGGCGGTCGTTTTGAAAAAAGTCAAAGTTCAACGACGCAAGCATCGAATTTCGCATTTTGCCCAATTAGTCATTATGATGAGGTGGAGAACGCATATTTGCTGGTGTTAGAAAGCTTGAACAAAAAACACAAAACAAAATTACAAAATTCCGGCAAGAATTAATTTTGATAAAAACAACATGGGTTTATACCATAATTAAAATTGTAAATATTTTATAAATTTTTATGTAGAAGGCTATGTGCAGGGCTATGTACGGAGCACTATATCGGGTAAATTGCTTCCAAAACTTTGCTGGCACATACGTACACTTTTAATAAAGTATTGTATGGGCGTTTTCTGAATTTTATTGATTTCATTGATAGGGCATTCACTTTTCTCCTTGAAAACGTAGGTGGCCGGTGAGCCGATTGTGTAAAACTTAGACTGCAAAAATCCCCAAAGGCAAGAGTTCAACTGCGTTAATTTTTAGGTTCTGAACGCCGAGTTTTGGTTATCAAAACGGGAAACCTTACAAACAAAAAATGACTAGTGCTCACGCTGTATGACATCTAGCAGGGTCTTGCAAACATAGGTAGCCCAATAATTGCCTCAGCTCAAAATATACACCAAACAATGATACGTTGCGGTTCCACTCACTTTTTCAAGGTGATATCACCGAAGACGATTTGATTTGGACTTTAGCTGCCAAGCCTTCATTATCCCTAAACTATTGCTCAACAATGAAAACGCTTTCTACTATTTTATAGCGCTCCAATTTCGATAAAAATACCATATTCTTAGCGTTAAGGTTTAGGATAATCTTGTAAATATATAAGAAAAAAGGTGTACATTAAGTTTGTGTGGATGTGTACAATTCTCTGAAAGATTTCAAATATGTCCACCGATATTACACCGATCCGTTCCGAAACACTTCCTGAATCGATCTAAATTTATCTCTTCGTCCGTCCATCTTGTCTTCTCTTTTTTAATCGAAGTGCTGCAATTTGTTCAGATATTTTAGTGAAGTGGGATACATCGACCCGTTTGGTCTAAGGAGGAACACTATTGAAAATGCCTCACTTCGGAGCACTTTTGCAACCACTTTGCTTACCCTACTTTGAATTCCACTTATTTGACTAATTGTATTAAGCGAAGCGATCTAGAGTATTTAGTGTAATCGTTTTATTTGTTACCTCTGAAATATTTTCGAGATTTGAAATTCAATTTTCATTGAAAAATTTAATGACCAAAGATGAATGTCTCAGTTTGTTTTGAAACTCTCATATCTTTTGAATATGAATACAAATATGAATATGAGCTTTATGCCCTTTAATTTCTATGCAGCTCTTGATGAAATTCGTAGAAATCGAGTAATTTACAGGTTTTTTAATTTTCTTTTTTTTTAACATTCTGTATTAAATTTTTTATTAAATTTTAAATTTATTTTTATATGTTAAATAAGTTTTATTTTATTTTACGCTGACTTCTTAGAAATAAATAATAAATATTTTTGTTTAACAATAATTGGTAGCAAAGCAATGGTCACAAGGAAAATCAAGGTTAATGAAAACTTTTAAAATAAAGAGAATTAGGAAAAACATTATGAACTATGTTCTAAGCACACGCACAGGACCATGCTTGCATATACGATGGTATACATACGAACACGTAAAATCACTTTAAATTATTTATTATTAATTTAATGTATAATCAATGTATATGAATGAAGCTATACAAACAAAAACATACATACTTAGAAGAATTTCTCTCATGAGGTTAATGGGCATACAGAAACCAGAACATTTACATTTACTAAGCACAGTGTATAGTGTATATACACTATACTGCATAGTATCGATGGCGGAAAAATTTATATATACATATATATATAGTATATGTATATACAGTATATGTATGTATAGAATATATATTTATAGATGTCGTTCTCTCTTTCTCTCTCTCTCTCGCTCTCGCTCTCCCTCTCTCCCTCTCTCTCTCTCTCTCTCTCTCCCTCTTTTTGTATATGTGTGTGTGCGTGTGTGTGTGTCTGTTTACATGCGTGCGTATGCTTGTACATTTGGATACATGTGTAGCTGAATATGATTTATTTTTACATACTATATAATAAATTTAATAGTATATACGCAAAAATGCATATACTTACATACACGTAAATATATATACAGTCGTATATACATACCCACACGCATATCAAGTACATAAACTATACTGTGATTGTTTTTACCTATAATTTTTATTTGTTATTTGCCTGACAAAAATGAATTGAATATTACTTATAATAAAATGGTAATCAGTAAGATAAATCTACAGAGCGAGTAAATACATATATAAATACATATATAAAACATACATACATTTATGCATATATGTATAATAAAAAAAAAATAAAATAAATAAATAAATGAATAACAGTAACAACCTGCAACAACGTTATGGGGGTGGTTGGTTGGTTGGTCAATACAAGAAACAACAACAAAATGGTATCCTTTAATATTACATGATATATGTAAATATATACATACATATATATATATATATACAATTTGCGTATATAAGTTTATTTGTAGTATTTGTTTTCCAAGTGCTTTACATTTACTGTATATCTTGTAACATACAGAGAGAGAAACAATGCTGAACAGTGTAGAACTTTCACTCCCCAATTAGTGAGAATGAAACCATCACATACGACAACAAGAACAACAACGATGGTAATAGCGAAAACATTTACAAAAATATCTGTATTTTATTAATGCTGGAGTGAACAGAAAATTTTTGGAGGCAGTCGGGGATCCATAAGCCACATAAACTGCGTAACAAATTCAGACAGAGTTGCCCCGGCAACAGGACTTAACGCACGCGCGTTATTTCAGAGATATTCCTGTTGATTATTTCTTTTCTTTTTTATTCAAAAACGTAGTTAGTCATCCATTTTGTAGATGGCAATACAATCAGCCATATTCACGTATGTGCAATGAAATGAAACAGACAAACAAACAAACAAACAAACAAATGAAATTATTTTTGTATATATATACTTGTGTATGTACGCATATGCATACATACATATGTACATATTTATGCTTCGTATGTATGACAATTAGTTTCATATAAAATTAATAAAAACACGTATCAAACGTTATTAACGACAGCACACCGGTAAGGCACAGGAACTTAAGAAATTTAAAGCGTACAACAAAAACTATATTCCTTTCAAAGCAATTCCTCATTACTCGCCCTGGATACATTAAAATGGGCTCGATTTCTTTTTATTTTAATTGCAGGTATTTCAGTAGATCGATTAAAACCATATTTAAGTAAGTTGGATGCGTATTCCATTTGTTGATCATCAATAGCTGTAAGCTGTAGGGCGAAAACGTTCTTAAATCTACAATTTTTTTTCGAATATTTTGCATTACTTTTTTAAATGGGACAAGAGCTACTTTAAACAGATCAAATTGATATTTAATGGCAAGCTCTGAAAATATCCGAGAAGTATATATGTTATAGTATCCTATGACAATTATTGCGTTATTGAGATTGACATGAGCGATCGAAGAACCGGCCACAAATAAACTTGATTGGAATAATCAAAAATATCTTTAACTGCTGTATTTTTACATACAACAAATAGCTTACCAATGTTTGCATACTTTCAACCGTCGTTGGGGCTACAAGCTCTTGAGGACCTTGCTTTAGAATTCTCTTATTTTTCCAATAGTTGAATACATACATATGTATGCTTATAAATTTATTTCGTTAGCATTTTTTAAATCAAATATTTTTATTTAAATTACTTTAACTCACATATATTTAAGTACATACTCAAATATCCGAATCGTATGGAAATGTACAGTGTTTTGAGAGAAAACATTCCGTGTTCATTTAGGTCTTGTCAGCTCTTTCGGATATCCTAAGCAAGTTATAAAATTGTTCCCAGATATGCAAATAGACGAAAATGTATTTTGAAAATGATGGCCGAAAATAATTGTTGAACAAAACGCATGAAAACACGTAACATTCCCTATAGAATAACAACCGTTATATGGTTTACAAGTCATTTCAAAGCTTCAAGATGATATATGAGCAGGAACTCTCAGGCTAAGTCTAGAAATCCTCCAATGTGTACTGTGAAGTGGTTTGTCAATGGCGAAAGTATGTCCAGCATTCTCGGCATCTTGAACATCGACGTAAATTTGGCTTTGTTGTGCTTATGTGCAGGTATCATCACAGTACCTATAGTACCACATAGAGACAGAAGGGAGGAAATAAGTCCCTTAATAGGAATGCTAGGCTTTATCAGCGTTTTCATCATCCACCCATCCTGGAATTGCCCGAATACCGCAAGATACACTGTAGTTATTTCTCTTTCGCTGCAGTGGCTGGTCACTCTGTCCAAAATCTTAACGCTTTGAAATAGAACGTAGAACTTAGTCCCCTCTCCCGGTCCTCTCTACCTTTAATCTTCCTTAATTGCCACCGTGGCTACATGTATAGAAGCCATCGCATGATTAGTCTCCACCTACGAAAAAAAAAAAACTTTTCTATTCAAAATTATTACGCTCAACACCTACTAATCTTGTCATCCCGTATGTAATTTTGAAACATGCGCCTTAAAGGTTGAAAAAAGTGTACGTGTTACTTAGAGGTCGCCTTTCTAGCCTGCAAGTATTTTAAATTTGTTGAACAAATCTTAATATAAAAAATTATGCTTTACAGTGCATACTGAATATCATTTGCCAAGGCCCTCAATTGAAGCAGATGTTCGCACCAATATATATAAACATCGCAAAATATTCCGATAATTGAAAGCAAGCTCATCAGCTTCATTTTTACATTTCTTTTTAGGACTTCCTTTCCAAAATATTTTAAAAATTTTTCTAACGACCGTCAGCTCCGTCATACCTTTTTATATACTATGGGCGTAGTTGCTTGTAGATCACGTGAATTTTCAAGCCATGGATAGTTAAAGCATGAACGAATAGACGCAAGGAGAAACGGTGTCATAATCATCCACATGAGTGGCCGACTAGGTAAGAATCGCGCTTATTAAGTCAGTGTTCGCCGTTTTTAATTTCAAGTGCGGTAGATTATAACTTGGTCGTAGCTATAGCGAGTGCTCAATGCGTAAATGCATATCACTCAGCACATTCGGACATATACCCACCAAGCTATGGCCACGATCTGCGTGTCCTTTTCTCCGTGTCGCACGAATAGGCGACATTTCCTGAGTGATTGGCTACATTAAAAAGACAGAAAAAGCCGCAACCTTACTCTATACCCTACGAGGAAAAGGCAATAAATAATCCCGCTTGTCCGGTAAATGTTTCCTTATGCTTACGACAAGCATGTGCTCTCATCACAACATTTTAACCGAGAAGAAACTGTCAGAAGTTTTCTATTTAGATGGGTAATCGATCATTGGATAATTGTGAGCCCCATCCCTTCTTATATTCTGTTTAAAGAGAAGCTTTCGAGATGATCAAAATATCTTTGCAATTAGTTCAAAACAATTCGTGGATGCGTTCGACAACATTTTTTAACAACTCTCGAAATGAATATAGTGCCGTATCGATTTCCTGATTCCGTATGTAACGTTAACATATAAAGTAAGCATTACATAGAACGTAAAATTAATGTATTCTTGATCAATACAAGAGTCCGTATGTTTTGTTCAAATTGTTAAACGCGCAAGAGTAGTGTAATGTGGTTTCACGTTTAGATTATTGCTTCAATTCTTCTAATTTTTATATAAAGAGTTAAATGCAATTTTGTTTTAATTCTTAGTAAAGCACCTTACCAATGATAAGGTCCGAATGTTGTTGATTGATCAGTTGGCAACTAGCATCGAAAAAAAAAAAAGTAATTTTAAGAAGCAATTTTCGAAACTTTTTGACCGAGAAAGAAGTCTCGTCTTTTTATTTATAAAATTTAATTGCATTCAAAACACTGTGCGTACAGTACAAAAAATAGCTTTATAAATAAACTTAACAACGGACAAATAAAATTGTATCATACAGGCATGCAACAGTACAAACAAACAAGTACCCATATACACGCGCAAATGAATATAACAAACCCACTGAAATCCCCAACAGCAACGTAGTAACAACAACAACAATTGCAAACTCATATACATACATAAATATTGTCTGTGATAAGCTTTTGTTTTTGTCATAAATCTCATTTTATGATGAATTGATATGAATACCATGAAACACAGATATTTAAATATATACGCATACGCAAACACATATTTATATATAAGTCTATATAAATAAGTATACAAATGTATAAATATATATATATGTTATATATAAATGGATATGTATATATATAAACGTTTAAATATTCATAGATGCACGTATTATTTAATACATTTGTGGTTATGATTGTGCATGTGTGAGAGTGTGTCCGTGCGATTGTATTTTATGCCGGAAGGGCATCAGTAACAGAAAATCAGCATAACGGTAGTGTGCGAGCACAAATACGGCAAAAGAGAGTAAAGAAACTGAGACTTGAAATAACAACAAAAAATACCATAAAGAGCTATCGACCATTTTATTATGCCATATGCAAAATGTGGTCAGCAACCTACAGCTAGACACACACGCACACACACATATATATATATATATATATATATATATATATATATACATTAGTATCGAAATATGTGTGATTGCATCGTTGCGATATCCATCCGATCGGTGTGTCTATGTGTAGCTTAGTCGTACAGTAGAGTTTCCTTTTCTGATGCGTGCCCACATCCAAACGTACATCTAATGCCAGGTTACAATATGAAAAAAGCAACATCCTGTAGATTGTGTCCATGTTTTTGTATCTACATATAGTTTACTCTCTGATAGGTTTGTTTTTGTCTTCTCCTTTATTTATTTATTATTTTATTTTTTTTTTTTCTGTTACAAAATTAAAAATTAAATTGAATTTCAATCTCAACCATTGATAACAACAGAAATGTTATGGAATTTGTGGTATTTTACTGACTGTTGCAGAGCAACTATTTCATTTCATTCAAAGTGCACATGCATGTGAGAGCGTGTGAAAATGAATTTTAACATTTTTTTTTTTTTCTTTTGCGACTTTTCACGTAACCAAAGCATTTATGATATTATGTTTTGCGATTACAGTCGTCTGACTGATTTCTCTTTCGCATTTTCTCAAATCTTTTATTCCTTTCTTTCCATCTCCCTCTCTCTCTCTCTTTCGCCCTCTCGCTCTCTCTATCCATCTATCTTTCAGCTTTCTTTTACAAATCGCTTTAAAATAGTTTCTTATGAAAAGTTTATCTTCTGCAAACTTTCACCTGTTGTTTTCCTCTGCTAAGCTTTAAAAAAAACTAAGATCAAAAACTTTAAAATCATCGTTGAAAAAACGAAAATTCAAAACTGGGATTTTCCTTTTTTACTCCTTGCTACCAGCCACGGTGCAATAATTCACAGACACGAAAGCACGGAGAGACTATTGTCTCCCACCAGATAGAACGTTTTTGTAAAGTTCTTGTAATGACAAGGTGTAAATTATGCCAATGCACCAGTGATGGCTTCAATTAAAAAAAGAAGAAGGGGCTAAACACAAAAGCGGTATAGGCATCATCGCAGAAAAAAGATGACAATATCAAAGTGAAAGAAATATAACTGCATTCCATTCAGAGTCAGTTGCAACCAATTCTTTGGACGAAATGCTTTCTTGCTGATACACTTTAAAGTCAACTGATAAGGTTTGTTTTTCGTTCGTGGCGACTTTGGATGAAACTTTGATCACACCTAATATCGGTTACGGTCAAGATGCAAGCAAAAGGTCATCGCCGTGTATCGGACGAGCACCAGGTGTTTCCTAAATAATAACAATAAGTAAACTTTCATTGCGTAACGACAAAGGACAACGTACAACTGAGACGAGTCTGTTTCAATGTACTAGAGCCTCTACTAAATAGTAAACTCTACAAAACCTCTACTAAAATAGTAAAAATGGAAAAGTTTACTTGAAGGCCCCATTGCCTGACATGTTAACCTTTTGAGAACGACCTATACAAGGCTTCCTCTGATCCATCTCTCACTTTTGTTACTCTTTTACTCTTGTACTCTTGTACACTCTTATTGTTCCGGCTGTTTTAACTCCTAAAAAATAACAAATTTAGACCTTAGTACTAAGGCCTAGATATAAGATAAGAAACGTGTTTCCTTGGAACAGTTGGTTTAAAGGATATATAATACTAAGGGACTAATACTATTGGAGAAAGTTATACATATCTAGTAACATAAATATTAAATTTTGTGTAACTTGCGGGTATTTGCACAAAAACGTTCAATTTTCGTCAGTATCCTTCCTATTTCTCTTTCCATGAAAATGTTTTGGTAAAGCTTTGGCGCTATTGCTGCATGCGTCAAACGCAGAATCGTGCCTTTTTCATCATTTGTGTGACGAAATTATAGAGAGACAGACAAGAAAATAGCTAACTTTATAACCTTCTTTCTTCTTCTTCTTCTTCTTGGCAGAAGCTCCGACACCTTTCATCTTGCTTTCAGCCATTCACAGGTCGTCTCGATGAAGCTGCATATTAACGTAGCTTTGCTACGTAGTAGTACGTTCACTTTGTATCAGAAATGCTTTTTGAAGAGCTCCTTTGGTGTATTAGAGGAGTTAGAAGCCATCATGTAAGAAGTTAGGGTAAAACTTTCTTGCAGGCATTAATTGGGCACACCTGGCCTTTTCGTAGCGAAGAAAGAAGTTCATTTGACGCATCTATTAGCCTAAAAAAAAACTAATTTTCTCAAAATGTTATACCCTTTTTTACACCCTACAACACTTATGGTATAAGGGTATACGAAGTTTGTGCGGATGCATGCAACAGCCAGAAGAACTTGAGATATGTTCACCTTTTATTATACCGATCGATTCAGAATTAATATCTAAGTCGATATAAGCTTGTCTGTGCCTCGGTCCGACGGTGCGTTTTGCTTTGTTGTCACCAACTTGCAGGCCGCAATTTTTTGAGAAATTTTGATAAAATTTGGTATATTTACAGTCTAAGGATCCATTGTAAAACGAATAACTGTACGATTGTGTGGGGTATTTAACGGTAGGCCTTAACCCACAATAGTGTTTTTGGTTGTTTAAGTGGAGTTTCGGTTCAATAATATTTATATTCTAACGCGCATTTCTAAAAAAACCTAAACAAGTTTGTTCCTATATAAAATAAACATAATATCACAAGTTTAATGCTGCTTACAATGTGGAAATTCATACATTCAGGTGAACACGAAAGAAGTCAAGTTTTACACCCAATATTGGGTGTATAACAACGCATATATTTCATTCGACGATCTCATTAATACGTGCATGCTAAAAGAGTAACAGGTTGAATCGATCCAAAGAAAGACGTAGTTAACATAAAACAGCCGAAGGATACAACGGTCGATACGCAAACAAGAAGAAGGAAGTAGGAAGAAGAAGAATTCAATATTTTTAATGAGCCAATTAACTGATTATTGACCTCAATTCGGCCACTAATAGAAGGTAACAAAAGCTTAAGATTGTATTGGATATTCTGAATGAAGTTCGGCGATTGCTCCTACACTGTTTACTATTTTACATACAGATATACGTAATTTTGATCTTCAAGAAACATGGCTTAAAGCTAAGAGATTGCATTCGATTCTCTATTTCCTTTTGGGCAGCAACGTCTATGAATCTAAATTCGCTATGCACTATATAGATTGCTGCCTTTGAGGATGGTAGTGGCTCACAGTAAAAATATGTTTACAAAACCGCACTTACACCACGTTTTTACTCTCAAGCTGCTTAAGAGCATGTGTGCGTAATAATGTTTTATGCACTATACGGATGCATACTTCTTCTATGCTTGTATTACATATCTATATATCTATATATATATATATATATATATATATCTATATATATACACGTGTTTGTGCGTATATTTGCATTTGTGCAACCCTGTTAAAGCTCTTTGTACAAATTCAGAGTTATATTATATGTAAGTATGTGTAAATTTGCATAAATGCTGAATTGTCGACGCAAATCAACTTCAAATTGGTTCAGTGTCTATATATATATATATATATATGAAAGCTGAGTAAAAACATTTATCAAAATTTTGTTAAATTTGTATTATTCTCTATTGTGTGCTGTGTTTAAGGCTGGGAGTGTGCGAATATTCAAGTTTAAAGTAGAAATTTGTAATACTTTTAAAAGACTATAAAAATGTTAGCTAAAAAAAGAAAGTTGTCCATCCAACAATCCAACCATTTAAGGAAACTACGAAACTAAAGAGCAACGAATTTTATAAATTTTTAAAAACCACTTGAATTCAATATCGAAGGATACCTTTAACGGTCTCAGCAATTATTCAAAATTTTCAAAATTTTCAAGCAAAATATAATTATGAATGTGAATGCAATCTGGTGAAGAGTTTTGGTTATAGTCTATAGCGTATGGTGCCGAATCTAAATATTAGATAGTTTTGAAATATATTGAATCCACAGGAATTCAAAATTCATGCATTAAGTGCTTAACTAAGTTTACTAATATTTGAGATTAAATAAAATTCGTTCGTTTATCAGTTTTTTCATTAGCATTCAGCCATATTTCTTACTTAACTCATAAACTAATATACATCGATTTTAACTGCGTTTAAATATCTTTCTCGCTTGTCCCATTTTTTCAACATAAAACAATTTTTCTTACATTTTCTATTCACAACAAAAACATATATTTTTTTTTTACATATTTGGATTATGTGGTGGAATTTTACATAAATAACTGCTATTAGTAGTATTGCGAAGAGGGGGAGAGGTGAAGCATGTTAAAACAAACTAATGGTGTTGCATTATTGTACACGATAGTTTATAGTAGTTATAGTTCTGATTTCGTTTGATAACCCTAATAATTCATTTAATGACTGTAATAATACGGTAAAGAAATGTTGAAAAAATAATAAACTATAGTTTACGATGTAAAATTCATAGAATGTATTGTGACAAGCAGGAAAGGAACCAAGCCAGTCAGCAGCCGAAACAAACAAAAAAAAAAAAAAAAACACTCAATGGAAAATGCAAAATGATACGACAGTAGATTTGAGATCTAAGAACACTACCAAGGACGCTGACCGTAGTTGTTTTGAGTGAAATTTTGAGGACACATCGCTACCGAAGGTGGACGATCAAAAAAATTTATAATCTTAGATCTGCGAGTCGATTAATCTTCACTTGTTATATAGAACATCAATCTTCGTCTCCTTTACTATATACACTAGCAAAAGAGACACTTGATAATTTCAAGTACTTCGCTTTAAAGGTGTTCGAGTTCCTTGTGTATTTCGAGCGCGATCGAAAGTGAACTCTATATTGATGTATATTTAGCTGACTTGTTAATTTTTATTATGTTGTATATTATCTCTAACGTATGACATACAAACGCAGAAAGAGTCAAATTAAATAAATTAAAACAATTTTTTGCAATCAAGGCCCCGTCTATATCCATTATTGCGTTGCGTTTCGACTAAAACGAGAAAATTAAAATCTTTTCTTTTCCTAAAACGAGCCAAACACGTTCGATGGAAAAGTTAAAAATATTATTCAGTGTATCTTCCCCTATCCGTTACTTAGTTTTGGGTATTACAAACAGAATCGGGAATCTTGCACATGCTCTTTGATTTGTTGGGCCAAGCACGATACGATAATAAACTCAAATTCCTTTTTTTATATATATATTTTCATATATATATGTATATATATAAAACCATATATATACAATATATGCTGTTACTAGTTTAGCTTTTTTCTTCCTCAAGTTTTCCTGCATATTAATGCAATAGTTTGAAGTAAACCCTGTTAGCCGTAAATCTATGATTGTGCGGTGATACTTTAAGAGGTTATGGAACTGATGGCTCCCATCGCAGGCGTGCGTATTCACTTAGGTACGTATATATATTTGCATACTCAATAGATCAACAACAAGTTATACATATTTGTGTGGTGTATGTGAGTATGTATGAGCGGCTGATTTTAGAAAACTTTGGTAAATGAACAAAAATACGTTTTCAATGTCCGTTTGTACGTAAAACTCACAGTAAAATTATGCAAATTTCGTTACACAAACTCTCTTTTTTTTGCGTGAACCATTCAAAAGCAAAATGACAGACAGTAAACATACAAAGGCAGGCATAGATGCACACGCATACTCACAAGCAAATAAACAGACAGCCTTTTATGACAAAATAGCAAAACATATGCGGCATAGTACAAGTGCGAATGTATGTACATATGTACTTTCAATACATGCCTTATGTAGATATGATATCATTTGTCTCTTGAAATAAGTAGTCTGGTTTGTGTCCATTAGGTTTAGTGAAAAAATCATTGCGTTGTTTTCAGAATACACACATAGGATGCTCTGTATATATATGTGAACACAATCATGAATTTGCAAATGCACACATACGCACACACACACACACACATACGCACACACACACATATATATATATGTATATATATATATATATATAAATACATGTATGCGTGTGTGTTTGTGTGTGCATTTATGTCGTCCGATGAACAAACGACCAACATCATCCAAAAATGAAGAGCAAAGCTTTCATTAATGTAACAATGTTTAAATTACTGTCGTCTTCATCAACATCATCAGCAATATCATCATCACCGCATAACAGACACAATTACGATTACAAATACAAATCCTTTCATACACCCATATACTACGTATATAAAAATACGTTTATACGCACGCAGATACATATACATATATATGTATTTATTTATATGTAAATGTTCGTGTATGCATAATTCTATCAATGTATAGAGTGTTATGCTTAAATTTGTTTATATTTCCTAAATATGTTTTCGCAAACACTATTCTTAAAGTCTTTGAGTATTTTTGAGAAGAAAAATGTTTTTTTTCGGATTTCTATTACTTTTTGTAATATTTTCTGATTTTATGTTCATGCCTTTATCGCTTTGTTTTCATCTGTATGCGTAAGATTTCGCATCGTTTTATATGAAATATTTCTGTCGCTCTGCTCTGGCTTTAATGTCTTTTGCCATTGTTGTCGTTTGTTATATTTGTTGTATTAAAATTATTTTGTTTCATTCCTTTTTTGTTTTTTTTTTTTGTTTTTTTGCCTTCTCCGTTTTCTACTTTATATGTTTGTTAATATGTGCGTCGTTTGTTTTTTTTTTCATTGTTGTTATTGTTGGTGTTATTTTATTTTTATGTTTTACGCTTTAAAATGTAGACTATATGCATATTCATGCCCCAAAGTCAAACTAAAGGTTTATTTTTTGTTTTTGTATTTTTGTATTTTTTTTTTTTTTTTTTATTATTTCCATTCTGTTTGGTTGTATATTGTGTTCTCGACTATATGGTTCACTTCAGTTGTACTGTTTGGCTTTTCTTTTTGTTTAGCTTTTTCTGTTTTCCTTCTTTTTTTTTGTGTTTTTTTTTTTATTTATTTTTTTTTTTATTGAACTCGCAAAGCGTATAAGTTCAGAATATGCTAAGTTAAGCTCCGCGTTGGTAACGAAATATGACTGTTGGATAATTTTATTAAAAAGTAGTTCTCACATTGCGTCCTTTTTCATAAAGAAAAAATAGTCTTTAATATGCTGTTAAAGAAAATCATATATCATCGTTATATTATATAAAAAATTGACATAGAAATCCGTGTCGGCAATCTTAAACCGCTTTGGTTGTGTCAGTAATCATATCCATCTGTAGGCCTAATTGTTTCTTAGGCATCTGTTTGTCTGTCGGTCTCCCTATTTACTATACAGAATATACAACAGTGTAACCCCCTAATTTTATTTTTAATTGTATGCGCTTAATTTTGGCAACTCCTTACTTAAAAACTTAAGCTCTCCAAAAATATAAATCGAAAAGTTTGGAATATCTAAGTTTGCCCAGTGATATATATATATATATATATAAATAAAAATATTTTATTTGTTTATTGACTTTTTCCGTATTTAGACAAGAATCGCTTTCAAACGAATATTAATAAATCTACGTGCGCCGTGAAGTGCTTGTTGCATTCCCATCGTGAACAGCGAACTTGGCTTTTTTACTATTCACACTCATTAAATTTACTTTTGTACTTAGAAATGCCCCAAAATATATTTGCTGGATTGATCTATGTCGGTCCGTAAGTCCATTTGTTTTTCGCTGAAATTTCATGATCAAAGAAAATGTTTCAAAAAATGAAACTTAGCTTATGGATTCTCAGTTTATGGCTAATAATGATAATAAAACAATTTGAATCTAACCACATCGTATAGTAGTTAAACGCAGAACTAAAAGTAAAAGAACGCAAATTCTTCAGTATCGTTGCGGATTACATGCATAATTTATCAGATATTCATGCAACAACTTGGTGTAAATACCATTAAATCCTAATCCGATAATGGCCCGAGGCAACTAAAGGTCAATGTAATTATCCGAACCAGCGTTGCAATTATTGAGTTGGGTGAACTCTGGATTCGTCCCAAGTCGAGGGTAACTTTCATAGTGGTCAGCTTTCAATAATGTATTCAATTTAAAACAGTATAAAGTACAGCGATTATGTATGAGCCGTGATGGTGGCTTAAAGTTTCTTCTTTTATTTATTTTTTTTTTGTTTCATATTGCACTTTGATTTTGTTTTGTTTTTTTTGACGTCTGTAAAAGCAATTACTTTAAAATCCTTATATGCTTTTTTTTGCGTTGGATTAGTTAAAGAAGCAATTAAAGCCTGGAAGACATTAGACAGCTTGCTTGAGAAAACTGCGATAATCTATTATTATTATTATTATTATTATTATTATTATTATTATCATTATATTTAGCCAGAGAATTAAATTCAAAGACTAAAGACTTAAAGAACTAGCATCTCGGGCTATCGACATTATTGAAAATTCTACCGCATTTGAGATTTGAAATTGAGATGTTAGTTGAGATCCTCTGATGGATCGCGATTATCTAATCCAACAATTGGGATCTAAAATGCAAGAGCAAGGTAAGTGAACAAAAAAAAAAGAAATGGACGTTACTTTTAATGTTGGCATACTGTCCAACGTAAATTAATTAGAACCTGGCGTTCCGTTCCAACGTAAATTAATTAGAATTGGTTTCATCAGCTTAAATAATTCTTTTTTAATTCTTAACAGAATAATAAAAATAGCACCTTGGACACGTTCCAGAGGAGAAACAGAAAACGCTTTTTGGGCGATATTGTTCATTGACTATGATCAAGGCAGGGAATGTACTGACTTTCCGATAAATATTCATTGGCGGTCTCATTAGTTATATATAGTGCGCTTCGCAGTGAATAGTGCATTTAATAGAACTTTATATTGGAAGTAGAATGTGGTTTAACAAAATAGTCTTTTTACCCATCGTCAACTAAAAAGTTCACCTCTCGTCTACAATTATTAAAGATATACTTTGTAAGTTCGGACAATTTAATGAGGCTTAAAAAGTATTAAGTCGGATAACAGAGGTAATATCATTCTTTATAATTCGTTGATTGATAAATGTATAAATTCGTATCTACTGAAGGTTACATATATTTAATGGCATTAAAATTGTAATTAAAATTTCGTTTTTATTTTTTACATTATTTTCTCAAATAAATTAAATTAAATGTGCGTTTGAGTATGCTACGATATGGACATATTATATTTTTCATTTTATATCGGAGCACGATAGTAGTAAGATCTCTATTATCAAAAATAATCTTCGAATGGTATGCTTTCGCTTACATAGCACACTACGTTACCACTTCTGTCATACAAATAAATGAAAATTAATTTTTTCTTTTTATTATTTACGTAAATTAAAGCATTCGAAAATAAATGCTCTAAATTTTTTTCGCTTTGTATCTCAACTGCCGAGATCTTTTAGATAAGCGTAAAATTTGATGTAAAATTTTTTAGCTGCCGTTAGCTATCATTGCAAAGTGTCTTCGATGTAAAACCAAGGAAAAATGTTTGCGTTAATCATTTCGAAAGAAAAGAATCACAGAAGACATCATATTGAATATCGTTTAATTTGCTAACATGAACAGACCGTATCTCATTGCTCCCTAATTGACCATCTATTTAACTATGAGGGCTCGATGTTAGCCGAAAATGTTTGACTTGTTTGACCTTAAAACGTAACGACGGACAAGTAAAGTTCGTTGAAAATCGTTGAAAAATACTGAAAATGAAATATTTACCAAAAATTTTCAATTCTCCCAAAGACATAAAAAACTCTAGCTTATTTAAGTAAATTTACAGGTCGACACATTCTCTTTAGTGCTAATACATTATGAAGTGAAATTCGTTAATTTATTCAATAACCTATTGCACTTCAATGCAAACACAGAAAAACTTTTCTTGTGTCATGCACGCTAGTATTTGCTTTCAGAGACGAAAATATTCTCACCTACGTACTTCTAAAGACGAAAAAAAAAAAAACAAATAAGTTTCTGCAACTTCAGTTGTATTCACTTGTAATTTTCAACGGAATACCATGCATTTCAACAATAAATAAGAAAAAAGAAATAAATATGTAAAGCAAAGAGAAAATGAAACGAAAACAATTAAATTTAAAATTACACCTGTAGTTAATTGTGTCTTGTTTTTTCATTTTTGGCGGCAGAATGATTTTTGTCGGCTTATATATATGCTTTCTTTCCTTATGAAAGAACGACATGTTGTTATGGTCAGTGGCTTCCGTGAACCAAATGATTATGAGTTATCCGCACTAATCGAGCACCTTATAATCAGGAATATAAGGAAAAGATAGTAGCGGCAACAGCCGTAATAGTACCAAATTGAAAAACTATGCAAACGTATATTTCGAGCAATGAAAAATAAACAGAAAAAAAGAGAAACACTCACACACACACACACACACACACACACACACATGCACTGGCATCGGCCCCGACACAGACTCAAGGAATTATATGCACGACAATCATGGATATTAAAACGCCCCAGGCGGACAAAAGACATAAACAATGCACCGTCCAAACCTGCACAATACGCAGTCACAATAAAAATATATATGTACACATAGAGATAACACGAGTAGGAAATAAACAAAAGTCAAATATATATACAAAGGCATACATACGTAAATCCTCCTGGCAGAACTCGGAAAGCGGGCTGGCAAATGAATGCTTACAGGACATGCACGCTATGCAAGCATTGCTTGCAAGTCTTAAAAAAAAAAAAAGTAATTCATTCAGGTGAAAACCAGCAGCAGCAGCAGCAGCAGCAGCAACAGCAACAACAACGACACAAACAGCAATAACAACAATAGCAATTGTTGCTCAACAATGCAAAAAAGCAATGCAGAAACAAAAAATCCGGTAAAAAACTAAAAGAAATAAAAATTTTGTTTTCCTTTCTTTTTTATTTATTGGATAACAAGGAAAGGGAAGAAAGGAACCGTTATCACGAATAACAAAAATAAACCAAATAGAGCTTTGCATTCGCACAGATTCACATTATCCCGAAAAATAGGTCGTCTTCTTGCCAAAATGGCAAAAGCGAACCATAACGAGCGAAGCAAGCAACTGCCCTCTATTCCTTTCAAACACCGCACAATTTTATCACGACAAAATTAAACATATATTACGAATTTTTCATACGTTTTGCCCCAAGACATTTCTAAAACTAGTAATGCCATCTATTGTCAACCGGCATCTGACAGCAGCCATTTTGTTTTATAGCCATCTCTCTTTTTTTAAGAGCTTCAATGATTCGGCGCTTTATGACGAAAATAGGTAAAAGCCATCATAACATACTTACATCAAGTAAGTAAATAAGTTTGTGCTCGCTCTAGCAGCAGCAAGCTTAAGCTGACAGCTTGCACAATAGTTGTGCTTCTCGTTCCAGTTAATTTGTGAATAACTTTTAAATTAAGCAGTCGTACTCACTGGAAAGCCAATGACTAGTAAACGCCTACTTTTCAAATCAACAAAGAGCATTTGTTGCATTTCCAATGAATTGGGGAAAAAGACAAAAGAGTCATTGAAGAGTAAAAACGGCACATTTCGAAATTTTGTGTTGCTTTCGCGTTTATGATATATGGAATTTGGCGTTAAATTCTTTATCACAAACTTGGTTTTTCCACGATTGCAGGCGTTTCGGTGCGTTTCACTGCGTTCCTTGACGTTAAAATTGATTGTACAAATCAGAGTTGCATGCTATAAATATTATTATTTCAAAGAACTTTACAAATAATGAATATAATCCTAAAAGTGATATTTTTTCAGAACTCGAAAAGATAAATAAAAAAAGAAATTTAATTCAAAAGAAAATTTTTCCGCTTAATTTTTACACTTAACTCTAATATACAGCAAAACAAAAAATCTTTTCTCTAAAAATAATTTTTTCTCTTTCGGATTAGTATTCCTTTTTTTATATATATTTGTGTTGCATTTATTTGCGATATTTATTAGTTTTTATATAAATTTCTTATTGTTTTGCCTTATCACGCTTCTCCATATTACAATTATATTCTCTGAACTAATACTGTTTACATTTACTCAATTACTCAAGTATTTACTAACATAAATTTATTCATTCACTTATTCACTTTTACTTTTATTTTTTCAATAGTTTTTTACATTATTTTCAATTTTCTTTATTTTTCAATTTTCGCATTCTGGACTATTGCACTTTAAATTCTTTAGCTCTTTTTCTTTTTTTATTTTAATAAATTTTATAAATTCTCTAATATATAAACATATGATTCCAATCATATAATAATTTAGTTGTAAATGACCAATTGATGGTTAATGGGATTTCCTGCGGCAAACGAAAACTGTACAACATTTCATAATGTATTTATTTCAACCTGATATAAAGGGCATTTTAGTCAATCCTAGACTTCAAACACGCAATTAAAATCTAATATTTTTGACGTTATCGGATTTGCGTTAGCCATCCGCATGTGACTTGTTAAAATGAACATTTAATTTCTGCTAAAAATCGAATTAATTCTTGCGAAATTCGATGTTCGACGATTTGAAGGAAACTGCGTAGATCATCTTATGTCGATTAATACAGATTAGATGTCAAACAAAGTCAATTTAATTTTATGAATTGATATCGTGATCTGGTCCCGAGTGCAATTTCAAGCAAGAAATATCGTCATAGATGTTGTCGCAGGCTCCGAGCTTTCTTAGATGTAAATGTGATTAGAAACGATTTCCAGTTAGATATGCACTAACAATCAAGCGCTAGAAAGAATTGTGGGCCTTTAATTTTCACATAACCGACTTTTAAAGCTTTTTACAATGTCGCTTCATGTAACGAACGCTATGCTTATGCATGTATGCCTCAAAATAGTGGAACATTCTCGAAGAACCATGTGCAGAAAGACACCGTGACGGAAGAAATTCGGACAAATCAGCCCAAGCAATTCGTATTTTAAACGCACCATCATGCGGCCCTCTTTTAACATAGTTCGACGTTATGGGTCTCCGAAAGCACAACTAGCTTAAACACCAGTAGTCGATGGCCAAAGAGGTAGTCAATAGTTTAGAAAGCTAGATGTTTTGAGGATATTTCTTTTGAAAAATAACGCTTTCCAATGATAAGCATTTACTTGTTTTAGCTTTCCACATATTTGTTACTTGCGTATCGGACACGCCTCTGAGCATCTACTAGACTAGACGACTTACCCCACAATGTAGAACTTCGGTAACGGGACAAGAAAGTGAATCGATTTTTCCTTTTTGAAATCGGTTTCAGATGAGAATAGAAATTATAGACTTAAAATGTCTTGCTCGCCTGATACACTCTGCTCTATGCCAAGTGTTTTTCTGAATGCATCCAACTCTGTTTGTTTTCGTCTCATCATTCCGGAACATCCTTTATCAGCTATGTACGTCGTCAATTACATGAGTGCTTTGGCGTGCGTATACTCAAATTTATCGACCAAATTTACTTTCCGCATGTCCGTCCAAAACAATAGACATCAACTGTGTGACTCCAGAACTTAAATCGACTTCATCAGCTTACGACTTTGTCAGCCGTTTTTCTTAAGTTTCGGTTTGCGTGTTTCATCTTAATTTCGGTAAACATCATTCTCTCCTAATAACGTAATCGAATTCTAAGCCCTTCTTCCCTGGAATTAAGAATAACGGAGCCATTTGAAGCACCTTCTGAATTCCTAATAGCAATTAATGAAAACTTTCCCTTAAACTCAGATAAATTCTTTAATCCCTACAGTATTTAAAAAGACTGCTAAAGAATTTCACGTATGAAACGAAGTCAAAATTTACTTCAAATTTTTATATGTACTTCTTGTAATCAAGTGCAGAACATCTTCTGTAGACATGAGTTTTGGTGAAATAAAAAATAAAGAAAATGATGAACGAAATCCTGTAATTATCCGGTCACAAATTTTTTAATATGCGCTACATACATACAATAATGCATTTTTGAAAATGTCAACGTCACTTATAGAGAAAAATTTTGGAAAATTTCTCAAATCCTGATGTCATCATATGTTTTTGATCACGACGAAATGACGTTTACCCTTCCGATTATATTATGACATAGCCTTAATTCCGAAAAAAACAAATATTGAACAAAGGCATGGAATTCTAAGGCAATGTAGGAGTTCATGTGAATCGCTGAATTTAAGAAAATTTGTGTCATTTATTGCACGAATTTTTAAATTAAAGAAAATCCTTGCACAAGTGGGCCCGTGTATGTTAGTCTTACATAGGGAAAAATTAATATCTACTTAAGGAGACTACAGTTCGCTTTCGTTGTTAGTTGTAAGCAAAAAAAATAGTGTTTTATTAGAATAGAGTACTAATCGTCAACAATTCAAAGGCAACCGTAATATGCATAAATTTGAAAAATGTCACACTTTCGCTGCTCTATACACAAGTAAGAAAATTGGGTGAAAGTGATGAAATGAAGAAATGCCGTCTAATATGTTGTCCAATAAGTTTTACTTAAAGATAGCGTTATTGAAATCATTCGGTTGCTTTTTTTGCGAGAGCAGATTGTATTAATAAATCACACACTCTGTGGAAAAAAGCAAAATATCAATATTATCTTATAACGCATTCAACAGTTAGTCATAATAGCTAATATTTACTTTGGTAAGACAATTAGTTCTTTTATGAAGAATGCCATCCAGCAACAATACAGTGCAATAAAACGCACGGCTATAGCACAAAACAGTGATAATCGATTTTTACTTAAGCCCCTTTCTGATTACGTTAAGATGGTCATAATCTATATACACAATATATAGTTTTTTTTATCTCATAGATTTTGATATACAAGAAAATCGACACTCTGGCTTAAGAAAAAAAAAAAACTTGCTGTTCAACTGTACCTGATATGCATATCGTATCATCCAACAACGGCAAAAATTATAACGAAAATTAAAGAAATAAAATATTTTAATGAAATACAATAAGACTTTGCATTAACCTCGCGTTGTCCTATTGAGCGTGGCGGATTTACCTTGCTTGCAGTTGGTTCACCTCGCCTTCGTTTGACAACTAAACGTCAACACTATTAAGAAATTTACAATTCTACAAAAAATAAATGAAAAAAATAAATAAATAAAAAATAAAAAAATAAGCAACCGAAGCAAGAAATCAAGAATGAAGAGAAAGAATATCTTATAAAAAATTCACTTGAGCTCTGTATTCCATTGTAGTGCCTCAAATATATGCGATAAATACACACACACAAACATACACGCACAAACGCAACATGTGTATATACAGTAAGGGGAAAAAGATTGCTCGCACAAAATTTGATTACGCTCTTCCATAACATCCTGCATCGGCATTCGCTACGCAAAATTTAGTACTTTCCAGGACTAACAATAAATAATATTTATTTATTTATTTATTTATTATTTACTGCCGAATTAAGTAACACACACCTTTAAGAATAAAAGCTTAGAACCGTGGCATAGCAGAGAAGAACGCATCGATCAGAATCAACAGGAACAGGAAAGTAAATAATTTGCAATATTTCTAAGCCTATAGTATAAAAAAGCGGATACAAGTCAAAATATAACTATATACATAACTACTATAACATATGGTCTACCGTATCGAGATTGAGAACCGGCAATGGACATCGTCTTCGCAGTCGCGAGTCTTTGAAATTAAACGAACGGATTTCTATTTTACCCATAGAATTATTATCCAATTATTTAATGAACTAACTTTGCATAGAACTTATCATTGTTATAATATAATATATAGAGCGTGAGGTCAGAGGTCAAAGGTCGATCAAAGTCGATATGATATGAATTTTTCGTTTAATAATAAAGTTATTAAAATGATTTTATTTTCTTTTCTATTGTATATTTTTAACTTACTCTTTATTATTAATAAACTAAACACCGTCTACTGATTCATCATAAGATTGATTTTAAAGCAAATAAAGACCGGTCGTCTCAAAACACAAGATGATTGTGATTGATATATCATTCGTCATGCGACTTTTAAAAATTTCCAAGTATTACTGTTATTTTATTATAATACTAACTAAACTACAAAATAGTTTAGTTAATCGTTTTTTTTCACATCACTAAATTCTTTTTTGAAATGTGTGATTGATTGTTTGATTTGGTTTGAATGCGAGGTTCAAAAAATCGTTGACCACAGGAAATGCATGTTTGCATGGATTTTGAAGCGTGTGTGTGTGTGTGTCTGTGTGTGTATGTATGTATGTATGTACGTATGTGTATACGCATGTGCATAGATTGTTAGGCCGATGATCTTCTTTTAGAAACAATTTAGTTTAAAGCTTTCATTGATATTTAACAATTGCTTTGTGCATTTCTTAAATATGAACTGTAAGTACCGCTGTCCTCATGAATTATTAACCAATAGAGAGAAAATGAATATATATGCGTCGCGGTGAATCCATGTGGCTCAAAAACGTTGTTATATATATTTGTATATATATATATATATATATATATATATCTTTGACAATATTGTGAAAAGTAAAAACAGTTTCTCTTAAACTTTACTGCGTGAAAAAAGACAACGCGATTAATTGATCATTTCACTTGTAACATGCATGCATATTCGTACAAATTATACATATCGTAATACCTTATGAGCGTTTCGAAATTTAAAGTTAATTTAAATAATTATCAACATTTTTATCGTTACCCAGGGAATGAAATGTGCGGAATGGGACCAGAATTCTTGCAATATTTTTTGCGCATAATCACTTTAATATAGGAAAAGCTGACCTATCTGCCATTGAAATCTGCTCTAGAATCTATCGATCACGCTACCACAAATCTCACCTTTGCCTAGGCAAGAAGAAAAGAAAAAAGAATAGATGGTCTAAGGCGAACTAAAAAATATTGAGACACAGGGGCAGTTAAACATGTTGCAATCAGAGAAATTCATAATATGGTCGGTTAACAAGAACAATTCACTAAGTAAGTACACCTTCAGGGGAATATAAATTTACGTTGCCAAATGCTACATTTTTGAAGTATCTATCGAAAGGAAAGCTCGTCCTGGCAGTTTCAAATTGGAAAATTTCGCCAACCTATCATCACAATGTAACAAAGACGCACTTGTGTCGAAGAATTAATAAAATTCGGGATGTAAAAATTCGTTAAATAGGGGAAAAAAACTCACTGAATACTTTGTCTGTATTTTCTGGAAAACTATCATAATTTTGATTTAAATGTAAGCTGTCGTACGTAAAGAATCTTGGTTTTATCTACGATAAGTAATAACAACGAACTTTACGACACAATAATGATTAAAACCTCATTATCTCACATCATTTTTTCTTTATAAACCGACGATATTATTACTATAACACTTTGCTTAGAAAAAAAATTAAGAAAACTATATGCATAGCAAATAGAATGTGTTGAAAGAAATATTGGTGATAAGAGCGGAATCGGTGAATTATGAGATACAGGAGGGCACACCGAATTTCCTTAGATCCTCTCTAAATAGCATTCCCATTTATACGTAGCTTGAGCTGTACAATTTTTGATTTTTTAATAACTATTTCAAATGCAATCAGAAATCTATCCAATCGATTTGATGTTCAGGCAATGACAAAGCAGAGCTGCGTGCTTTTATCGTATACATGTTCCTATGATTCCCAAATGCAATAAATATTGAAAAAATTCATTTTGAAAGTCTGGCTTTTTATGAAGCTCATTAAGCGTAACTAAAGAAATTTTATCGCTTTAAAAAAAAAAAGAAAACGACGATGTCTTGCGGTACTAGCAAAATAATAAGCAAACAAAACTCATTTCGTAACTTTGGTCACTGTTGGTCTAGTCACTCAACCGTTCTATCAAAAAAAAAAAAAAAAAAAAAACATCAGCCGCCAAGCCGCTCTCTCACAGTGGCATAATAAATTTAATAAGTCTGCTGGTGGTAATGACCATTTTACACAACTCTCGCATATATGTACTTGCTCAGTTTTCCCGCTTCGAAACTACAAATTGCAGCCAAACAGCAGTTTAGCCGTGAATGCCACACAGTAGACCAAATACAAGTGATATTAATTTCACTCCGTTTGTATATTTTTGCGCTATTTTAACCATGTGTACGTATGTTGCCTTACACGCTGTATTAAAGATCTGGCGGTAAGATAGCCACGGTCAAGTTCACGCTGGCGTGTCATTAGCATGTAAAAACGGTGCAATGTACTTGCATCTATGTATAATGATCTATAAAAGAAAATAAAAAAATTAAAAAATAAAAAAATAAAAAAATAAAAAACAACAAAACAACAATAATGTTACAAAAAAAAAAAAAAGAACCGGTATCAGGAGGTTGAAAACGGTTAACAATTGAAATTGTGTAACGGAGCCCTCGATGTTTATGAAACGTTGAAATATCCCTTTTTTACCGCCACCACCGACACTATCACTAAATATGAAGAACAAGGTGCGCAAATTCCTTTACTATCTACTATTTCTGAACCAGTTTTTTTTTTTTTTTTTCTCATTTGACCGCGATAAGCATCTTTATACCTGCACAGGGTAAATGAAGCAAATAAAAATAATGCTATAGATTCAGGTGATTAACCGTATAGGCACAAATTCACGTTAGCATTTTCTTTTAATTGAAAATTATAACTTATCGACGAAAGACCTTCTTTAAAAGTCAACTGATTATCTTTTCATAAAACGCAGGAATAATAATTGCCGTTCAAGGTACTTAAACCATCACATTCGAGAAACGAAAGCGGACAGGTGAAAATTTGACGTAACACATTACTTATCTATTTAATCGCAAATGAATTTTAGAATAATTTCCACTTTTAACCTTCACGATTTTTATGTTTACCAACATAAGACTTCGTAAGAAACATCATAACGTTTTTTGCAGGTTTAAAAAGTTTCTTTCAGTCTACGTTTAGTTCATTTACATGTCAACTTTAATTTTTGAAATTAAGATATTAGAAGATATAGAGAGAAGAAACACGATTTTATGCGACGTAAAAATATTTTTAACAATATTGAAGATGTATATCTGTAAAGGTATACCCACCCACCAGGGCGATTATATGCCAGTGAAAATTCTCGATCGTTACGTACATCTTCGTAGTTTTAATATATAACAAATAAATAGCGAATGCATATAAAACGGTACACATGGCATGGAAACGGCATCTGCTCATTTACAGCTTAGCAGAAATTGTGCTAAATTATAAAGGACCAGACTGGAGATAGTGTTAGAAATTTTGAAATTTCCCTATCACTGAGTCGGCGTTTCTTTGTCTATAGAAAAGCTAATGATTAACCCTTAATATCCAATTGCAGCCCAAAAAAAAAAAAAAAAACACCGAGCAGCTAATTATATTCTATTTGACCATAGGTAACGTTTGAGCTTGCATATTGAGCTCTTGTTAAGCAAAGCTAGGTCCGCGCTTAGTTTCATAAAAAGTGGTCCAAGGACCTTGATGATCCTTACATATCAAAAAGGCTGTACATGTGTTTGGTTAGACCTATACTCGAGTATGCCTCTATTGTATGGTCTCCTTCATATAGGTGCTATGTAGATGTAATTGAATTAGGAATTTGGGTTGGAATCCGATTGCCTCTCTTCCTCCCTATGAAAATAGGTTGCTTCTGTTGTCCTTACTGTCTCTTGAGAAACATAGATTTGTTCTTGGCGTTTCCTTCGTAATCAAGTTAATAAATGGTGCTATTGACTCGCCTTTATTACTTTGTGCAATTAGCTTTAATGTCCCTAACCGCTTCTCTAGGCACTTTATCTTGGTTAAGCTTAGTCCCTGTTTAATCCGCTCAGAGTTGTTTGCAAGAACCTAAATGACGTCTATCACCGATTCTCATTATCGGAGCCTTTAAAGTCCATTAAAGCAACATTCCTTAACACACGAGCTTTACCAATGTCGTACTTAAACTAGCTTTTAACCCTAGACAGTCATTACGATTTCGAAAATTAATTGACTGTTGTTAACTATTATCGGTTGCCAAGCTTATGCATGTTTGCGACGGCTTAGGGGTCGATTTGCAATTCGGTCCGGTACCGGTTGTAAGTGTGGCTCTATCCTAGTTGCGTACATGCTTTTTTTTCTTTTTTTCCTCCTTTTTTGTTTTATTTTTACTAATACTAAGTTTTACTATTAATTAATATAAGTCTTGCTTTAAGAGTCAATTGAACTCGACTGTTATTTGTTTAGTCGAGTTTCAGGTATGAGTAGAATTAAAATAAAATAAATGAAATAAAATAAATAAAATAAAAATAAAAATGTGAAAAATGTGTGGTTGTACGTTAGACGGCAATATGTTTCATATTCGAATAAGATTTACATATATTTTTGCAACGACTCGCACACACAATTTGTCTCCCCTTAATTAATTCTTCTTCTTCTTCAACGACGGCGATTTTAATTTATCGTTTTCCTTTTCTAGACGATATTTATCCTATATTGAAATTCTTATAGATTTGATGATGAAAATTTATCTAAATCAACATTTTAGCAGATTTGTTGTCGCAATTTTAAACAAAAAACAAGTAACAAAAAGTTACAAGCCCTGGCGAATTTTATTTTTCACATTTTCGAAGCAAAAGTTTCACCGAAGTGAATATAACCCACCAAGAGTGACCACTTATTTTAAGGTTTTTGTCTTTGCTAAGTTACGGTTTATCGCGAAGTCATAAAAAAACAAATAAAATAAGAATTAAAATTAAAAAATATTAGGAAACAAACACATATAAGGTAAACTAAGCCCTTAACTACGATCACATAAGCAAAAAAAACCAAGTTATTGCTACTAAGTGAAGCAATGCAATGTACAAATCGAGTTCTATATGTGCTTGATTTCTAATATTTTTTAATTTTAATTCTTATTTTATTATTATTTTATTGCATTTAATATGTCGGATAACTTACTGGGTTATCTTCACTTCGGTTACACAATTGCCTTGGGATAGGCGAGAACCAAATGCGAAGATAACCGACCTTTTAGCACAGACAGATATGTGGTCCACGTACGTACATGGCTGACTTCAGATCATTGAAGTTTCTTGTGTCATGCCAGATATAAAAAATAAGATTAACAACGATTGAGAAAACAAAGACAGCTCTTACAGCTAGAACTAAAGACAGCAAGCAGTACTTCTAATACCTAATAAATTCGAACTATGGATTCGTAATATAAACGTTTGAAAGGTATCAACGCTTTTGCCAAGAAATGAAAGTACAGGATGAAGAGTTTCATGTTAATTGCGAATCTCCGGCTATAGTGTTATAAACTTTCGTGCCTTTCTCGTTGCAATTTTACAACATGTGCAATGTAAACCGCGCGATAGTGTCTTCGACATAGCGGGCAAATATGATAGACTATAATAAACAATTTTCAAGGAAGCAGGATCATGCTGGTGGACTCGGACAACAGAGTGGTCTTAAGAATTAAAAAAAAATTTATTGCTTATTTGTTGTATTTTAAAAATTTTATATATAATATATATATAATTATTATATATATAATATATAATTATACGTAATAGGGTTTTTTTTTATCGCTCTGACAGCTTTCATTCGTCTCATTCCAGCTTTTATGAATTTTCTGAAACAATGTTATAAAATGAGCTATCGAGGAACTATCGTCTACATCCATGAAATAAATTTCAAGCAAACCCAAAATATAAAAAATCGGTCAACGTTCTTATGGTTGAACTGTCAGTGTATTTAAAGTAGTTTTCGCATTTACATCGCCAGCCTAAAAAATGCCTAAAACTATTTCGCCTTCCGATTAGATAGTGTTGTTTTCGCGCTTTCCGTACGTCTTCAGTGCATCGGTTGCGAAAGTTTTGCTTATATCAGCACACAGACGGGTGAAGGCGTGAGCTTCACCACTCAAACAAACATTATCGAGATTCGTAAAAAACCTCCCAGTTTATACTTGTCATATATAATCGCAATAACCGTTATGTCATATCAATCATACGATTTGATATATATATGGTAATTACATATATATAGTAATTGCTAACACACCCGTATGATTTTTACGTGATACCAACATCCAAAGGATACGCCTCACAATTTCATAAACCATTTGCCCATTAGGTTACAATTTACAATTATCCAAGTGACGCTACGTTTTTGGTGGATGGGGCATGGATGATTACCGCTAGTTGGTGTCCGCTCGCATGAAAACCCCTCTTTATATTATCTGAGTCATTAATGACTTGTTTGCACAATTGAGCAAAAACAGTACTTACTTCGAACGGATAGACTTCTCATAGATAAATGTTAATGCACGATAGTGGTTGATGGCCTGCCTTTTAATATCTTGAGAATGTTAGCTATCTTACGCAACTTCACTTTGCGGTCTTTGGAAATAATTTTGTTCACTTCTTTTGCGTTCAGCAGTCACTGCGTTTAAATATGTTTAAAATTAGAAAACCACCTATAAATTTGATTTTCGGACCGAAAAGATTCGCCATAACATCTTTCCAGCCAATGCTGATAATAAATTATATTTTTTAGCATTAAAAAGCAACGTTTTTTAATAAAAAAATAAAATTCAGACATTTCCACTGTTCTGAAAATTACAGAAGTAGCGTCACTAGAACAACTGTACGCTTTAAATGAATGGTCGAAATGTTATGAAATTTTGGCACATATCGCATCTAAAGGCTTATATTATCCAGAAATCACCAGTGTCGCCTTATACGTCGGACCGAAAACTGATTGAGGAACATGCTATGATAATGGTCCAGAGATTGCGTGAAATTTAAAATCATAACCTCTTTTGAAAAGACCCTCGATTCGCATAGATTGAGATAGAGTATTGAATGGCAAAATTTTTGAAAATGACTTTTAAGCAAACTGTGAACGTTTGTTATATTTGTTTGAATCGTTCTTTATTTAAGTTAAAATTAAGTAAAGAAACATATTTTAAAGCTTGCAAGATTTAGTTAATGGAAAAGTGACCGCAAACATTCATGAATTCTTATAACTGTACGTTATAATGTTTGTTGTCTTTTAATTGCAAACATTTATTACAAGCTAGTATTTTAGCAATTATCTATGCAGAAGAAAGAAAGAAAGAAAGAAGAAAAAAAAAAGAATATAGAAAGAAAACAAAAAAAAAAACAAAAAACTCGCTCTTCTTCCCACGCACAATGAGTTATCATTTTGAAAATAGTTTCAAAACGTGACATTTCACTTGTTCCATGATAAACTGAAGGAAAAAAATTGAATATAAGAAAAAAGTTATTCGAAGATCCACAATAATTAGTAAACTAGAGGTCTCTGTTTTACTGTTTTTTTTTTTTTTTTGCTTTTCTTGTGGGGGAGCTCAGATTCAAACAGCATGGATTCAAACCTATTGGCTCCAATACGAATGGAATTGTAGCTCCATTTTTAAAGGCATGCGTATAACGCAATACTTGCTTTGGTGCCGTTATACATAACATAACAAAGGATTGAATCAAGACTAGTTGTATACAAAACGTAAACAACTGAGAAATTTCTCAAATCGGTTTTAATGCTAGGTTTAATAGGATTTCTTCCTTTTTTTCGAATCTTAGCTTAACTCTGCAGACAATTGATTGCGTTGGCTACAAAATTAATGGGTTTTTACTTTTTACAACACTTGTCCGTCTGTCGATTTTTCTTTCCTTGTTTTCGACTGTTGTATGTCATGCAAAAAATACTAAAAATTAATTGGTTGCACTTGTCTACGTTAAGTTTGTTGTAATTCATTTTGCTTACCTTTCTAAGTAAAAACTACATATACCGTAAATTTATTTGTTTTTGTTTGTGTGCTGCGCTGCCCTGTGGTGTGCAATACAAGCAAAAAATAGAGGGAGTTGTTTGTATGCTCATCATTTCCCATGTAAAAATGATTACAATTAAAATAAACGCAAATATATTATATTTAGGTTAAATCGAATTGTCAATACCGTTGCCACTCCGTCTATTCCTGCCAAACTAGTAAATCGCTGTAATTCGATATCGTATCTACACAATTATTCGACTTCTAATCGTGTTTTCAATTCATTGAGACGCGCCAATTAATTTTTTTGTTTTCCTTTCATACTCTTTAGCTTTTAAATTGGGCGGGAATATCGGTCGAAAGTTGTTTTCCTTTTGAAAATAATTCGCTACTTTAAGGCAACAAATAGATGGACAGACAGAAACTCAATAAGATAATATGTATTCTCTTCAGTCACAAACCGATTAATAAATTGAAAGTATACTTTAAAATGAACCAAACACCATAACACTACTATAGAGTAAACAACGCAGTTGAAAACTGCAAGTGGTGCAAAATTTTTCATGCACAATCTTAAAACAACAACAATAACAGCAATAACAGAAACAGCAGCAACTATCAGAATTGAAACAATAACATTAAATACTGAAACAAATATATATATATATGTAATGAACTGGCTGCAAACAAATTTTCAGTTGAGCGCCCATGTGGAAATAGAAGCAAAAAAAATCACAAGCGTACATCGAGTTTTTAGGAAAGCTGTGAGAGATGAATAGACACACTGACAGACAAATGGATAAATATACGGCAGACGAAACGCACTTGTTACGCCCCAGCTGTATGGTGGATACAAACATGTGAATGAGTAAATAAATGAATGAATAGCTGCAGTAATGGGAACCTAAACAGCTGATTTTTAAAATCCAAACATGGCCGTCATTAAAGCAGAAGCGTAATCTCCTAAAGATTAAAAAAATTATTTCCCAAATCAAGTTAAATAAAGTCTCTGCACATTGTATAAATATACTAAGAGAACGCTTTTGATATTGTGCGCAAAGTATACGTCTCTGTTTAATAAAAAATAAAGCAAAAAATGTTTGCATGGAATGAAAACAATGAATTCGAAATTCATTGAAAGATTTGCTTTTCTTTTTTCATTTTTCATTTTTCATTTTTCTTTCCTTTTTTTTTTTTATATATATAAAAAATAAATCTAAAATGAAACTAAAATTATATTAATGCATTATACTATTTTCAACCAACCACAGGATAACAATGACAAGTTATGAAAGCTGTGCTATGTCTGTGCTTGTATAGGTGTACGCTTTTTTGAATTATTTATTATTCTACACGATTGGTTGTCTTTGACGAAGTACCACCGTAGCTTGTCACCGTGGTGTGACCGCATTAATTAAAACGCACACATAGTAATCTATTCCCCCGAACTCGGCCGGAAGTTTACCTTCATTTGATTTATTCTCAAATTGCATCATGGCTACTAAGGCATTGCTTTACACACAAAAATCGTGCAGCAAATGACTATGCAGCGGCTATTTTTACAGGTAATTATTATGATTATCTTTCGCATAAAAAACATTAAAAAAAAAAAACATCATCATGTTGTTGTTGTTAGTTTTGTTATGTATGCTAAAGTAAAAAGAAAAAAAAAAAATGAACAACAACAACCACAAAATAAAAACAGTCTATAATCAATGCGCGGGAAAATCACTATGAAACACGCGATGACATTTCTGTGAGAGTGTATGCAATTTTTTCTTTCTCTTCTTGCTGCTTCACCTACTGTTTCTCTTTCGGTTGAACTGATTTATAACTGAGTTCATGAAAAAAAATATAATCACTAAAATTATTATTAAAATCTTATGTTCAATTTACAACACACAGCAAGAGCCATTTTTTAAGAATTTCCGTTTACACATTTAAACCGAATGGAAATGGTGGAGGGGGAGGACACATACAAAAGAATTTATACCTATATAATGTACGTAATGCACATATGAATTAATTCTTTTTTTTACCGTTACTTTTATTACCTGTACTTAACGGTTTTTATAAAGCAATTTATTTCATATTCTGACGCTGCCAGAAATATAATAAAAATGTTTTATAATTGAAACTTAAAATCAAACAAATCATTTTAACTATTAATGGAAAGCTTGCGCTTAATTAGTTTGAAAACCAGACAAAAATATCCTAAATAACTATATATTTGCTTTAGAAACTTCTTTTTTCGTTATTAAATGCAAATAAATTTTGCACTCATAGTGAACCCATAGTCAATAAAAAGCGCAGATTAGCGAAGCAGAGATTAAGACTTTGAAATTGTCTTAAGGGCGGTTAACTGGATCTTGGATTTTTTCAAACTTCTGCGTTCAGTTTGGAAATCTTCTAAATAGTTCCAGGAATTTGCACACCATAGATAAATAGCAGGCTTCCTTAGGTCCGAACCTTTCCACCACCATACCGCTTCTAACTTGTGTACGATATTGGTAAGGTGGAATGAACTTCCTAAGCCGTCGAGGTATCAATCATTTGTTGTATTACACATATCTCTGAACACATCAACCAATAATAACCGGGAGCAGGTAAGGAGAAAAACATTTTTTTTTTTTGTTTACAAAATTTCCTCCCATTACTCACTTTCGGCGGTGAGACCATCAGTCCAACAGTTTTCAGAACGCTTTTCGAAATCCTCCAAATACGCTTCAATTTCTACAATGACTCTATCAATTACCTCAAATCTTTTTTCCTTGAGTATTATTTGCAAACAGATAATAGTCCCTGCGGCGATATCTGGAGAATAGGCTGTCCGGGGAGGTAACTCGACCTTCAATTCATGCAATTTTACCACTGTAAGCAAACGCGAAACCCATTTGGAAAGCGTCTTTCTGATGCCCAAAGTTCCATACGAAGTAGTCACTGCTTGTTGACATCTGCAGGCTGTCAACTATCGCTTGTAATATCACTTTTCAGGGATGTTTTTTTCATACTGTTATGGAAACGCCTTATTTGATGATTTGAGTTTTCATGAAAATTGGTAGATTTTCCAAGAAACTAAATTGTAAAGACAGGGAAAAGCCAAGCCTGCATTGATGGCGCAGAAGACAGAAAATTTAGCTGGAAAACGGATTAAAAATGTGCCGATGAACTTGTGCAGAATATTTGCGGGACGCAAAGTTAGTCGGGAGGGTCTAGTCAAGAGAGTTGAATTGCAATATTTGAACAGATGACACCAAAACGACAATTGAAAGCGTTGTAAATATAAGGTACTCAGTAAATAATTTGTAAGTAGATCTCCTATAAATTGTAAAAAAAACCTATACCATCCTAAAAATCCAAATTCAACGATACGAACTTGATCTCGAAAGAAGTTGAATAAAAACGCAAAATTGATGAAAGACGGTTTACGGTATAACACTTTCTAAGGGCGCCCACGGTGTTCAATGTGCGTGCTAAGTGCAGGCAGCGTTCGCTATAATCAAATAGCAATGTTTAATCAACACATGACATTGGAACATATTCCATTGTTTTAACAAATAACAAAGCAATTCATAACAAACTGATTTAATAAAACTAAAATAACTAAAATAAACGAAATAGCAAATAATGTTGACCGGTCCCCCACTCTATAACGTAACATAGATGTTGTTCGTGAGATAAACTCTATGTGTCAGTCTTGAGAATATTCCACTGATGTATTAATGAAAAGTATTTTGATATTCTTTGCAAGTATGAACAAAAAACGATTTCGTATTCACTCTGCCGTTTTTATAAAAAAATAGTTTGTTTTTTTTTTGGAAATTTTAGACGAATTGTTCGTTTCATTTAGCTTATTGTAGTTCATAAAGCGGCGAGACTGCCAGGAAAATGTTGGAAATTTAAAAATCGTACATGTAACACACATGCACATGAACGGATAAGACAAAGAGTAGGTTTTCTTAAATCGACGCCACTATACGAGCTGACCAAAAAATATATGCCTTATGCAGCGTGTTTCGAAACTTACGCAAGATTTGAATTCGCTGACGGTGCCGTACATCCCACGAAACAATGCAATTAGTGCATGCGACATTCCCTGATCGTGTACGCTCTCGTTTCGGTGATCACCCTTCGCATCCTAAATCGTGTGAGTCAATATCACTGGACTTCTTTTTATAGAATCATTTGACGTTAAAGATAAATGCCAAGGAGCGCACAGCACTGCGTCAACTAAATTCAACCACACGTATGCAATGTGGTCTTGGAAAATGTCGATAATAGGGCATATGTGTGTGCCAGCAAAGCCGCGGAGGTCATTTGACCGATATGCTATTTCACGTATACCCCTATCCTATGCTCATTATGATTCAATAAAAGAGTCACAATTAAAAAAAATTAGCTTTCTTTGCTAAAAAAATAGCTCCGGCTCTTAATTCAAATCTTCCGTCAATTTTAGGACACCCTATACAATGAAGACATTTAACAAATCTAACACATCTTTTTTTTTCGATTTACGAGGTTTACCTCTCTCATGTGCTTTTAATCGAGTTTTAATACAACGGATTTAGGAAGAAAATTTTATAGCAAATCACAGAGAATCATGGATGTCTTGCCATTGAGTCTGGATGGACAAAATTCAATTCCTTTAACTTTACTTTAACTTTAACTTTATTAACGCTAACTCTCTCGAACTATAAAAAAAAAAATTGTAACCTCTTTTAATTCAATTGAGAGTAATGACGTTTTCAAAATTACTCAAAATTCTGGAAGAAATACGCAATCTTTCACAATGTCAGTCCGACAAAGACGATAACGCTCTATTGACTTGTGGGAAAATTTATAAAGATGTTCTACGAAAGTCAAGGGCGCGGAATGTTTGTTCCCGCTCTGCGACTTTCGATGTTAAAGATGCGCGCCGCTCTTTAGATCAATCGGTAATAAAATTAAAAATTAAATTCTTCAAAAAATTCAAGAAGACAGGTATTATAAGCCATAAATCAAAGGTTACATATACATCAGTATCCATCTCATGGCACTTAGAGTTTCTATATCTATCCAAATCTTTTATTCTGACCAATTCCTATTCAAGTCTACATAACATACATATGCAACGCCCCCTTGTCTATATTCATATTACTCCACTTATTGTATAAGGGTATATTAAGTTTGTGTGGATGTACGCAAGACCCAGAAAGACGTGAGGTACACGCACCTAAGCTTGTCTGACCGTCTGCCCGTCTTGTATTTTTGTATTCAACCTACAGGTCACAGTTTTTGAGATATTTCCATAAAATTTGGTAATTGTTGGGGCTGAAAGATGAGCAGTTGAAAATGCTTGATTTCTTGATCACTTCCCATATAAAATCTTATTTTCTAAAGACATTATATGGGTAACACTATCAAACGAACTAACCTCGGGTACTTAATGGTGAATTGTGCGTCATAATTGCTCATAAGATTAGTAATTTTAAGAATCCAATCAGGGAGTTTACTCCCGACTGCCTAAATGCATCTCCGGTTAATTGGATTTCCCTATGAAAAATTTCAAATTTTGCTTCATTAGACTATAAATCAACGTATTTTGCGCTCTCCAGTGTAACTCCGTAAAATCATTTTATGAGCTTTAACTGTTGATAATCATACGATATCGATTGCTAAAGAATGCCAACATTCGGTACATCTTTCGGACTATTCTGCGTTAGTGCAAATGAATCAATTTACTACTTTTTGCAAACGACAAAATCCTTCCCCTTACTTTACAAGGGAAAACATTACAGGCGGGCTAAGCCGACTATTAAATACCCTATACCACATTGCCTAACACAATTGTTATTTTTGCCATAGAACGCAAAAATTAAGTCATTTACGTGCTTCTATATAATGGCATATATTTCATGGGCATTTTTACAGGGAAGCGGGCCCAAAACGAAACCTAATGTAGTACAAGGTTAATCCTTCCATAGGGCAGAATTTAACAATAGGTCGAGATGGTCCAAATTTGGCACAGTTCATTTTTTTATGAATTTCAGTTTTCGTTGTATGACGGTGGTTCAAAAATTTCTCCAGCCGGTCCAAAGTTTTCATACCAATTAAGAATGCCGAAATACCACGAGTTAGCCACTTTTGCCAAGAAATTTTTGGCAATTTTTTCCATATAACTTTTCAAAATAGGGCTTTAGATTGGGGGGTGGTCGAAAAAGTGGACCGATCTGAACCATTTTCGATAGCGTTCGTTCTTGAGTCACAAAAACGTCACTGTACAAAATTTCATCAAAATATCTCGATAATTGCGAAATGTAGCTGGGACAAAACTTTACATGGACAGACATCAGACAGACAGACAGACAGGCTTAGATCAATTCAGATAATGATTCTGAATCGATCGGTATAATAAAAGGTATGTCTATCTTACGCCCTTCTGCGTGTTACATACTTTCGCACTAACTTAGTATACCCCTTGCAACAAGTGGTATGGGGCATAATTAAGAACAGTTGAGAAAAAGGTTAAGCTTCTCAAACTAGAGAAAGACGTAGACAGACATGACTAAGAAGAGAATGCAGACTTCAATTCCTAACTCTTTATGGAATAAATGGAACGACAAATATTATTACATTCTTAGTCCTTCTTTAGTTACTACACCTGTCGGTTTTACTTTACTTATAATTATTACCATTCTTTTTTTTTCAATAATCAGTTGCCAGTTACGATAGATTTCAAAATTTGATCAAAATTTTATATGTGGCACGGACTAAGAAATTCAATTTAGTATCTAATTTACGAATATTTGAGAAGAAGAAGTTCAGTGATTTTTCGAGCGATTGAAAATGTTGGGCAAACCATCTTGATTACAAGGTAACGAAATGTTTTCACACAACGGCCGCACTCAGCATTTATTATCGGTAGATCAAATGATTTCAGCTTGATTTAATAATCATCGCTTATAACTGTATTGGAACTAATTTTTTTCCAGTCTACGGTGTCTTGACTTATTGCATAACACGAGGTATTCATAAATCAAATTTAACTGGCAGTCTAACATTAAAAAAAAAACAAATCATTTCGTCCTAAATTAGTAACATGTTGTCGTCAACTTTTCTGGCGTTTCGTGGCTTTATTTAACAAAAACGATACAATTTACAAAGAAGAACATTTTATGTAAATTTAAAACAAAAAAAAAAAAAATACAAAAAAAAAAAAAAAAAAACATATATATATATATATATATATATATATAAGTAAATATATAAATAAATAAAGGAAAAACTATTAAAAGTTAAAAAATCAAATCCTATCCTAACGACCAACTAACCGTAAAGCAACGATGAACGAATAGCTACACAAAAACCATAAAAGCCACACCAGCTGGGTTCGAAAAAATTGTAACATCCCGTCTAAGGACAAAAGTAATTAAATGCTAATGGTTTGACAATAGGAAAAGAAGGAACATACCATTCACATGCACATGCTTTAAAATATTTGTGGGACCATAATGTTAAAACCACAAATTTTGGCTTGTTTGTACATCCGTAAAACGTTAACGGACATCCTTCAGTCAAAATGAAATGAGAAATGTCAGCCGAGTTTTAAAATATAAGAAATATTTGGTTTTTACATGCAATCCAATCCTGTCCAAGTCAAGCCGATTCAATTGACTTTAGAAAATTGCCCGTTGCTTTAAATGGCAAAAGAGAAGGAGAGCGAAAGAGAAAAGCTGACAAAGAAATACTCGGAAAGGACATACATTTATTTAAATGACATTGTTGTTTATTGGTTTAACACTAATGTCCTTTTTTGGTATACAATAAATGGTCAAAAATAAATACTTTTAACTAGATACACTATATGAGTAGTAGGCAGCACTAAATCTTATGGTATTTTAGCTGATATCAAACAATATATCTAAGGAAGTTTAATGTTATGGTGAACAAACGAAATTTCAATTTAAAGAATTTCATACAACTGCTAACGATTTACTAGACTAAAGGAAGTTTGGCAAGCACTTGTTGCGCGATTATTTTCCCTCAGATTCTTGGTATGAAAAAATTCATAAAATAAATATTTTATATGGAGTAGACTTAAAAATAACTCTATATAGTTAATTAAAGCAAAAGAAAATTATCGAAATCATTTAATTAAACAAGAAAAGTTTATGCAAAAAGTTTTTAAAAATTTTTCTTCATATCGTTCATATCGTTCATAACATTAAATGCACTAAACGCACTAAAGCGTTTGTGTCAGCCTGAGGCTCGGAAATAATTTGTCTTTTCATACACGACTTTCTAAAAATCTTTTTATACCCAACACTGAAGGGTTGAGGGGTATATTCATTTTGTCAAAACGTTTGTAACGCCCAGAAAGAAGTATCACAAAGTATATGCATTCTTGATCAGCATCAACTTCTAAATTGATTTAAGCATGTCCGTGTGTCCATCTGTGAAATGCGTTTTGGAAACATTCTTCTAGCCTCAAAAGTGAAGCTATCGCTTTCAAATTTGGCAGAAACATTGGAAGTGCTTGCACGCAGGTTGGTATTGAAAATGGGCCAAATCGGTCGAAGGACACGCCCGTAGCATCACGTAAACTAAGAGCACTTCTCTTTTTCAAAAGGAATCAAAAATTGTTTTTTTTTCCCATGGGCGACGCTGTAGCATTCGTGTGTAAAAATGGAAAAAATTGACCACGCCTATCCAATATTATGGTTTAACTAACTTTAATTGTTTTTTCAATACGAAACAGGCTTCAAAAACCCCATCAAATGTACAAATTCTTGGCCACTTTCAAAATTGAAATACACCCAAACATGCACGTTTGTTCGTCTGTTCATCTGTCTGTTTGAGCAACTTTGCAGTATTTGTGTTAAACTTTCTCGCGTTAGCGAAAATTAAATTTGCAAAACAATTTGGAATTGACCTAAACTTTTCAACGCCTACAACGCCCACATGCCTATACGACAAAAACTTTTATATTGAAAATAGAAAAAATCAGCTGCACCCACCCACTCCATATTGTAGAGCATGAAAATGTTGTTATTTTACTTCTCTTGTCTTTCTTAGGATGGGCATAAAAGATTCGATCCCGACCGAATTTAATTTTCTTACTTGTTTTGAAATATTTTTGGTTAACTGATATATAAAAATTCGAAAGTGAGGCGGAGGTCTACCTAAAATCACATGAACAACTTGAAATGGCATCAAAAGAAATTTTTTTCCAATAATTAGTTTATTTATTTACATTATTTTTTCATTTGTTTTGTAACCTTGCACATTGTAATGTACATTATATATCTCTTCTATTATAGTTCAGGGTTTAAATAGAGCACTTATTACTTAGAAATTGATAACAAAAGAAACTATAAACAATACGCATTCTTTAAAAGATTTTTAAGTTCAGATGTGTCTGTGTGTCGTACGTCTGCACCTGGCGTGAAGCCTTAATCAGACGGGTTGCCTACGGATAGCCATTGGCGATCGAGAGGTAAGTTGATTGACGACCCTTAAGGGAAAGAGATAATCCCCATTGAAGAGGGCCTCGCTACCCTGAAGTACCGCAATAGAAAATGGGTGTGGGCCAAATTCTCGCTTAGTGGTCTGCGAAACTTTGGAGTAACCACAGCCACCACGAATACTCCCCGAAGGGCCGTACCCAGGAGTCAGGCAAGAAGGCATTCCGATGGGCAGTGTGCATCTTCCTGCCGGAGCAATCCTAATTTGGGCAACCTGACCCCCGTGGACACCCTTTAACTGCTTGGCTTATCGTTCAAACCAGAACTTACACCAAGCTATACAACTCTGGGTGATCTCGTACTGTACGCGGCTGCAGCCACACTTGCCTTTGGACTATCCACACGTCCCGGACGGCCAGATCCCTACCCACTATCTTTTCTCAAGGAAATAATGCTTCCGAGATTGTCGTCGTACAGCACACACACCCAGCTGTGCCCCATCCCACTTGGCATCGCGGGGAAAGATATGCTTCTTTTTAAAAAAGAAAGCCCCTCCCGACTAGACCCCTTCCGCTCCCAAAGAGAAAAAACCTATTGCTAGGTTGATAGCAAGCCTTAAACCTTTCTTTGCCATTGACTGTGCGACTTTCAAAACCAAAGGCAAAACCATAGCAAGAGAGCCATAATGTAGCAGAAAATGTTTTATAGGGAGCACCACGAAGAGGTGAAGGTTTCTGCACATCTATAGGTAAACCAAGGGACCCCATAGTTTCGCTCCCCATTTTTAAGATCATGGAGATGCATGTATAGCAAGACATCTTGGGTCTCTACGCACTTGATATTTGGGATTTGAAAAGAACTGTCGCTCATAGAATGCTCGGCCGACCATAAATCTGAATTATTTACGTCTTCTAGTTAAACGAACAAATTTCAATCATTGATTAAAGCAGAGCACAAAGAGTAAATTTCTGTAATCGAATAGCATTTTAGAACTAAATCGATAGAGAGTCCCAGTAAAATTCGATACACTTAGGCCATAAACTTACCGCACAAGATTATCGCGTAATATTTAGTCTTCGTTCACTTATTGAACTGCAGTATCCGTAGACTTGTAAAAATGTCCACATAATAATGAGTTTTTCAGTACAGATGATGACATGATTTTTTCTTGGCATTGCAGTCGCATTTTACATATTAAGGTCATTCTATATTTTTTAGTGGTCTTTTCAATGTTATTATAAAAAAGATATGCGGCTGAACAATGTTTGAAAACCATTCAAATTTTTTAAAGATATAATTGAAACGGGGAGTTGGAATTCTTCGTGCACTTTTATCAATCTATTGTCATGATTTTGTCCCCTTTGGTTTCCTACTTCTCGTCTTATCGACGCTTTCAAGCATATCGTTTCTTCACACTAAGTTCACGTACCAATATTGCTAAGATATGCTCAAACTAACAATAATATTGCTATCCCTCGGGCAAGAAGGATTTTTTTTTTCGATTCTAAGGTGCTTACAAAACTTGGGATTGTCTGACGATTCAATTTGGCTAATATTAGGTATGGATTATTCCTATAGCCTTAAAAAATTTTTCTCACTTTCGATAATGAATTCACCATTTTTTTCGTGAAACAAATTGACAATGATGGGGATTTGTTTAAGAAAGCCATTCGTTCCACTTGCGTGGATTGTTGTTGTAATGAAATACATTTTTTTTAATAGTATCTTATAGCTGGCCTTCTCAGATTCGTTGCAGCAAACACGCACGTTCTTAACCAAGATTGCCCGTTCGATATTTTCTTTATCTATGGCTACACTATGGCTTATTGGAGCACAGATAGAAATTTTCGATGAAAAAATTGATTTTTCGGCTATTTATGCAGGTGATGCATAAAACATTATTCATAACCTATCATTTTATTATCGATAGATTATTTGGGGGATAGCTGATAATAAATTGCACATCATTAGCATACATCTGCAGTTTATTCGCGGTATGTTTGGTTAGATAACACATTGACGTACAATAAAAACAGCGAATGTCCAAGTGCTGAACCCTGCTGTACCAGGAATTCAGAGAAGATTAGATAATGATTAATCTCGCGTTACATTCGGAAGATAGGACGTGTAAAAATATTTATTGGCCGTAGACAAAGAATATTGCGATCAACGCAAGAGTAAAGAACAAGAATAAGAACCGTAGCATGACTTTTACGATGATGTGCTCTAATTTCATCAAAAATGTCAAGCAGATTAATGATACAGATATGTTATGATCGACATACCTCAACGTTTGATTATATGTTAAGCATTCACTGACCTTAGCATATATATGGCATTACAACGACAAGACGAGTAGGAATTATCCTTGCCCGCTTTCAACTATTCGTAATTATAATGTTATATGCATGTGTAATATGTCTTAATAGGTTAGAAAATAAAATTTTCACAAATTTAAAATGAATTATTACTTATTAGGTAGAATATAACAAACAACAAATCTATGTCGCAGTGTATAAAATTTTTGAATTCAAAATGTCTTTGACTGCAACCCAATTTATTGTCTCTTTACATTATTTCGAATACTCTAAGCAATCTTGAGCTTTAAAAAAATTACATATTTCTGCATTCATTGCATTCATTCAATACGTATTCATATGTTGCCTTAAGGAAAAAGTTCGAGGCGTCTTATCGGTGGAAGGATGAATGGAGAGGCACTTCGCTTTGAAAACACTATCACCGTCAAGTCATACCACAGTACGATAATTGTGCAATTTTTTATTTCGCTTGAAAGTAACTGGGGCTCAAACAGAGCTAAATTTCAAAAAGAAAAAATTGCGATAACACTTTCCTCACTTGTGAAAAACTCATGGCTTCTGCGGTAAAGATGATTTATTAAACGTTAGCAGAACATAAATGGTTTGATCGTTTCTGTTCTAGCAATTTCGATGTTAAGGACGCGACACCATCTAATCGATTTGAAGTTGGAAAATCCAATGAGCTAAGTATTGAACCAAAACCTATTTTGATTGATTTACAAAAGATTGTTTATGAGAAAAATCTCGATTTTTGAATACCATATGAATTAATATGAAACAAATTTCAATCTAAATGAAACGAAATCGAACCTTTTTTGAAAAGATGAATGACAGATGACGAAAAGTGATTCGCATATTGTTGCAACAAAGGTGGCCAAGAGACCCAATTGACATTAAGTTTGTTTGGTGAGATTAGAAAGGAACCGTATACCAATGAGCTGCTCCAGACATGCTAATCAGTTGCTAGGTGTAGGCAGTCGTGTTGTGCTAATTTTTTTTTTACCCGAACGCTAATTTTTTTTTTTACCGGAACGCTAATTTTTTTTTTTACCGGAACGCGTATATATAATTATATAGACATGGCCGATCCTGGGTAGGCGACCGCTCTGTGCGGTGAGTAATAATAATAATAATAATAATAAGTAATAAACTAATAAAGTTTAAAACATCTACCAATACTGGAAACCAACATCTGGAAATTCTAGTTCACAACAAATGTATAATAAAAATTCGTAGCATTAGCCGCAGGCCCATTTGGGTATGGCAATAAACTATACCAGAGATGAGTAACGTACGGTCCGCTTGCATTAAAATTTATGTATGAAATTTTTAATTTTTTAAAATTTTATATTTTTTTCTTCTAATGTTTATTATAAATTCTCGTTATCAGAAATCATTTTTAGTTCCGGAGCGTTCCGGCTCGACAACACCGCTGGGTGTAGGGCATTGTTTGCCATAACGACAATGCCAGACTATACAAATTTTTATTAACCCGAGAAGTACTGAAATTACGTGAGGACCAAAATTTTATAATCCACACCTTGCCTCGTCTCTCTACCGAGCTGCGTTAACAGTATAGAGCTGATTTCAAAATTACGTGGTCTAGTTTTTCATTAAGAAATCGTTCAAGTTCTAATATTACGTTTTAATGGTTTTACAAGACAAATGATCGAAAGTTGTCAACTTGTTGTAGCACTTATTTATTGCAGCAATATTTGTAAAAAAATTCCAAGGAGCTTTTGTCTGTTCTATTGTATTGAATTTCGATGACGTGTCTCTACCTCGACTCAAACAATATTCGAGAAGGTTGCCACGACCCCTTTTTGCTTTCAATTTCCTCGCATGTTGTTATACAGAAACCTCGAAGCATAGCCTTAAAAATGCTTTAATGAACGATACGAAGATCACATTAAAAATTAAAAATAAATAAACATTAAGTGTAGAAGTAAAATTATTTGATTGCGTTTTGTAACACAATGGTGTGTGAATTCATTCTTTCCCCTACCACGATTCACTTTTACTTTTTGCGAAGATTTATAATTACGTTTGTTCCGGTTTGTCATTTAAACGTGAAATAGTAAATGGATTGCATTGCATTGTTAGACTTCGGTAGGTGTGGTTGCGGTTGCGTATCCTTTGCACTAACTCTGCATCTGAATGACCAGTTTGCCCCATATTTCCGAAATAAGTTATGAGAATTGAACGTTCGGAACATGTGGTTTCAAGGATAGAGTACAATGTGTTCTACGTCGTCAGCAGAACTCAAATAATTGAAACCGAAGTTCGTTGAAAGGCATCCTTAATTTTCTGAAATTTTCAATCAACTTAGCTTAACCACGGTTTATATCTACTCGCTTATGCGCACATCTATCTATATGTGCAGTTTCGAGGCTCCCAAAATATAATTGAAAAGTATTAAAATTCATATTTCAAAATTTTCTAAAGCCATTACCGTTCTTAATATCGTAACCATTTTCCCAAGCCATACAAACTTCAATCTATAAAATGCTTTGAGATTGTGTTGTTATTCGCTTAATAATTAGGAAAGTTACCCGTTACTAAGAATAATCAAACCCCTTGAAGTATGTAGAGTCGAATTTCGACTCGCTATTGTCAAGTCATTCCTAACATAGTTAGCCCATTTAACGGCCGCTGGATAATACAATAACTTTGTCATTCAGTTTGTGTTGCGGAAGCGAGCTGGAAACTGTACAAAAATAAAGATGTAAATAATTGTCATCATGATAAATTTGATCTATCCCTACTTGTCTTGCTAGCTGCATCTAGTTGTTGAACTTATGAAGAAGAAGAGAAATTCGTTATAAACAGAAAAGAAATCGCTTGCAACTCATTTAAAACAGTTCAATGAAAATTTTCACAGTAGAAAAAAAGGTTCAGACGAATTTCCTATACGTACCACGGCTCATATGGCTGAAACATAATGCAGCACAACAAAAACACTGCACAGAATCATTCGGCTAGAAGGCAAACCTTAAGCATTTAATACAAATTTTGCGAGCTTCTGCACTTCCTATATCCACATTCATTTAATTGATCCTGTCTAAGTTAAAGTTTAGATGAAACCCTGAATAATTCCAGACTTTTCATCTGCGTCGTTCCTACGAGTTCATAATACGATGGAGTATAAGAATATAATAAAGTTTAACTGAAACTGAGCAGAAAATGAAATTTTTAATCGGTTGAATTGCTTCGCGTATAAATGAATGTGTATGTGTATGCGCATGCAGATCTTACATTTAATTTCCATACATTAGCCATAATTCTTTCCTTGTGTAACACGAAAGATATGCTTACCTCAACACGCTTAAAAGTCAACTTTATTCAATATATAAATATTATTATTGTTACTACTGCTGCTTTTGCCTTATTGTTGTTGCTGTTGTTGCTGTTGTTGCTGTTGTTTACTGTATCATTTTCTTGGTTTATTAAGTGTTTGTTACTACTGCTGCTTGCCTGCTGTTGATGGTTTTCTCTTCTTTTTTTTTTGCTTTATTAAATTGTAAAAAGCTTTTCTTTTAAACGCCTTTGCCGGCCTCCCCTTTAGTTGGTATCGTCATATAACTTTATTGCAAGGAAATAAAAAATGGTGAAGTATTACAAGTAGAGAATCCTTAACTTGCGAAAATTTATTGCAATATATTTTTTATCATTTCACTCATTTTCCTTTTCTTTTTTTTTCTTTTTTTTTTGCGTTTTTCTTTTCTTTTCTTTTCCTTTTTTTTTTTTTTTTTTGAAATGTTTTCGAGCACTAGGATTAGACAAGCAAGATAGAATGTTTGGTTGGTGACGCCACAACCACAGAACGCCTTAACTTGTAAAGCATTGGACTGTTTTTGTTGTTTTTGTGCATAAAACGCAAGCACTCACACAAGCATTTTTTGCTTCACTCTCGATGCCGGTTATTGTTACACTGATGATGCCCTTCATCACATAGAAGAGATGTTATAAGAACCACAAAAACAAAAGAGAAAAATAATAATAAAAACAGAACGTTAGATGTTGAGTAAATATTAATTTACATAACTTTCTTTTACATCTTCGTGTATTTAAAACACTCATCTGCTTAATTTTACCATGCGAAGACAGAACCAAATATAGGTATATCCGTGCCCAAGTATTTATATATATACATATATATATATATATATATATGCCTGCGTATGCGTGGTTTGCTTGATTTGCAACTGCTTAGTAACTTTTGTTGTGAAAATTTGCTTTTTAAAGCATATTTTTAGCCCTTGTTGCCCACATTTTCAGTACTCGTGTCGTCGTTGACTGGTCGCTCGCCTTTATATATACTGAGCTGGGTGTACTTGAATTTTTTCTCTACTGAATAGAACGGAAAATCCCTTCTCAAAGCGTATCACTTAACATTATGTTGTTAGGGCAGGGATGTGAAATTAGCAAAAGTCTCTATTTACTATATTTTACATTAAAGAAAAAAAAAAAATAAGTAAAACTTAAACCCAATTTTTCTCTTTATTTACTATAAAAAGGTTTCTAAATGTCTTGGTTGTAACATAAATTAACTTTTGCTATACTTCAGTCCGTCACACCAAAGTTATTAACGATATGGCTTGCATAGAGCTCGCCTTCAATATTTCAAAATATAACCAATATTTGCTATAAATTTCTCAATCCAAATAACAAACAAAATTTATTCTTGTTAAATTAAAATTTTTACATATTTCGCTTTCTAAATACTTCGGTATAATTAAATGAATAAAAAAAAAACATATCACAGAAAGTTTCTTTCTAATACCAAAACACTCGGGATTTCTCTGCGGTTAGTTAGTTTTTACTTTCTTTGATAGCTTAATAAGTCGGTCGCTTCTGATATCCCTGTGATTTCATGTAACTGACGCAACATATCCCGTAGCCAATATAGAATGCGTTAACATAAAATTCTGCGCACTTCAGCATAACATATCAAGTAATTCGCATACGAATACGAACCATAGCATAATGTTTTTAAGTAATTAACTTGAAGGCGAAGGTGTTCTCAGGTTTGTCTCGCTTGTACAGATATGCAAAAGTCTACAACTTTAAAGCCTTTAGAAATCACTTAAGAGCTTGTGTGTAAGCCGTTTATATGTATACTCCATATTCCAAGGTCAGACTAACAATTCAAGCCAAATGTCTAATTGGACACGAAATCCTGTTTTGATCTGACTGGAAAAATGTAAATATTACTGGACGCTTATCTTTGTGCAGCTAAATCGTATGTATATAAATAAGTACCACAATGCCTGCATTAAACCGATAGACAGACGGTCAGATCCATAGAACTTATCTATATTTATTAAACTTTATTAATCACTTTAAAGAAAATATTTGCACTCTTGGATCGTTTGTTTTTTATACATCGGTAACGTACACTTTAACGTTGCAAATATTATTATGAATTTAATATATTTAAAAATATGTGGTTAGAAGCAAAACAATTTAATCAACTTGAAAGCACTATCATTGTTTATATTATAACGTTTACAGTATTTAGCAAAATGGTTTTTTTTTTTTTTTTTTTTTTTTTTTTTTTTTTTTTTTTTTTAGCATTCAGTCAGTGCAAGCAGCGCTAAAAAAATTGCGAACCAAAGTGCTGGAACATATTCTATCCATATGGAGGAGATGAAATTGTGTTCTAACAGAATAAAATTGAAACAAAGAAAGAAACAAGAAAGGAAAAACAACGATAACCCATATAGCGCATAACACGGAGGACAAGTTTCCGTTTGCTATTTCACGTAAAACAGAGGCAAAGAAAATTGAACGCTTTTCAAATGTTTGATATCATCTTGATGAGACCAATGTTATGTTTCTTGAAGTGATATCAAACATCTTTTCAATTTCAATTGCTTCTTCTTCTTGAATTTGAAAAACTTTTTAATGCGTTCATGCGTTTTTACTAGAGCGGCTGCTGCTGCTGCTGCTGCTGCTGCTGCTGCTGTTGCTTACATTTTGTTAATAACGCTTTAGATTCATTTTTTTTTTTATTTTCAATGATTTTTACGTGTATGTGTGCCTTTATGAAAATGTAATCATGTGACAGAATAATTATGTCGTCTTGCCTGGCATGCAAACTGAAATTTGCATTTAAAGTGACATGACAGCAGATAAACTGAAATGAATATGAGTTTTTCTCGTCAAATTAGGCATAATCACCTCCTTCCCTTCAGCCATTGACAGCAAAGTGTGCGTAGAACAAACATTTCTTTTTTCACTTGTTGGGAAAATTAAATTTTTATTGTGTTGACTTTTGACTTTGGTGTGGGAAATTAGATATATGCGCACACTGTACACATTAGATTAGGACGTAAAACAAAAAATAACAAATATTTAACTTAGAAACAGAAGTGCTACCAACTTAAGTCTTCGGGTAAGCCACCCGGATAATCGCCTGTCAGGCATGCCGTGCAATAACCAGATTTTGATGGATTGCATTGAGCTTTATTGACCTGCACAGCCTTAACTAAGCCCTCCACGCTTAGATACGCTAAGCTATCAGCTCCTGTACAAATGAAAGCAACAATATGTGCATTGAATGTGTGATAGACAACAAACGATTTTGTTAGATTTCAAAGACTCACCGACATGTTTCGCTAATTGTTCGGGATTCAATTTATTGCCTATGAGTTCTTCTCTGGTCGGTATATTAATTCCCATATAGCAAGGGTAAAGCAAAGGTGGACTGGCTATGCGTATATGCACTTCCTTTGCTCCCGCGTCACGCAAGAGTTTAATGATTGGACCTATGGTATTGCCACGTACTATAGAGTCATCGATTAACACGATTCGTTTGCCTTCGACATTCTCAGCCAACGCACCAAATTTCTTGGCCACACCCAATTGACGTAAACGTGTCGAGGGTTGAATGAAAGTACGGCCCACATATCGATTCTTACATAAAACTTCAGCAAATGGTAGATTGGACTGTAAAAAGAAATGAATTAAAAATTCATAAGTTTTACTTTTTCGAGAAACTTTTATTTTTTTGTTAACCCACTTCCCGGGCAAAACCGTGAGCAGCCGCTGTACCCGATTCCGGTACTGAACTAACAATATCAGCATCTAGTGGCGATTCGCGAGCCAACTCACGACCACATTGCAAACGTGCTGAGTAAACCATTTGTCCCTCGAAAATTGAATCGGCTCGAGCAAAATATACGTATTCGAAAATGCAAAAAGCCATACGTTTATAATCGGGTCGTTCTACAATGTCCACTGTACGGAACCCATTGCGTGTGAACTCAACTATTTCTCCCGGCTCCAATTCTCGCACATAACGCGCACCAATCGATAAGAAACCGCAACTTTCGCTACTCACTACGTAACCTTCCGCCGGGGCAACATCGGGTTTACCGGCACCCAAGCCAATAGGTACAATCTTACCGATACATAACGGACGATTCCCATATGTGTCACGTACAGCATATATTTTATCTTTGTGCATAACCACAAGTGAATAAGATAGAGGTGCTAAGGTCATAAAATGGCGTATACGAGCCGGCCAATTGGGACCATCGTGCTCGGATATATCTAATGGCGCGCAACACAAAGATTGAGCAATCAATTCACTGTCGCTATGAGTAGATAAACCAACACCACGTTCTAAAACCTAATCATATTAGAAGAAAGTCAAAAAAAAAAAAAAATTTCCGCTTTCTTATTTAGCATCTCTGACAAACCTCTTTCCTTAGCGACTCACAATTCACCAGCTCCCCGTTATGCGCTATAGCTAAAGCACCATGAGCAGTATGCACTACAAATGGTTGGCAATTAACCATTTCTGAAGCGGCCGAAGTTGAATAACGATTATGTCCAATACCCAAATTTCCTTTTAATTTCTTCATCGTGTCATCATTGAACAAATTGTTAATCATGCCCATACCCTTATGGACGCTGAAATTTTTCGAAGTTTTACCTGTGCTTGTGACAATACCTGCCGACTCCTGGCCGCGATGCTGTAAGGCCACCAAACCCAAGCATACAACTTGCCCGATATCAATCTAAAATCAATCAAAGCATAGCGATGAAGAATCCGTGTTTAACTCGACCTTAATTTTAGACACTTCTTGCCTACATTGCATGTACCGAAAGTACTCACTTTAATATTTCTATTTTAAATTAACGTTTAAGTGATTGAAAGTTTAGCTAAGAGTAACTGCATCTTTTACTTAGATTGTGTTTGTCAGTTTGTCTTGCGTTTTAAAAAAAGTAAACATTAAAGATAAGCAATTAGACTATCGACAAACGTATGAATGGAAAGACAGCATGATAGAAGTCATTAGAATAGATGAATAGTGGACGCATGCGAAAAAATGGCAAATAGATATATATGTACATGATCAGAGGGTTAGTTAATCCTTACATCGGTTGGATGTTGCAAATGCAGCGAAACAATTAGTATAACTCCAACTTTGGAAGTTTTAATCAAAATTTCAATAAATAAAGAAAAGAAGCGAATTGCTTGTTATTTTCGTATTATCAGTTGTTTATGTTTATGTTTTTTTCACGGTAAACAGAAACAAAATTTGAAAAAACCAAAAAAAAAAAAAAATGATTAAATTTACATGTGAAATATTCCATCACACCCAATGTGATAAGCAGCGAATGTATACGTACGTATTCAAGTAATTGATGATTTAACAATTTCATAAAAATTTGATCTTTCTAGATGCGAAATAAATTCTATCTGTCTACTCAGTTAACACGCAATAGTTTGACATTGAATCTTAATCGCAAGTGTCATAAACGTATGCGTCAAACCGTTCGATTAATTCCAATTGAAGTCAGTCAAAAGCTATGCAAAAAGAAATCATTGTCTTGACTGAGTTAGTTCTATAATTTAGAAAAATGTATAGGGATTTTATATATATATATATATATATATATATGTACATTTGCAAGATCAAGATTAAGAATTCATTAGTTAACAGAATTTCCTTTTTAAGCCTATTGCCATTTCTTTTCACTTACAAAAAGTAATCATCATAGTCTTATCGATTCTCATACTCCGTTGTTATCGAAGACATTTGGAATTACTTAGACTCGTTAATCGAGTCGCAAATTGAAAAGTTGATAGAAATTGTTGCTTGATTGCTATCGTACAGGCCAGTGTATCATTAAATGAATTACATTTTTTAAATTTAGATTTAATTAATTTAGTTGATATGATTTAATTTAATGAATGCGTGGAAAATAAATCGCTTCAATAAAGGATTGGATATGTTGCAAGGCGTTATATAATATCATAAGAATTGTTCATCAAATTGATGAACTGAAGATCTTTCAAAATAAACTTGAAATAGCGTTTGTTAGCAATTAAATCAAACCTTTTTTTGCTGAACTTCTTCAATGACTTAAAAACATGCAAGCCAAATAGAACAAGACTATGCCAGCGTCTTCTAACAAAACGGAAATAGTCAATCAAACGTCACTTCTTCTTCAAGATTACATAGAATTAAAATAGACTGAAATGACTTGATGGCATTTATACGTAATAAGATACAATATGTGCGATTCAGACTTTCTTGGGGACTGGCCAATAAATCTATCGTACGAGGATTTTCGACGGTAAAACAATGTGAATAAAAAGTTACGATATCATAAAGAAAATCACATCAGTTGACTCAACCATCCAATTGCCTTCCCTCTTGTTTGTCATTCTTTGGTTGGACTTGAGAAGACTGCCAGCGAAAGATCTTAAAAAGAGAAACTGCTCCTCATATACATAATAACTGATGGGTCGGTTTAAAGAGCATCAACTGGATCCGTGTTATGGTTTATTTGCAAATATTTTTAACTTTTCTTCCACTTAATCTTCGCTTGCTTAATAATATTTTATTTTATTTTTTTTTTTATGTTTTAGTACAGGCTATGTTAAAGAGGAACTAACTACCTTAATAGTGGTTTTGCGAGCAAGTATTAAATAATAATTTGAAAGATTTATTAAACACAATATTTATTTTACAGGTTTTAACAACTGACTAGCTCTGACGTGTTAGCGAAAAAAACGATGCTATTGTCAGTATTTGCGTCAACTCCGTTAGTGTAAAATGGGCAAAATAAGTGCGAAACAAACTTCCGTTAGATGAAATTTATAATTAGTTTCTATACATTAACTTGATTTCAATATAATATCGTCTATGTAACTAATTTATTTTTTGATTAACAAAGAATGAAACGACTTGCAGCAATGCTTTCTCCTCTGGAAGAAGAAAATTTACCCCAAGCGATAATTATAAGTATTATATAATACGTTGCTCACGCATTCGGTTGGATGGCGAAGGCGTCGATTCATGAATATGAGGATATGAGTAAAGGTGGATATCAATAAAATACTGTTACTACACAATATTAAAAACAGGTACAAAACCATCTTATAAGTCATTATACAACATGTAAAAAACTAACAAAATCACTTGCTGCATTTCTTATATATATATATATATATATATATATATAGACACTTCCGTTTTGTTCTTGCCTAATAGGGTCAATAACTTAAGGAATGTCCCCTATTAAGATATGATGGTGATGGTTGAAAAGAAAGGGAGAAGAGGAGGAAGAGATAGCGAGTGGTCGTACTCTAGTGGATGTGTGGTCATTCGGTAAGTGTTATTCCCTTTACTAATTACTGAGCACTCACTACAGCTGCGACCAGGTATGATCGCACTTGGATGTGAACCCGCGAAAACCGAATTTCGCCGCATTCGCGACTCTTATCCACTGGGCTATGCGAAAGCTTGGTGCTTAAATTATTAAATTGATTAAACCAATTTTTTTTCACTTGTTTTCCTGCCCAAGGCCTTGGGATCGCAATTTTATTTCCAAAAGGGAGACGTCTATGCAGGCAAATGGTTTTCTCCCGATTTCGTTACTGGTTCGTACTGGTTTAGAATATATATTTCATAGGATAGCCGGTGCATATTTCTACACCTTATAAGTATTCGAAATGTCTACTACAACCCACGTGGTCTATATAAAACAAAAATACCACCAATTATTTTAAACTTGATAAGATATGGGGGAAAAAAAAATGTGGAAATCGACAAGAAAACATAATTTTTATATCCTCGTTCTCCACTAAGACAGACGTTTATTTATCCTTTAAAATTGTTTATTTTGATAAAGTCAATCTAAAAAAGATAACTCACCTGCGTAGGCCATTCGCCGCAGGCTATAGCACCGAAAACTCCACATTCACAGGTTAAGCCAGTGACATTCTCACCCTCGGGCTGTATTTGTTTGTAATTTTTCTGCGGGAACACTTTCTCTCTTTGTAATTGATCGTTGCGAACAGATTTTGGACTTGCTGTAAAATAAGACAATTGACAAAGGTTGACTTCGTTCTAAGTAGATTCGAAAACCTACTTGTTGAAGGATTCATAATATAATCGAAGGAAATATATTTAAAAATTTAATAATTTAATAAAAGTTATTCCTCTGCGTTTATTTATAATTATAATTTCAATTCGATTTCAGCAAATAAATTGCTGTGATGCGATTGTCGAGACTTATTCACTGCAACTGATATACTTCATATAATTATTAAACACTATATTGGATCGGTGTGAATTGCCTAAGAAAAAAAGAGTATAGGAAACACTGACTGATAACAAGATTTTTTCGATTTGTCGTTAGAGGTACGGGCGTCTGTAATCTCTTCGATTCACGCGAGTTTTTAATTAGAGAATGAAATGAAACAAAAAAAATATTAAAAAAAACATTCAGAAAGCAAAAAATAACAATATTTTAATACATTTGTTTCTAACACGTTGATAAACATTTATAGCACGGTATAGATTGTTGATTTTTTAATTTTTTAATTTTTTTTTTGTTTTTTTTTTTTTGTTTTTTGAAAGGTCGCTTAATTTTTAATAAAATTTCATATTATTTTAAAGTCTTGTAAGTTGTCTACACCACGTTTTACTTAAGATTAAGTACATCATTTTTGCTAAGTCACGTTCAAACTGTGAATTTACAGTTTTTCGGTAATCATTGATAATAATAATTGAAAATAAACTGAAAGAAGAGATAACGTAACGAGTGAAGGGCAATGTATGCGGAGGGTCTACCTCCTGTATATTTACAAATTATTTATTTTGACGAAATACATAATCAAAATGGAAATTGTTTACTTGAACATAATCTGAAAACTGAAAAATCTCATAAAGTATCGTCGCATGGAAAACATAGATTAGGAAACTTTAGTTTACCAATAAGCTAATGCGGTTCAATCAAAGGCAGAGCTCGAAATACGCTATATACCTTTAATAAACCAAAAAGATCCATGTAGATTTTTCTCTCAAATCCCGGCCTAAACTTATGCTATCCCACGATTAAAAAATGAAAAATGAAAAACATCTCACACTCGAACTGGTAGATTAAGTTAAAGCACAAATGGTTGACATAGTCGAGAATTGACCCATCCGCGAAAAACAATTATTTATTAAACATAGTTTTCCGGTGTGTAATGCATCATTAGACACCCACCATCTTATAGTTTTTTTTTTCGTATTGTTTAACAACCGTTCAAAATAAGGCTTTATGGCAAGTTGTGTAAGAAGTGGTCCGATCATAACTATTTTCATTAGCGTTCGTTCTTAGGCCAAAACTCGTACACAGTGTAAGCTGAACAAACATACATACGCAAGGCGGACAGACAAGATCAGCATAATAAAAAGTAGATTTATCTTAAGACTTTCTATGTGTTGTATATATCCGCAGAAACTAAATACACCCTTGCCCCTCAAGCGTTGCAGTGTATAAAAAGCTTCTAATTCGCTTTTGCAATGACTCTTAACGCAAGAATGGACTAAAGATGAAAGTTTAAAATACCAAAAAAAAATGATGAAAGTTGGAAATGTTGTAACTTTATCACTACCTACCGACAAGTCCGACCTGGTCAACAAGTGTACATCATCGCGGAGATTTATAAGAAAACCACTGCTTGACCTGAACAATTCTTCTTAACTCTTCTTTTGGTCTTTATTGCGAGTTATTGTTATTATCCATTTCATCCCTAATGAAAATAAGAACAGAACTTGTGTACGGCTCCAAACATTTGTCGATATCTGGTTTGTACCAGATATTTTACCGCAAGATAAAGCAAAGCAAATCTTTGTTTCCTTTAATATATATGTCGTAGCGTAGAAATGATACCCCATATATTTTAAATCGTTTTTCCTTATTACTTGGCAAAAATTCAAAGATAATTGAAAAAGAAAAAAAACAACTTATTTACAAATTCCAATCCTCTTTCCACAGCACTTTTAATAAGTCGGTTAATTTTCAAAATGCAGCTGGACGAGAATGAGAGACATCTTGTACGTGAAAATAGTTGCCACAGAAATATTTTGTTATCGCAATCGTGATTTTAATGGGCAAACATCAAATGAAACATTGTTTAATCCGTCCTGCCAAGAATCTATATACGTGATTAGATTTTCGGTGTAGATTTTGATGCGCCCAAAGCAGTTGATGACTCTGCTAAACTGCCGCCATGATAAAAGCATTATTGTGTTGTGTGTATTTCCTAAGATATTAAATGTTTATTGTAATTGTTTAACCTGCCTGATCAGATCCGTTTGCGCTTAAGCGTCCTACGGCTGTAATTGATCGCTTGATTCGCTTTTGACTATCTAACGAGTAAGTACTTGATTGGACAGCAGTCATTTCACCTGCAGGCATTAATTAAAAATATTTACGGAAAATTTCATTTCTCAATAACAGTTCTTTCAATCGTCCGGTGACAGATGGACTATATGCACCTAACATCGTAAGCTGGTTGAGAATATGTTTTGCCTATTTTATAGAAAGTGATTTTTAATAGCATCAATATTATGCTCTTTCTGATATCGATTCTGTTCACCCTTTTTGATAGTTAAACAATAATAAGGCAATTAAATAATAAACGGAAACATATTAAAAATTTCCTTTTTTAAATTTATCAATTAATTCTTAATTATATGGAAAATTTCTTCTTAAATTATTTGCTTTTGTTCATAATGTAGATAATGAAAAACACCCCACGTAGCGCTGTTTAATCACATTTAATAGCATTAATGCAAAACAAGCATTAAGAAGAAAACGATTGTAAAAATTTGTACCTCACTTGTGACATTCTTCATATCAAATACGTTAGAATATATATAGCATAAAATATATATATATATATATATATATGTCATGCCGATTTGTATTATTTACCAAATGTGAAAAATTTATTTTATGTGGCTTCCCTACCTGGTGTTGAGATTGTTGTATTGAATCCAATTAAACAGTGTTTGCGAAAACTATTTTAAAGAGCAAATGTTGTTGAAAGTATTTCCTTTAAGCTCTCATTAACTTGACTTTCAAACATAATATCGTCCGTAATTATCAAAACAAAACCAAAAAAAAACCGAAAATTTTTCTTTCGAATATAAATTTGAAATTAAAAAAACAACAACAAATGCAAGTTCACAAAACAGGAAAGGAAAATCCGCGCAACACTGTGTCGACAATTGGTGAAGGGAACAGTCACAAATGCCTTATATCTTGCAAGTTCAACATGGTTTCGGGAATTTCAGGAATTGTTGTTTAAATATCGTCCATCAATGATTTCAGGCGGCTTTGGCTTTATTGCAATCGGATTTGTTAGCAATGAAATGTATAACGCAGTAGTCCGTAAGGACTTTCTTTGCTTGAAAATAGAGTTCTGAAGGTTATTAAAGAGTCGGCTCAGGTTGCATAGAACTTTTCTGTTTTTTTTTTAGTTTTTTGGTTTTTTTTTTTCCATTTTCACGCATTTATAATATGAAAGTTTTGTTGTTATGGGTTTTACTCGGTTGCGATGCAACTAAAATGGAAAAAAGAAAACAAAAAGTTTTGTGATGCAATTCCAGCAACTTATAAAATTAGTATATTTAGCGTTTTTTTTTTTTTTTTTGTCTTAATTCCCTTTTTTTCAAATAATGCTCTTTTTCGTTCCAAAAAATGAAAACGTAATTTCAAGTTTTTCGCAATTAAGAAAAGAAAAGAGTAAGTTTTTTAAATGGCAAAGTTTCAGTTAACTATTCCGCATATAAATAATTTGAAAATTCTTATGTTCACTTTCTCATTAAAATGATTGATTGTAAGTGTATTTTGAGCTGCTTGTTATATATAAAAATAAGTAAAATTACCATTTAAAAGAGTCTTCATATATTTCTTCTCTCTCCCTCTCCATCTTCATCAATTTCTAATAATTGAATTTTATATTAAACTCCAATCGCCTTAGCATCATGTATCATAGAACACAACATCAACATACCTTCTAATGTGAATCGAATCGAAACACATGAAGTAATCAGTGTCCACGGTGCTCAACAAATTGTTTCACGAAATCTTTTTGATTGGCTTCGAAAAGTAACTAAGTATAGATTCATATTTAAAGCGCTCCACACGAAATTGTAATATCAGATATTTTGCTTTTTCTATCAAACCATATATAGCATGTTATATATCGAAGACATCTACCTATGTTTTGAAGCTGATCGCAAAAGTATCCTGCCGTCAACTGATCGTCATATGAAAATCATAATGAAAAATAATTTCAAAATTTCAATTTTCAGGTAAAAATGAGATTAATTCGAGTATAGGGATTTTAAAGGCTGCCGCAAAATTTAAATCATATGCTGGTATGTATTGCAAACTCTACCCAGTTTGAGATTTGAATCCGTGACCATTGCGATGTTAGTCGCGATCACTTGCCCAATTTGCAAATATTATGAGTTTCATGATGAAATTTAGACTTTGGCAAAAATAATGTCTAAGATGTCTAGACGTAAAACCTAAACTAAACAAACATGCAAACATGCGAGCCCGCCATGAGCGAAGAAGGTTTTTATTTGCAAAAGAGTAAAGTTTCAGATAAGCTTAAGATATCTGTACCGAAGTTGAGAAAACCTAAATTATGTTCATAGTAGAGAGATACGATACGATTACTACCTTAAGAATACTTTCTAAACAATTTTTTAGCTATTGCCCTTATTATATTCACATAGAAGATATATCGAGGTCTTAATAAATCAATACACTTTAACATTTCTAACATGTGCATATAAGCCTTGAATGATAATGATAACAAACATCTAGCCTATCTTAATATAATATATCTTGTTGTCAGTAGCGATGTAGGGTGTAAAAATAAAATAATAATTTAGTGAAAAAAAAAAAAATAAATAAATAAATAAATAAAATGAAAAAATAAATTTTCAAAGTTGTTTATCTACTAGTGGCAGTCTTGGCTTATTATTATTATTATTATTGTTCGGTTCGAATAATATGCGATTTATTTATTTATTTTTTATTCATTTTCCTTCTTTTTGGGAAAGAGCAAAATAAAATTGACCAGCACGGCCAAGCCAATTGCAATACACACCCACCCATGGCCATTATGAAAATTTATAAAGGAAGAAAGATAAAAATATATATATATATGTACATAGGTACTTTTAAATAAATTCTTGAATTTCATTTAGTAAAAAGCTTTAAAGGCGAACGCATATACATACACGCACGATCCTTGAAGCGTTCATAGTAGCATAGGGAATGAGAAATATTTCGAAGCGAAATCATTATCATTGACCACAATACAAAAATAGATAAAACATGTTTCAGCGCCAGCAGTGAGTATATCACCGAAATATTCTTCTAATATATTCGATAACATATGTAATTGCATACGTACGTGAATGTGAATGGCTGGGAGTATTTGCGTGTGTTAGTAAAACTTAATAAAAAGGAAAATGATATTTTATTTTTATTATTATTATTATATATTTTTCCTTTTTATTTTTTTGGCTTTGTGAGTGGGGTCGGGACAGGGGGTGTCTCTCAATCGTATACACGCACATACATAAATACAGAAGAACTCAATTGTAGCGAAGCTTTCACGAAAATACAGATATTTGATGTGTACGATTTTCAAAATATACAATCGTTTCGTTGGTCTTGGCTGCGCTTTGCTTCCAAAAACTATATACGAACACTGGACACTCATGCATAATTCAATAGAATTTCTAAATGATTATGCTTTATGTGACTGTTTATTTCTTTTGGCCATTTATACGATTTTTTTTTCTTTCTGTTTTTGTGTGTTTTTATTTTTTCGTTTTTTTTTTTTTTTTGTTTTTTCGCTTTACGTTTACATTGGCCATTTTACACATGCACACACATATATATATATACATGTACTTATTTATTTCATTTTTCGTATAAATTTTTGGTTTGTGGGCATTCGTGGCAAATTTCCACATGCTTGAGTTTGCAATAAAAGACCAAGCGTTGTATATGTTAGCGTCGTCATGATCATCATAATCATCATCGTCATTATTATCATAATCATCATTATCATAATCATAATTACTAAGAACATAAAGACACTCAGCAAGTAATCCTATCAGTTCTTGTGACGGACATAATGGTTACGGAGACATAGGTATGCATGCTTGTACATATATACAGTATGTAAGATTGCTGGTATATTATGCTTCGGTATATTTATTGTCTTACTTGCGAATATAACGACATTGATATAATATACCAACTGCTCGCTGGTACTGATGAATCACTCGCAGTTACAAACTTATATATACATAAAGTTATTGAAAACTCCACCCAAAAGTAAGAAATGAACTTTTTTCTATTTTTTGTTTTTTTTTGTTTTTTTTTTTTGTATTTGCCTTTTGGTGGAAAGAACCTCAATTCGGTTTTCCTCTATGGATGATTAAATGTGCGTATATGAATTTATACTTAGCTTACCCTTCGGTAAGCATTTTTATATCAATTGCCATATTATCCATCTATTCGGGCACTTCATGTTTGTATGTTTGGTTACGGTCATAAAGCGACCACGGAAAATAGAAATTTATATAAAATTTTTATTTATCTTCCCCTCCAATTGAATCAAATTCGTATTTTCAATATCACACTATTGTCGGCATCGTTATTGCAGTCATCAACTGGCTGTTTAAAAATGGCGTTACACTATGATTAAAATCATTCCTACGCAGCTTGCTCATCCTACCAAGACGTCTTAAACGACCTATACTGTCAAACGTGCATTGACGATGTATAAAAGAAAGACGTTTATTCATTAGATCTCTGCCAAACTAAAAGTAATTAGAATTGATTTCTTCTTGCCTTTACTCTTCCTCCTCGTCTTTTTCACCCCTACCTTTGGCGACGACATTGAACGCGTCTTTGTTTCTGTTTTCAAACAGATATCCTGGTGGGTGTTGTTTGGTCATTGCTCTTGCAATGACTAGCACATCTAATGATAGCTTCATATACATCTCAGCACATTTCAATCTGTTCATTTTTAAATTCATTATGCAAATCTAAAAGTTCTGTAAGTAAATTTTCCTTTTCAGTTAGATTAGATAAAAGAAAAAAAGATGTTTTCTTAAGGCAAAAACGCGTAATGGCTGCCGCAATCAGAGTCAGAGAAAACGTAAACATTTTTTTTTTTTTCTTTTTTTTTTTGTTTTAAATAAAAAGTCGAAGGATGGGTAAAACGAAAACAAATAATAAAAGTTTAAAACCAAAATAAATAATATTCAAAAAATTATGTTTTATTCTTTCATAAAAGTTAAGATAGACGGATTTGAAGGATGACCAAAAATTGACTTTAAAGGAAACTCTTTAATGCATATTGAAAGACATAAGAAACTATTTTGAAATTCTAAGGAAGCACTGGAAACGGCGTATATGTTTTTTGTTTAGTATCTATTCCTAAAAGCCAAGTTCATGAGAATTTTATTTCATTTGATTTATTATTTACAAAAAATAAAATTATTATTAAAAAATCAATTTTTGTGATTACCAAGAATTTCTCTTTCTCCTTGTAACCCTAAAACCTACTGATTCAAATATCAAACTTGAAACTAGATAAGATATGATTGCCAGTATGTGCGTCATTTCTAATAAGTAAGCTTTTCGTAAAGACTTTTTCGCTATTTAGATTCCGAATAATTCACTTTGTTCGGCCAAACGAGAATAATGGGGCCCATCGGTAAGAGAAAGATTTTGCTATGAACTCTTATCATATATGGTCAAAGGGAACCCCAAAAGAAAATCGTATGATGAATCGCGAAAAGCACATAAACTTAACTATTCTTTTGGAGCTAAACTATGCGATACTTTAGTAAATATCCGTGAAAGTGTGAGCGATCCCATGTATTTGCGGTAGGTTCTGCTGCAGCATGTTGCTTCGATCTATTTTATCTTATTTTATTTTACTATTTAGTTCAACATATGCAAGCTTTGCATATTACAAAACTCTACCCCAATTGTACTAACCTAGTTTAGCACAACTAGGTAGGCTTTAAGCGATAATCTACATTAGACATTAACCTCGCTTTATCAAATACAGTAGCGTAAGCACAAATAAGTTACGATACAAGTTTACCTACAAGCAATAGTCAAAAGATCAGTAGTCAGTAAGAAGTAATCAATAAAGCGAAACATAGCAGAATAAATAAACGTTAACAACTTATTTATCGTGATTCAATACACTTTAGGAAGGGGGCTGAGTAACTTTTGGACATCGAAACTACTTGATATTCCCTCAATATTGGGCGTGTCTTTTCCCTTTTCGTTGCAAGAGCCCTTACAAAATTCGCTTGTGAGGTGGTGATGGTGGTGATCCGCTGTAATACCTAGCGGATCTAACGATGACCGCCTACCGATTTGTTTGAGTGTACACGTAATCTATTTGAAAACAGAAACCTGGAAAATAAGATACTAAAATAGTATCGCAAGGAAATCAAAGGAGGCGAAATAATTTCTACTTATCAAGGATCCTCATCAAGGCCAGGAAAAACACTCTCCTCTAATTAGCGCAATCAGATTGATAGTGAAAGTGATTGAGAAGTGGCAACGGAAAATCAAAATGCGTTTACTTGGAAAAATGGAAACTGGCGTCTGGACTGGAAATGGGACTGACGTCAATTTCTAAATTGATTTATTAAGATGCAGTTGTCTAGCTGTGCGTAATGTGAAATTGTTAAAATATCGAGAAAGGTGATAGAAAGCTGAAAGCTCTTAATCTAGTTTTGTTTAATGTAATTAATTTACTTTTATTATCCTCTCGTTCCGATCCAATTCAATACGATTAGATTAGGCGTTGACTGATTAAAGCGTGTAATAAAACAAAAATAAAGTTAATAAACTAAAAAGAAAAAACCAAACCCACACACATACAAAGTTCAAGTACATCGAACAAACAACGCTTTCACACATATACATTCGTACGAATACATGATCAACAGCAAGTGTTGGTATATTAAAATCCAATTTGTAGGCCAATAACTGTTGTTTGCTTGTACGTTACATTTAATTAAAATTTCATCTGCGTATACACGCGCATACCATACCATCTCAACAACTTCAAACATTCTCCAAAGCAGCAAGTGTTTGCGCTTTGGCCAAAACCGAAAAATGAAAAAAAAAAAAAAAATGAGAAAAAATTAAAAAAAAAAAAAAAAAAAAAAAAAAAAAAAAAACCAACTAGAAGAAGAAAAAAACAAACGCCCTGTTTCACTACTGATCCAGATACGCGTGAGAAATTTTAAATAAAATTTTGATATCAGTTTAAATTATTTTCTTATGTATAACATTTTTAATGTTTAAAGTTTGAATTTACAAGACACCAATATACGCATACACACCCTAAGTCAAATAGGCTCATAAAAATTTCTCATAATGTAAACATACACAATTTTGAACGCAATACGAATGGTAAGAAAGTAAAAGCCCCGACGGCAAAATGAATTCCGTGCCACTAATAAATACGATTATTTCTTCAGTTGTCAGTAAACACATACTGATTATTAATTATTAACTTATTAAGTGTGTGTGCTTATTTTTAAGTTTTTAATCAAGCAATTCCTGCACAGGTCTGCTTAAATACAAAACAACCTAATGCTCTCAACGCATGCACATGGCCTATAATAAGAACCTAACAACTTGTTATCTATCGTATAGTGCAGCGTAGTGGGTTAATGTATGCTAAATATATACAAATTTTATGTATCGTTAGTCAACATCTCTATGAACATACCCATGTGCGAGTATACAAAAAAATAAGAAACATAATTTGCTCATTGCCAGAGGGAGGGGTTAAAAAAACTTTACTTACTTATATATGTCATCATATCACATGTAAAAACACTTAATATATTTGTTTGGAAAGCACTGTTGTCGAGAAACTCAGCCATCGTCTCTCTGTCTACTTGATTCGGTTACTGGTCATTCCACGTTCATTTATTTGATATTTGTGTTGTGATCACATTTTTTCTTTTATTACTTTGTTTGCTTATTTTTTTGTTTCTTCACTTCGTTTCCAAGTTATTGCAGATGCCATTGACTTTCGGTTTTCAATTTGCTTTAACCCAATTGATACTCTTCTACATGATATGAAAATACACAAAATTTTATATATTGAGCGCAGTTAAACCATAATGAAATTTGTAAACATTTGCAAAAAAAGCGTTTAGATGTGAATCCCTAAAAAAGATTAAAATAATTATTTCAAGTTTAAAATATGCTTTGACATACCGACTTTTCAAATACTTATTATTTGTGTACAAATACGCTTTAGCCGCGAATCACACCAGATAATTATATTCTTGCCACAGCCATTTTATATTAGAGACCAGATGGACTAAAGAACTAAAGCATAATAAACTTTATAACGAAGAAGAAGGAAAGGATTTTTCACTTCATTCGCATTCACTTATCTGCAAATGCAATCTGATTGCGTGAATATATTCAATTTTGAATGTTTGAATTGATATCGAAATACACGTCAAGGCAGACATTAATTACATAATCATTCGTCCGAGTGACCGAGTAGGAAAACGATCTCGACTGGTAACTCAATCGTCGAGGATTCAAATCTCAATTGCGGTAAAGTTTTCAGTAAAGCCGATAGCCTTCGATGATGATGTTTTAAGAGTTTAGTCTTAGAATTTATTTCTCTGGCTAAATTAATAATAATAATAATAATAATAATAATAGTAAAAATAGTAATTACATGATTGTGGAAGCTATCAGATCCGGAAAATAAACTTGAAAAAGATACAATTTTGCTGTCCGAGCGGATAGTAATGAATAAATGTACTTAACTCCTACTACATGTTTCTATTCAAATTTTTTAAGTTTGGGCTATTTTTTTACGCGCAAAGTAATGACGAGATTAAACGGTGACACGACTGTAAATTTTTCAGAAAATTAATTTTTTTTATTGGCCAAATAGACATCAAAATGTCAAAAATATTGTAAAATATGCGAGGGAAGAAATTAAAAAAAAAAACGTTTACGTCAAATTGTTGGCTATTGCCCAAGCGTTCCGAAAAGATAATCTGTGCCAAATGAATCTCTGCTGGGAAGTCGCAGCTAAAGTAATATCCCATCTGTTGATCTGCAATTTCCCTGATACGCTAACAAATTTCCCTACAAATTGTTTGTGTTCGTTTCAAAGCTCTTCGAGAAGCAAAATACATTAGTGTATCTAACAGACCGTTGATTGAATATGAGGCTGAGAGCTATTCAAAATGTGTCGCTAGTTTTCCCAACAAATGAAAAGCTTACGATGAACATTTTCTAGTAATAAATTCGTCTGTGACATTGTAAATTTTCTTGCCTTTCTCTCTATAATTTTGCAATATTAAAGTGACATGTAAAGACATGCAGTTCTCTCTTTCACAGATGCAGCAAGAACGGTGCGATCTCGTTTTGTCTAAATGAAACTAATCCCACGCTCTCTTTCAAACAAAATCCGCAGCCAACGCAGAGCTGCTATAAAGCTTCAATTCGCTGGCTGCACTCTCTGCCCAGGTCATAGTAACCAACAAAACGAAGCAGACGACGGACTAGCAAAAGGCGACGGTGCCAAGGACGGGATATTGGGGAGACTACGCTCCGAAAACCTTTTATAAGGACGAAAAAGGCCGACATGATACATTTTTCGGATACTTTCCCGAATCAGGCAATGTGCAGACGGCGGATGTTTCAAAGAATGTGGATGATCAAAACAAGGGCTTAAACGTCGAGTACTTGAAGGTACTCTAAAAAGGCAAATCCTGGTTAGCAGTGCTGAAAAAACAGGCTTTTCGCCAACTATGGCTTTGGCTGTAGGGGCAAGTTTTCAGGGATCCGGAAAGATAATTAGGATGCCGCTGACGATGAAAAACGCCCACCCAACTCAGCTCTGGTAAGAGCAAACGATTTACAACCTAATACAACTTTTCAATTACGCAAGGCTCGCCAGAACTCTTGCTGCCTCCCATAATTCCGGTCGGTAATCGGATAGGCAGCAAGAATGCAATCACGATGCTTCCCTCCACCGTCCCGGTCAGCAAACAAGACACAGTAAGTATGCAAGAATGCGATAAATACTCAAGGAAAGAAAAGGAGGAAGACACTATACCTAATGGGTGGACCAAGGACAGAACTGTACAGCAAGTTGCTCTACGCAGTACCTAAAGACGCAAGTGGCGTAGCCGTGGTGCCACAACTATGCAAATGGAAAATGCGACAGATGCTTCCAAGTGCGCCTTTATAACGTTAAAGTTATCTTCTCGGCTCGTAAAAAGAGGTTCACAAATCAGAGTTTGAAAGTTGTTCTCATTTAGGAGCCCTGAAAAAATGTGAGTGTTTTCCAAATTCTGCATAACAGAAACAGTAATTCAATCTGCATTACTTAACACGGGCGGGCTAAACTTACCGAGCTCAGTGACAATAAACTAATCTTTTTCACGCGTTCAATGCTTGTACTGGTGGCAATTGCTAGTAGAAAACCTAGCGTTATTGCAGGTGCCGCATAGATTCCGTGCCCACAGTAGACATATAGAGTCTGCTCCAATGCAAGTTTTTCAAATCGAGTTAGGGAACCGACTATCAGGAATATAATGAGGGCAGAAATTTTAGATCCAACTCTAGCCAATGCTAACCTAAGGTTTTCTATTTTGAGTTGACATGTGCAAGGTCTCATGTCAGAGTCTCAAAACGTACGGGTCGACAATGCGGCTGTGACGGAAATGCCAAAAATCGAATTGCAAATCGATTCGGTTTTTTTCTTCTGAAAACAACAACACGCCACCACAGTTGTTCAATACTGGGGAAGAAATTGAACGTGAAACGTATGTGTTATGGTTACACATGCAGGATAACTATTAAGAAAGCTGTACTGTAAAGACTAAAAAGTCCACAAGAGGCATGCATTGACTACAGGCTCTAGAAAGCTGGAAAGCTTTTCAGTTTAACTAAAAAATCCGCATAGTAGAGTACGCATAAGAAAGTCTTGATGTGGTCTAAGTGATCTATCTAGAGGCAACAATATGCAAAGGCATAAATAGTTTCCCAAACGCTGTCAAAAAGTCGAAGACTTTAGGAGTGAAATGCACTCTCAAAAAGCAAAAAAATGGAGATAATCTCTGATTGGAAACCCCCCCTGTCCGATTGATAGGCTAACCAAAAAATGCAATGAGAAATCCCCATTGCTGTGCATTGTGAAAAAAGGCCACTCCTACCCCAAAATAACGCACAAAATCTAGTTAAACGATTATCCAGGCTTTATAAGGTCAGTCTTCTAAAGGTACGTACACCCCGTGATGCAAATAATATCAAAACTTAAAGTTGGGGAAAAGACGGCATATGCCAAATTTATTCAGTCCGATTGGCCGCAGTTCCTTTTTTCTTGAAGCAATAAAGAAAACCTTCGATTAAAGCGGCAAATCTGCCAGGACGTCAATTCCTCAGTCGACCAACGTCACACACAGGGCGCAGCAGAGGCCAAAAAAAATTGTACTTATTGCTTTCATTGATATACGGGACGCAGGTTACTCAAATAACTTTCGTAAATAAAAATGTTTCAAATGATTATCAAATTCATAATCATCATGTTAAAAAGTCTAGTTTATTGTCACAAAACTAGTAGGGATGAAAGCGACCTGCTTATAAAATAAAATTTTCTGGGAGCCGAAACATCGAACTATGTAGATGACGTGATAATCTACTTAGGGTTTTAGCGTGAACAAATTTCAAGTGAGAAAACCCAAAGTGTTCTTCCCATAATCCACAGTTGGAGCCATCCCAAAGGATTGAATGTCAAGTCGCAAAACATGGTCTTGGTTTCTTTCTCCAGATAGAGAAAAGTAAGTGATGTCACACAGATGAGGTAAAATACTTGGTCGCAAAATTTAATAAAGCCCCAAATTAGAGCCCTCCTCGTATGGAACTTGGGACCGATAAACAGCTGAGGTTGTTATTGCCTAGGTTCGACGCCTTTTCGTTAAAACGGAATGATGTACGATGACATTCTGGTCTTATAACTTCATAATTACTTCCGTTCTAACCCATGTAGGCCAAGCTTGGTAGCCTAGGTTATGTAACAAATAGCGGCGACATCGATAAATAAAATTAATCTTTCGTGCATTGGCGCAACTGCGGCCTATTAGAAGCCTTGGAAACAGCGTTGAGCATAAGACCTCTTCCTATATATATAAAAAGGCGTCCTGGCTAAGCGCAGCTGAGTTTTCAAATATATCGACAAACTAAACTCGAGACGGACGCGATTATTAAGACACCGGATCACTACACTGTTAAACAGACGACGTCCTGTCAATTCAGAGGAATCCTAGCGGAAAAATGTGACACAGTCGCACGAAAAGGGTACATCGACGGTTCAAAATTGTGAAACTATGATGTGCATGTGAAGCCCGAGATTACATTTCAAGCAGAATTCTATGAAATTTCTTCATATGCCTTCGAATGCTTGAGAAGGCGATGTGACGGGAGCGAGGATATCTGCATTCGCCTTGACTATCAAGCAGACGCTAAGACGCCATACAATTGCGTCATATATACATACAATTAACTTGTATCCGTAGCACTTTGATAGCCCATTTACGTGTACTGATCCTTTCTGCAACGTGCCAAGAAGTCGCATTGAAGGACTGATATCGTAATGTACACAGAAAAAGTCAGTTGGAAGCATAAATATTGAAACCATAATGCAGGACAATAGCGGCCAGAAAAACACATTAAACCTCCCAGTATAGCACGTAAGCTGTGGAAAGTAGTGACGAGCGGCCCACACCGACTTTGGCAAAGGGCATAATTGCATTAGATATCAGCTGCAAAATGTGGTTATATTCGCGGATTTGTGCGGATTCTGCGAAGGAACGACTGACACTGACTATGACATTTTGTGTGAATGAATTTAAATATTCGCCGAATATATTTTGTTACGAAAATCGGTTTCACAATATAAATTGATTCGAAACTGACCTGATCTTGTAGACTTCGAAATTCCTTAAAATGTGGAAAACAAATACAGATTTGTGATAGTGTATCTGATGGTCTTATAGTAAAGACGCTTTATGAGGTTAGCGATCAACGAGCGGATTAACAATAATCTTTGCGAAATCTAACAGATAAAAGAATTAAATCATATAACAGAACTAAATCCGGCATTGAAACATTTCTAAGGGTAGGATTTGCTAAGGCCAAATATTTGAAGAGAGAAGTTGAAAAGAAGCCTTCAAACGTTGTTACATATATAAATTTCTGTGCATAATTTCTTTGCAAATAAAAAACATTAGGAATAAAGTCTACGCTCTTCTACACAATTCGGTGATTCGGTAACAGTATCATAATGCCAAATATTTTTCGATGCTAGAAGCCAAAGAAGGCAGTGAAATTCAGAAGAATTCTCATGCTGGAGAGCTAGGAGCTTGGGCAAGCATAATAGACCTTTTTGTGGCGAGGTACTACCTGCCCACATATAACTATGCAGGATAACATAACTCTAGCAATTCTTTTCAATTCAGTCGTATAAATATATAATAGCAGTACCTTGAAAACAAGATTTTAAAGATAGGGTCGTTTTTTTTTTTTGGCCAAAAATTGAGCATTTTCCTTAAACCATTAACAGCAATAACAGAAAAATCAATATTTGTAAAATATCCCACGTATTTCTTTAGTGCTGGCTTTACGTCTTAATTCAAATGCGCACCAGTTAGAGTACATGCGGGGAATACTTCTTCTGTTAAAATGTTTGCAACACGCAAAAGGCAGCTTCAGAGACCCTGCAAAATATATGTATTCTTGATCAGCATGAAATTTTGAATTGATTAAGCCATGACTGTCCGCCTGTGCGGTGTGTATTGTCGACCCTCTCCTGGTCGCTAAAATTAACGTACCGGCTTTGGTAAATTTGGTAAAAACTTTGGAAGTTTTTCCACCTATGTGTATATTGAAAATGGGCCAAATTGGTTGGAGCAGAAACCTGCATAAGGTAGCATAAGGTGAACGCACCTTTTTCTACTTTTTCTAAATAGAAATCGATGGGTTTTTGCTCATTACTCACAAATTGTAAAAGATGGAATGTTGAAATTTCTGTGCATTAACTTTATGAAAAACTCTACTATTTATGTGCAAAAATTAGAAAAATTGGCCATGCCCACACAAAATTACAAGTGATTAAATTTTTTTATTTTGACTCTTTTGAGATTTTATGCTCATTAATCATAAGATAAGCAAGACAGAATGTTCAAAACAATTATGTACATTCTCCAAATGAAGATTCTCCAGATGAAGATCTATCTAAAAATAGGTGCGTTAATGCTAAAATAAATATGGTGAACACCATGACGTGGTGGCTTAATTTCTTCATGATAATACCAGCGATATGGGTATCAAATAAAAGGACTTGCAGAATAGAAGACGACAAGGTAAGTGTGTTAAGTCTAAATTAATTGTCATGCATCCCACGACATAATAGATAAATTGTTTTCTTGAAAATACCGCCTCTATGGCTATCAAATAACAAGACTTGGGTACTAAATCGCGAAAAGCTAGGCGTGTTAGTTTTAATTAATTATGGCGGACGTTACGACGTAGTAGATTAATTTTTCTTATCAAAACCATTTAGTAGGGTGCAAGATAAAATTTATCCCATACACTTTTTATGACAACACATAAAACCATGGGCCATCATCAAAGCTTTTAATCGTGGTGGGTGTGCGAGATTCGTACTCAGCCGAATATAAGTTGCTTACTTATTTTAGGCTGTTATAGTATATTCCCAACCGCTATATTTTCCGTTCCCAGCAAATTCTGTAAAGTAACAAAGTTTCTTTAAAAGCTGTAACTTATTGCATATTTATAGCATATAGAAAAGTGAAGTCTGAAAATTTTCAAACTGAAAACACATTTATGTGCTATCATAGTTGTCCGCCTCAAGGTTCTTTCGTTTCTAAACCAAGTAAAAACACAATAGTGGGCGAATGCCTATAAGTAAATACCCTATGGTGGTCTACAGGTATTCATATAGAGATTTTCAAAATAACGTGCTATATGGGAAGTAATTGGAAAACTGGCCCGATCCGAACCATTTTCAATAGCGTTCGTCCTGCCAAAATACGTCACTATACGTAAGGATTCATCAAAATATCTCAAAAATTATGGCCTGTAAGTTGAACACAAGACACCAAAACAGACAGAGCGACGGACAGTGCTTCAATTAAACCTGAATCAATAGGTACAATAAAAGATGGGTCTATTTAAAATCCTTCTGAGTGTTGCAAACATTTAGTGTTGCTTTTAAAAAGTATTGTGTACGAGCCTCTAAAGTTTAACAAGGTTTTAATGAATTTTTCGAAAACTAGTCTTTTTTTTTTTTCCATGCAAGTAAATATGATTTTTAATAAAAATTAAATTTATACCCGAATTCACTTCTTTTTCATTTTTTGCTTTTTAAAATAATTCCACAACAGGACACTTTTTAGGACATCGTATTTTATGAATTTGAGTGATGTAAAATTTCCAGGTGTATGAGTGAAAGGGAGCTCTCTTAACGCACCAACAGATAAAAAAAGTTAAAAGGCACAATATTTGCATATAAGAAACTTTTGTTGATGACATTTTTTTCGTCCCGTTTGTGACAAATGGAAAAAAGTATTTTAAAAATTCAAAATAAATAACAACAAAACATAAAAATGTCTTTTTACATGTATGTATGCATGCATGTTGTATATATATATATATATATATATATATATAGCTCATACGTATCTGTGACACTTGTTTGACATGAGATGCATGATGTAGTGGTTGATGGCGATGATGATTACAATGCAGGCGTGAAAATCATATTAATATATTTGTATAATTTTTTGAAATAAAGTTTTTTAAAAAGGATTTTCGCCACTCCTGCTCACTATCAAAGGAAAATCACGACAACGGTACGAGGCATTCTAAGAGATGGAGAAGCAGAAAAACTTTTTAATTTATGCACGTACGTACTTATGCAAAAAAAAAAAAAAGATAAGTAAATAAATGAAAATGCGATTTCAATATTCATCAGTTGACAGGAGGCGAAGATAATGGGTTTTAGTTGAGTGTGAGTGTGGTGGTGCATGGATGTATGACACGTGATGTGAAGTGGTCAGAAAAGTTTTTTTTTTAATTTTTATATGAATATGAATTAGAAACAAGAATGATGTTAAAAGGTATTTGCAGAAGTTATAAACATCCAAAGGCACGCTTGCATATTAATAAAGATGCCTTTAAAATAACCAAAACTTTACCACCTGCCAAAGGAAATGTCTCAATCCACTCCCGCCTACTTAACCAGGAAAGATAACATGCTTAAACTTAACCGGATATTCAGTTTTTTTTTGCCCTAATTTTAGCGAAAAATTGAGGAAACTTTTACAAAATCATATGAAAATGTCTTCCCTGGGTACATCGACTCTACATTCTAGAAACGCTTGGCATTACAGAAAGAGCACCTGGAAAACTTTTCGACTTCGGTGGCAAGTCTATTATCGAATAAAAAGAAATTGCTGACATGCACGAAGCCTGATGATGTACAAAGCTGTCCGGCGTATTTAAAACCGAACGTTCAGCTACGCCATCACCTAATCAAAACGCATAACGCATAACGCATAACGCATACTGCAATTATTTACATTTAGGTTATACGCATACCAATTGGAACGACGTGAGTTGCGAAATCTGCAATGGCAGTAACTAATCGTTACTCCACGGGGGAAGAAAGTATTAACCAAAATCCTATTGAAGCAACCAAACTACGACATCTGCACAATGCCCAACCAGCATTATGAATCTACGCCAAGCGTTTTCTTGTCATCCATAAAATATGTCAGCAGCTCAATCGTATTCCTCATCTGTCCCTCTACAAAAGAAACAATCCTGTTACTGGTACCATTAAGCACGGTATCTTGGACAGTTAAAGAAGGTCTATTAATTGCCAGGCAAGATTAGATTTAAAATCACAAATCAACATTATTAGCAAGAAGGCTGTTCGATAGTTGGGCGTATCTTTCACATCCGTCCTCATTTATTCAATTCAAGGCATTGGCAACAACAAAAAAAATTCTCGGGGACGGATTAACAGGACTGTACGGTCGAAATTGGGAAATCACCCCACTCAACATGAGACTATCGTGCTTACAAACATTGTATCCAGAAAACACAATCAGTCCTCGGACACTGCCTGCCGGCTGGAAAATTGCAGACAACGTTGTTCGAGCTAATCCTTTATTTAATATGCTCAACAACGTAGACATCCTGATTGATGCTGAACGATATCTAGACATAGTAAAGAGCAGGAAAATTAAGCCACACAACAACCTTAGCACACTTCAACATATAGTTTTCGGTTCGATAATCTTAGAAAGCATTCTAATTAAAGGTTTTTAGAGAAGGATATATGCGTAGATTCTACCGGAAATTATCTTGGATACAAGATAAAGTGTTTTTGGCAAAATTAGCATCATCGAGGAGGTACCAGAATTAGGATAAATATCCTCATCCTCGGAAAGATAGTGTGAAACAGGTTTTGTTGTGAACATAAATAGCGATTCGTTTAGGAAATTCGCAGTAAAAATCTTTTACGCAGAGAGCACCGCAGATTTGGAAGAGTCTAAACAAATGACTGTAAACCGATTTTACGAACCTAAGACAAGATAGATTGAGGAAAATATCTTCAAGACTGAATCAAGATCAAGCTAATGGAGAAATATGAGTTTTGAGGTAACATCACAAAAATCGATCTTGATTAGTCGATATTGTAATTCCTTCAAGTTACTTAATCATCACAAAGTGTACAAAGAAGAAAATAATTCTACTAAGTTGAGAATAGTGTTGGATGCATTGGCAATCACTATATCTAGACTAAGCGACTTTGTGTATGTAGGATCAGTAATGCAGAGCGAAGTACTCTAAGTAAGTAATAACTCCTTCCCGAATACCACGTTGCGTATTCATCCGATATTAAGAAACCATACCGACAGGGAAGATAACCGAAGACGGCAGAAAATATCATATCATCGCATAGATGTTTAATCCAATCGAATCTTTAAAATTACATGTACTCTAACTTATAAAATACGGGCTCTTTCATACTTGCGAACTGAATGCCTACAATTATTGTTTGCGGAAAAATATACTCTTGGTTCTAGGGCGTTGTTGCAGGGCTTATATGTGGCTGTCAAGATCGGATAGCTTGCTAACAGCCATACATATACAAAAGGATCTGGACACAATGCAAAACTGTGCAGGTTTGGATATTCGGAAGTAGTGTGCTAACAACCCACAGCTCTTCTAACCGATTCTTGCAGAAGATCATCGAGTTACCTTAGATTTCAACAATGACACCGAAAATGCTGTCAAAACAGCGGGTATAATATGGACATGGAATCTTTGTATTTAATGTGGCCAAAATCCTTGATTTACTGGCACCGGTTACAGGGAAAATTTTCATGCAGCGCTTATGACAGCATGACTTACCTTGGAATGAAGAGCAAGAGAAATCTATTGGCAACCGTTGGATTCATTTCCTATCCACCGTCAGCTAAGCAAAGTATTTTCAGATATGCAGAAACATTGTCTGTTCTGGAGAAAGGCGCACATTTTCTATTTCCTAAACGTGAAAAACATTTTCTCACTTTAATCGTAATCGGAAGTGTGAAGCAGTTTTAACATATTTTTGGAAGTACATGGCTTACCGTATTTTATCCTGACTGGCGAAAGTTTTTAGCTTTGAAAATGACACTAAAGGAAGATAATCGGACGATGTTATGTAAATTTAAAGGAACGAAGCAAAATATCCAAAAATTTCCTTTCCGTCAAATGATTGAATTGAGCATTTTACTGAGCAAGTTATTCTTAAACCTGAAAGTAATCCAATTTATCGCAAACCATATATTAAGTGAAAGGAGAAAAGATACAAAAATGGAAGAACTATAACGTTTGTGTAGTGAAGGAAAGATGCACTCGTTACGCTTAACGAACTGTCGCACTCTCCAAGCCAAATAAAACAATTCACGTTTGCATAAATTGTGAAGCACTAATCAAAGGATTTATGAAATAAAACATTATTTTTTTTCGGGAAATAGGCGAGATTTTCGCTGGATTAAGCAAGCGTGCATGTTTTTTTATTCTTAATTTCTGAGGTGCATACCAATAACTAAAATTAGCAGAAAAGTCTCGTGAGTAAATAATAATTAACACACACATAAAGGCTTATGCAGCTGTACATGCTCATCATTTGGGATGTCAACTACAACATCAATTTTGCAATCGCTGACGCAAATTGAAATTGTTGCATACATGATGTATTAATACGTGGGTCAGACTGGTAAGATGGCAACAACTTACTTGGGGGAAGTTCAAGACCAATTGAATAAACACAACGGAAAAGTCAATTTTCTTAAATGAAAGTTTTTCAAAATTTCCTTTAAATATTTAAATCATCATCCTATCCTATATTTCCAAGTCCGACTGTACTTCACAATTACATAAATTACTGAATACAGTTGAAGCTCCAGCATGCCAAAATCTTATAGATTTACAGTCCTATTTCCGCCTTTTAAGTTATTATGGGAAATTTGTGGGAAATATGCGAAATGTGTTCTATAAACTGCACGTAATTGATAACAAAACGTGGATTCGAATCAAATTAATAAAGAAAAACAAAGAAGAAGGAAAAGCTAAGGCTCAGAAATGCGACTAGATATTTGTCATGAACTATTCCCCGCCCGGCATTGTATATCGAGTGTCATGAAATCGCTGAATTTTTAGATGAAGGCACAGAAGTAGATGGTATTGCTTTAAAAAATCAAGAAAGCAAATAACCGAATGTAGTGCTTTAGAACCTTATTATCTCGAAAAATCAGTTTTGTTAACTTGCAATGCCAGTTCGCTTGGAATAGGAGCCGTGCTCTCTGATTTTGTATATCATTTTAAAAACATAATTCTCTTTGCCTGTAGCAGATTGTCACGTGCATAGAGAAAGGTTTTGAAAATTTCATTAAAGAATTTGTTTTTTTTTTTGTGAAGACAACAACGATGGCAAACAAAAATCAACAAATCGGTGACTTACGACTATATATATTATTAAGCATAGCTTCGCGTCCTTCCATAAGCTACAATGGTGCAATCAAAACTGATTGACAAAATGTACAATCAGCGACAATAGAAGCTAGTGTCATAGCCTTAAAATCAATCTGATGGTATACCATGTATGAGACTGACAGATGGAAGTTCCGTGTAGGGTAGGTATGTTAATAATTACGTTAGTTGTCAATTTACTCAAAAAGGCACCAAAGAAACTTATAAACATTAAATTGCTTTCGCGGCCAAGTACATTGATATTCAAATCTATAAGAAAACAAATGCATCTCTTTTATGTCATAGTTTATCAGATCTTATCAAAAGATTCGGATTACGAGGACAAATTGTTTCCGACAATTGTTGCCGCTTTAATTCTCATGTCAATTCATGTCAAAGAATTCGTAAAATAATATTACACTTATTAATTCTCCCTGTTATCATTCTTAAAGTAATGGACTGGCAGAGTGAAATTTTCATATAATTAATAGTAAGTTGAAGCAATAGGTTTATGATTCAATATCAGAAAAATACCAAACTAGATAAAAATGTAATGATCTATAACAATACCACGCTTACGTGTACAGAACAGGGGCTTGCAATCACGATCTTCTCTTTCACTACTCGTGTGCACTCATGTAATGTAAAAAGAAATGAAATTTTATTCAGAAATTCGAAAAATATCGACGAGAAGGAAGAAGAGAAAAATATTTTTATTTTAAAACTGAAGAAATCATGAAATCATTGTAAGAAAGGTTCCATGGCCTCCAACGAGGCCACGAGTTTTACGAGTTATATTTAACGTATTCAAAATAGATTATCAGATGAATGTCATCCAATATCTCTATCAAGTAATTCCCTATTGAAACAAAGCAAAAAATAAAAAATAAACTGTAAGAAGTCACTTAATAAGTCTTCGTTCTGATTGCTCGGTAATACCAACATTCAAACGATACGTTTGTGATTTTCAAAACAAGAAAGTGGGAAAGAATTTCGCATTTTGAGTAAACATTGTTTCTCGAAGATCAAAAATACCCAATCCAACAAACCAACTATTACCGACTAGTATGCCGAATTAAACATGACATAATATAAAAAAATAAAAATTTTAGAACTTTCTAATAAAAGAAATTGTACACCGAGAAAGAAAGAGAGATTCTATTGCGAATGTGAAATTTGCTAACAAGTTATTGACAAAATGTATTTGGAACAATAGAAATGAATAAGAGGCAACTGGCTAATGCCAAAAACCATAAAATGATCAGTCCACACTGCCTCATGTATCAAATTATTTTTATTTCATAACTTTATAAAGAAGACGGTAAGTATAGCGTCTGTAGTTCCATATCAGCTCTATGCTTACGAAGGAAATTCTTGAACTTTTGTTTTTATAATTGGGCTAAAGTTGGAGTAAATCTGAATACATTGGGGTAAATCTAAAATACTGCCAAGACAGTGCTTTAAACTCAATGAAAAAACATGGGGCGTAAAAGCAATGAAACACTTGAAGTTGCACATAACTTAATAGAATATAATTGCAAGAGCTTCAAAACGGATTCCAAAAAATATATATGTTTTACATATGAATACAGGCTTAAAATGCGTCTTGGCAGTGCTTCTAATTTTTTTGTAACTTGTATATGGAAAAGTAGATAAATAAAAATGAGGAATCAGCGCTGGTGGCCATCTCCGATTTATTACCGCAAATTATGGTGATTTGCCGTGATGTTGTTTATTTATTTGCTTTCATTTACAGTGTGTTTATATTAAGATTCGTTAGACTTGTCTATTCTGTAAAGATATATATATATATACATATATCAAAAGGGCGATAGATACTTTGAACAACGTAAAAATCTCAATGAAATCTCTTACTGAAAATAACTAAAGCGACAACGAAAATCACCACCACCGCTATGACCATCATTTCACCATCACCATCACCATCACCATCCCCGCTATCGGCATTTAGTAACAGTTGATGTCCTTTAGTAAAAACCAAAGTAAACCACAATTATTGTATAAATTAACGTCACAAACAAATGTTGCGAAAGACTTCAATGAAGTGGAATAAAATGTTATGCTTAAGTTCTGTGTATGTGAAAACATTCTCTTATTCAGTTTCCCTTTGCCTACCGTCTCAAACTTGCCCAAATTCGTATACAGTAATACATGAGTCCATAAAAAAGCAGGCAAACACATACACACGGATCTTTACACGTATTAAGATCCGTTTTTGTCTTGGTGGCTTTTTACAAAGTATCCTAATTTAATATTATGCAACAACAACAATTTGAAAAATAACTGAAAACCACTTGTATGTATGTGTGTCCTTATGTATGTCTTTTAATAGCGCGTGAAACTTAATGCGCGTACGACAAGTGATTTTCAGATTTATGCGACTTTTGCGGTTGTTCTTTATTCACTTTTTTTTTCTCTTCTTTTTTTTTTTTTTATTTTTTTTTTTTCTTTCGTGTCTAACTACAAGAGAGAAACTTATTGTTCATGTTGTGTAACTGGAGGTTCATACTTTGCTCGCTGTAAATTATGTATTCGCTGTGTTGTCAGTTTAGGAGCATAATAAATGTTCGCCAAAGACCATTTTGTTACACAAATAACTTTAATTTATTGCTTTTATATTTAAAACAAATTTGGCAAATGTTAGCTAATCATTCCCGAGCATTTAACTACAAAAAAATTTTAGTGATTTTTTTAATTACATTCAAATGGTTTGAAATACCACAACACTTAACCTATATTTAACTTGAGTCTATAAAACTAACCAGAATTTAAGAAAATTTAATTTGTTTAGTAATTTGATCGTATGTCAATGTGTTCAGGATGTAATTATACTTTGAATGGTCCTTCCGTAAAAAAATAGAACATTCTAGTTCGGTAACAGTTTCGCTACGTTGCAGTGCTTCATAACACACTTCATCCGAAACTGAATTCAAAATGGAGAAATGTGCATTCGGCCGTGTGCTAGTCGTTAATAGTTTAACCGGCCTTATTCATTACTTTTTGCACTTTAAATATATTATTGTATACATTTTTGCCTAATCCTCCACGATTCAGCAAAACTGTCCTTTCAATCCAAAATATTTGTTCTCTGAAAATTGGGAATTTCGACACTGATCCTATACAATATTCATACAGTTCACTTTTCACGGCGAGATAATTTATACTTTTGCGAAAAGACTACTACTACTGATAAGACTTTGAGGGGAAGAGAATTGTCACTGCATTGTATTATATAATAAAACATATTTATAGTCCCAATACTCATCACATCTGTTCAGATATGTTGGACATCAAATCCTTTCTCGAGAAACTAATTAATGTCTATAAGAATTATCACGAGAACATAAGGGGGGAGGAACTTGCCGTAGATCTGAAATATCGCCAGGAATTACTTAACTAACGAAACTAATGCAGTAATTGGACATACTCCGAGTTGCTGAAACATGTCCATGCATTAAATACTAATATGCGTTACATTCTCTTCAATAAATTGCTTACGCAAGTGATAAGAAAAGGAATGTTTCATCATTTTAATGCCGAGCCATGCATTCCAATGCACACACGACATTGTCAAATAGAGTTGATTTTCTGGCCATCAAAAATTGCTTCTTATTTAAGTCTTTGCAGAGTTATCTGTAGGTGAAAAGTAAATCTTCCGCAAAGCGTGTTCCTAACGTAATGGAGAATGAACGATTGCCTGAAAAATGGCAATAAATTGTTGCTGCTACAACAACATTTTTCCCTAATAACCATGTAAAAATATTTTTAAAAACTTATTTTAATCCTTTGTGTTAATGTGTGTGAAAATTTTAAATTTCGAAACTTTCCAGTTCCGAACAATATCCACACCTGCTAGCAATCTTAGCTATTTTAATGGCCATTGCTCCATTGTTCTGCCACATGGCCACTTATTGCCATAGTAACTGTATTGTAGCCTTCTAATACCGATTTACTACCGATACTACTTCTATAACCGATTCAGCCAGATTCAGCAGACTCCATAGGCACTTGTTCGGTAGCATGAGAATGGGCATCCTTATTACATATAGTGTACCTAACTACCCTTATTTGTGGCGATTTATTTAAAAAATAAGTTGCTTATGTTACTCTACCGACGATTGTAAGTTTATTTTAAATGCCTTGTTAAGTGAGCGGATTGTTGGAAAAGCATGCGATCTAATAACGAAACGCAAAAGCAATTAGTGCAAAATATACAAATAATTTTTAATAGCGTCAATACATTATTTATAGGGAAATCCATTGACCTCATCAAAATAGAGGTTGCCCGCAATCTTCGCCTCTTCATTGCTAGTAATCGTTTTACGAATGACTCATTCTGCAGGTTTCAAAGAAAATTCATAGGAATAAATCCACTGTATAGGCCGCCTGAAAAATAATTCGAACTTGAATTCTTTGAGCCCTTCAGTCCCGCCATGTGAACGCATTGCACTATATTTTCTTTGAGGGGATTAATAGTAGCTTTCAGATTGATGACAACGCTGTTAAGATATATTTTAAAAAAGTTGGTAGGCTTGCAAAATGTTGGCAGACCTGAAATTAATTAATAAATTTGTGCAGTAAAAATTCGAGTTTCTTACAAAAAAAAAAATTTGCGGTCAGTTACGCCTCCATTACCGTATATTTTTATTATTGTGCGTGTTTGTTGCAACCAGTATTTTTGATTAACAACGAATTAACGGCACCACACCTTCATATGTTCTTTGTCTAACCGAAATACAACGCGGAACAACAGAGGCTACAGAAGGAGATTGGAGAGTTTGCTCTCCCCGATAATCTCGCGACAGTAACGCTACATGACCAGGAAAAATAGAAAGCGGAAAGAGTGTTTGCCGTAACTATTCTGAGGATACAAAGAAACGAAGAGCGTCAAAGTAGGCTCATAGGTAGACAGTGCGTAAAAGGCTGCCCTACGTGTGAAGGTGTACCTTGGCGATCGTGCCACATGGTAGATGCAGGAGTAAGGATGGTTCTTAGCATGTCAAAGTCTCGCACTGCTCTAAATGAATGCCTTCGGATAGTTTTCCAGCTTAAAAAAAAAAATACCTTCATGGTTATGAGGCAATGCGGAAACACGGCTTTTTTCTTTAAAACCTTATTCAAATTCTCCATTGATCTCATAGTATTGTTTTCTATCCATTGTGAGCATAGCCTTTACATGACCAGGCTTTCAGTTAATATGGAATTGTTTACCTGGCTTCAGTACTCATTCAATGTATTATGACTTTTTTTTTTTGGATGCTCTTCAATGCATTTTTACTAAATGGAATAAATTTGTTATCCCGGCTAGACTTAGAGGAAATTATTACGTTATTGGTGTCACTATGAATCGTTCTAACCATTTACGAAAAATTGTCATTATTTTAATAAGTCCTTTAATCTGTATGACGCAACGCAGTTTTCTTTCGACAAAAATAGAAAACAAATACTGCTTTGATATCTGCCATCTGACACTGCATCCAATCTAACTGTTGTTACTCTGAAAATAAACGTAAATAAAACACACTTCTGATTGAGGTTAGATTAATTTTTTTTTTTCAGTATATTATTTCGAGTTTGCCATTATTTGTGGAATACAATACATACATAGTTGTACAACACAGTTGTTATGAAAACAATAAACCCAAGGTTAAATGACTTCGTAAATAAGCATTAACGCCGCTTTGGTATAAAAAAACAAAAAAAACCACATCTGATGTTCCTAAAGGACTTTTATGTACCCAAATTAACTTTTGAGAATAGATGATTTTCAGCGTCGCCGAGATGTGATTTCAACAAAATGTCACAACATGCCATGCATTTCCTGGCGCCATCGATTTATTACGAGAAAAGTTCAAATGTTTATGTGAGCATGCCATAAAAATCATTCGGTATAACCCTACTGGAGTTTCTACTTTCGGAGCTATGTTGGAGTAGATCAATAGATCTACTCAATGACCCTATTCACAATGACTATTTGTATTACCCGTAAAATAGAAGGAGATTTATGTGAAAAAGCTGATGTTGCAGAATTGAACTTTTACAGAAGTCCAGAAGCGAACATTAATACATGAAATCATTTTTGGATTAAAATGGCATGAGCCAATATCTAAAATAAAAAAATAAAAAATTAATATTGTTTAGGACTATGTCTGCTTCGGTATTGTCCTGAAATTTTCTTCTTCTCTACTTAATTTCTCTTTTTATTTACTTTATTTGTAAATATGACCCTAACCCTAATAACCCTAATAGGTAATGACTTGTATAATGTGTACATTTTTAATCGAAACTTTAGATTTTGAACTTGCATGCTCCTAGCTAGCTAAGTGCTTCCGCCTTTTAGGTGGTAGGCATCAAAATAAGTCAAATCTTCGGAAGGAACTAAATTTTCATTTCTATTTACGATTAAAGCAGTAAAAGAGATTAAATTCGTTGTTAGGTCCATATTAAAGCTTAGAAATTGTTGCTTAATATATAGGTCTCCATTGCAATTTCTTCTTTCTTTATTTATATGCTGCCACCAAGATAAGCTTAAGATGTTTACCATTTTTTTGAAACTTCTAAGTAACGACAAACTTTTAAAAGAGTTTCTAATTAAGTTAAAAAGCAAAAAAAAAAGGTACATTGAGGTATTTCGCAGCTAAACACGCCCATTCTATCCGGCCTACTCCTTTGACGATACCTGGCATTCATTTGAAAAAAAGACAAAAAGAAAAAATCCCTTGTGAATGGGCGAACGTAAGTGACTCGTAATCGTTCTTCTATTTATTTCTTAAACTCGGAAGTCCGTTGAACTCATTGTCACATTAACTGCAGGAACAACAATAAAATAATCCAAAATCCGTACGACCACGCGCATATCGACGCTTAGTGATGATAACAAAAAATAAAAATATTCTACAAAAAGTATAAGGAATAGCTCTTAGCAGATGAACCTAAACAATAATATCTTTTAAGTAGTGTAAGAAAAAAAAAAAAAAAAAAAGGAAAAGGAAAAGGAAAAAGCTTTTGCCCTCTTCAAAGCAAACAAACAGTCACGCTTAAGTATTTTCAAGTGTTTCAAAGTCGTTATCCTAACGAATTTTTGTATTCCTCGAACCTTTAATCAGGATTCGTGGAAGAAACAAAAAAAAAAAGATGGCTTCATCTTCATTCACTGAGAGGTAGTAAGCTGAAGTGTAGACTTTGGCAGACAAAGCAGGCAAAATGGTTTTTATTGTTTGTTGTTTAGAACAACAACTAAGCATCGTTGTTATATGTTTACGAACGTTATGTGTGGTTGTAGCTTGGTTATATCATATGACGTTATGCTTCCCGTACCATTATCCAAACGAAAAGATTTTGAAGAGTTTTTTTTATAGCATTTAATTTCTTATCTTATATAAAAACAGTTAACTATGACTGGCTGTTGGCCTCTCAATGTTCGATGCCCTGACGCCATTTTTGGTAACAATATTCTATACATTTCAACTCAGTGCCATTTGCCTTTCTGTGTTTGTGTGTATGTGTTTTTGTGTGAAAATGTAACTGTTAATTGCAGATGTTCTCAATTACACAATTTTAACAAGACAGAGATAAGCGTCTAAATAGCATTTTTAAGCATCTTAGGGAACATTTTTATCCCTTTTCCTTAGTCGACTTGACTACTGTTTCACTCAATGGGTGGTACTTGAAGAGAAATACAGATAATATACTGTAGCATTCCTTACCATTTATCTAAACTTTGTTTTTATAGCTGATACATGAACATTTTTACATAATTGTAATTAATTGTTGAGATGTTATCACGGCTGTGTCTACTCAATGGCGTCATAAAATGAAATTTCTTTAATTGTCAGTCGGATAACATAATACTAGTCACGGTAATAGTACAGTAGCAGTAGTAGTAGTAGTAGTAGTAGTAGTAGTAGTAGTAGTAGTAGTAGTAATAATAGTAATAGTAGTAGCAGTCATAGTAGTAGTAGTAATAGTAGTAATAGAAATTTCAATAGCAAAAACAAATTAATTTCAAAACAATAACAATAAGTTTTCTTTTTATGATATAATAAGTTACACAAGCATACATACTAAAACGCATATACATATTGTACTTATATATAGGTATGAGAGTAAAATATGAAAACGAGCACTTCTCGCATCCATTATAGTTGATTTTTGTTATTTATCTTTGCATTAATAAGATCACGTGTCAATACGCCCTTCACTCTACGTACATGGATTTGTGAACAAACGTGCCTGCGTGTACATATATGCACGATATCAAATAATAAGCCAGAAATAGATTTAAGAAACGATTCATTTCTTCCTTTTTTTTTTTTTTTTTATATTTACATTTTAATTTGTTTCTACGTTTTTTTCTTTTTCGTTTTCTTTGTATTTTTTCCTTTTTTTTTTTTTTTGTTATATGTCAAAGGAAACAAAAAACCCCTTAATTGAACACATCCTGTACGTAACCAAAGAACAGAAACAAAAAAAAAAAAACCATTCTGTAAACACCCAAAAAACATGTTTTTTACTCATCCTCCCAAAAGCCTGACTGAACGCTAACTATGTGAATATGTGACAATTTTCTTTAACAAATCGTTTGCAATTCTCTTCACTTTACAGTCCGTATGCATTCCGACTCAAATCAACATCAATCATAATTGATCAGTGCTATAATATCAAATAAAATTTCAAAAAAGATATGTATATATATATATATGTATATATAAAAACCATTATCATTTATATCAATTCATTAACAAATGCCTGCTTGGGAATGAAACGCGTTGAATGAAAACCACTAACACAAATCCATCAAAATCTCCTAAAATTGACATTTAAACGTTACCATCGCAATCATTTTTACGACATCCATTATGTCACGGAACGTATGGCAAGTTTGTTATTCCAGGCATAATAGATTGGAATTTCTGTAAACTAATTACTCCATAACTTTCATATTCTGAATTAGATTTAGATTTAAACGCCCTTCCCTTCTTTGTTTAGATAAATAACTAGTACATCTTTTAGATATTAAAGACAAAAAAGGAAATTTAAGGATTTTCACAAAAACTTCCAATATATTCACGATATAGAATGATAGTCTACATTATCAGATTTTCCACCTATCTGTTATGTTATACAAGCTCTGCATTCAATATATACTAGTGTTGTTGTATTTACCTTGATGCTAGTAAAACAGTTCTTATCGTTAATTCTCACATTTTTCAAAGGTTTCTTAGTGAATGCATATGTTATCATATTGGACTGAGAAGGTCTGTCTTCAAATGAACTCGAATTCTTCTAGACGCAGCTGCCAAATGCTGTCAAAGTCTAAAACCAATGAATTAATTGCGATTTGGTCTGTCCTCTCGTTTAAAATATGTAGTGATATACTCGCCAGAATGTATTTATTAATCTCAATAAGCGTGCATTCTGTCCCTTCGCTTGTCTATTATTAAGGCCGTCACTGAACATTTACTTTAAATAAATGATCGCTTAGCAATTCAAAAAATTGAAAAAATATATATGTATGCATATATATGTACATATATATATATATATATATATAATATTAATTTGGTGTGTAAAAGAATACAAATATAATCAGGGCCGATTTAAGACAGAAGAGAGCATTACGACAATATAATATACGGGCAAGCACTACTGTACTCTCTCGTTTGCCTTATAATGCATTTATTCGATAGCAGCATTAATTCCGAAATTAAGTTTTCATACTTATTTTCAATAATAACTCATTCGTTAATTCGTATAATTAGTGCTTTATGTCGTCTCTGGAAGGAAAAGCTCCGATATTTGGGATCTAATCGTTTTAAGTTATTGTTTTGAAATTTTTGTTCACTTTAGTGCTTTCGAATCATTTTTATTAAACATTTCTCTTTTTTATATAGTAGATCGACTAAAAATTATCTAATAAATTAAAAACATTATAAATATCGGCTCATTGAATTCCGATTAAATTACTTAATTAAAAACCATTGTAAGAAGAGCTAAATTAAAATCTAATGAATTGGAAAATTTGCATTTAAACACACATTCGGTTTTCACTTTTCGCCCTTGTCACAAACAAGGCAACAAAGAAAATAAGATGAAATTAAATTAGTGTAAAATTTATTTAAAAATTTCTTCATAGAAATACATGGCATTGAAAATAGAATACAGTACTACAAGAACTACTGCGATTGGGAGACGAATAGAGCATTATATTAATTGATTTTTTTTTTTTTTTTTTTTCAAATTTACACATAAAACTCTCTCCTCATTTAATAATATTAGCTAACAGACCGTAACTGCTGTTATAGTGTCAGAGAGTGATTGAAAAACAAAGGAAGTTGAATAATAATTGATTGGAAATGATATACAAAATGCAGCAGGGTTCCGTCGATGTACTTTGACATATACATATAAGTGAAGTGTACGTTTATGTATGCTTGCTTGGTCAGTTGGTCAATAGTAGGAAAGTGTTATCAAAGAGGGGTGGCTAAGGGAAAATAATAAAATTTTTAGCAAATCGTTGTCGTAATCATTAAATAGACAGCAACTATAGTACACATGTAGCAATTATTTTTGAAAAGAAAAGCAAGATGTTAACAACTGTTAACTATGTAACGGACAAATGGACACACTTTCCAATCATTTACAATTAATTATAATTGATATCTAAATGTGCGTGTGCTCGCTGTCGCTCGCCAACTAGAATTGTAGGTGTTACCCTCTAGTAGTTAGTATTAATTTATTGTAACCACAGATCGTTTAAAGGTATCATTAGTATGGTTTGTGGCTTGTTACATAAATAATGAGGTGTTGAAAATTTAATGCTATTAATAAATAATGAAAGCTTTTAGTAAAAAAAAAATAATAATAAAAAAAAAATTTAATTCTTTAGGGTGGCTGTAAATTTTCGTAACATAACGTAATTGTGTGTGTATATGCGTATTGTTAAGTAAGTTAGACACAAAAAAACTTTTTTATTTCAAAAGAAACAACTGAAGAAACTTTTCTTATGCTTTCCATAACAAAAAACGAAGACCTCTTACAAGAGTTAATTTAAATACCTTGAGTTATTTATAGATTCATAACTTTTATTAACGCCTTTCATGGTGTCCATAATAAATTTAAAGTTTTACTTCATCTAATAATAACCTGAGTTCAGGTGTTTAATTATAAACAACACTTATTCCTGTTTCACGTCGTTCAACTACAAAGAAATGCTCAACATTTCCAAAATTATTTCAAAGTTAAACTTTTAATTCATTCATTAAACAAGTAATGAATACGTTGTTATAAACCTTAAGAAATAAGTAGAAGACCCTTTAAATTAGAAAGAAAAGTTTTCTCAAAAATAACAATTGTATGATAATATTGAAAAGATATTGTTTTCCATCTCTGTTATCATTATTTTACAAAATACTTTACAAGAAAAAGAAAGTGCGATAACACCAAACTCGAACACAGTCTCCCAATTCCTGATATACTCGGCAAATCGTTAGCGAAACAATTTCAATTGTCTATGTATTGTGATTTCAAGCTTAAATTCCTTTGATTATCAAAATATTGAACTAAAAGGTTTGTGTGTTGGTCGGACAGATACTAAATTTCATTTATTTATCAATTTTCTATATATTTAAAATACTATCGATATGACGCCTTTAATATCAACCTTTAGAACTTCAAAATCCGTAGATACTTTTACGGAGGTTGTGATACGGAGCATGCAGAGATAGCATAGGTAATATGATGAAAATTGTTTACATGTATATATATATATATATATATATATATCAATATATTTGTCGCAGTTTTTATAAGCTGACAGTCGAATTAATCTGTAGAAATTTATAGAGTTTACTCGAGTTCGCGCTCGTCACAGCTTTCCATTTCAGTAGATCACAAGTGTAATCAATTACTTTGTTCGCCTATATATGAAGACAAGGCTTCAATACTGCTCCAGCTCTCAGCGAGAACGAGTAAACCGAATCATACCACAAAATCAAGTACATGGTCAATAAATCCGTATGCCGAGGAGCTAATAAATAAAATGGGACGCGATATCCCACGTGACCATGGCCGCTGTCCCTGTATCTCTTTTCTTTCTCTTCTCTCTCTATTACGTAAATTCAGCTGTCATTTGAACCTCCATCATTGCATTGTACCTGCCTGCCAAGTTTTGTGGAGCCTACAAAGTCAGACCAGAGACTTTTAATATTTTCTTCTTTCCAAAATTTTTCTCTTTTAATTCGGATAGTAAGGGTGTCAGGAGTCGACAAAACATTCTTTTAGCTTCGACCTGGCGGTCCCATAGCGGGAATTTCGGGGTGGCTGTGGTTAGACCAAAATTGCGAGAAGAGCTTTTTCTCCACGTAGAGTTGCATTGCAGTTAGATGCCTTACTCACAGAAAGGCAGAGGCTTTAGATAGCGCCTCACTCTCACCACAGGGATACACGTCCGCATAGATATCTCGTTTGGTACTCGGAGACCTAATTTTCATCACGGCAACGAGTGTTGCACAGATTCTTACCCTCGTAGCGTTAAGTGTTGACACTCCGTACGCGGTCGGGCACCCTATGGTTAAACCTTCACGGTAATGTACTCACGTTGAACCTCTCGAGCCCTCTGCACCTGCCTGCATAATTTGTGACCACTTAGGCATAACATAGAGAAATTCGCGGAATAAAGAAGAAAATATGGCATCTACGTTATATTGAAATTTCCAAAGTTTTATGTCTTCAACAATTTAAATTTCCTTGCGACGGACCAGCTGAAAAGCCCTGAGTAGTACCCAGCAATATATCCTCTCCCCAAAAAAAAAAAAAAAAAAAAAAAAAAAAAAAAAGACAAGAGAACAAGTTCGTCTGTTGTATAGGAAAGGAAAATTAATTCTAGCAAATGATTTGAATTTTTGCTTCTGTTCCAGTAGAGTATGTATGTGTAAATCCTTTATCTAAAAATTTGGTTTATATTTAAATTTTCTTTTAGTCTGTTGTATATAAAATTTTATTTAAAAAAAAAATAATTTTATTTATAAAATAAATTATAAGAGAAAAAATATATTAAATAAACTTTTACTTTAATGAATTAAACGGTGGAAAATAAACTTTTCACAGAATCACTTTTTTATGGGATTAGACAACAAATCTTGAAATGCTTGAGATTTTAATGTTTAAGAAATTAAATTTTTTTCTAATTGGCTTTAGTACAGATTGGTAGCTTCTTTCCTGGCTTCCATGGGTCGGCCGAAAAATTGACTGCCCTACCGTACACTGTCGTCGGAAGTAAAGATATATGCAACATTTCAACATAACTGGATGCCCGATATATTGATAGCAAATTTTCGTGCTAACGAGAATTAAGTCAAATGAAAGTTTATAAAAATTGTCGAAATATTTACAAAAAACAAATACATAGAAAAAAAAAAAGTAAAAGGAAAAGTTTCAATTCAGCGAATGCGTGATTATCTCAATAATCATAATAATGAAAATTGACAGTAAGCGTATCGTCTTGCAACTTTCACTTTTCTTAAACTGCAAAGATATTACGCTGGTTAGATGTCACTTACTTGTCTTTGATATACCTGGAGTTTCTTACTCTACGCTTACTCTTTTGTTAAATACAATATTACTATTGCAAGGAATTGAGATGCAATATACAGCAGTTGGTGCACTACTTGTCAGTGAAAGTTGAGTAGAAAATCAAAGACATTTATACGCATCATCAGGGATGGTTAGATTTCTCAATAAGCGTTAAAAATCAATCTTGGAAACTTTTTGCGATCCGTTGTACTTATGTCCATCGTTATAGAAATTTTTAAACTGAGAAAAATTAAGTAATGCAGCTAAGCAATCAAAATTATTAGATATGTTCCAAAACTAATTCTAGAACAGAAGTTTAAAAGATACGCGCGATGCACTTAAAAGCGCTATACTGCACAAAATAGAGCAAATTGTGTTTAAAAGCCGAAAACTTTAATGCAATAAAATGTTTTTCACATAAGCAATTTGCGATTCATTGAATATAGAAATCTGATCTCTGTTCAAATTTATTTGACAAGAGATTTTTTGAGATTGCCACCAATCGGATACGTATTGGTATTTACAGGGCCAAGAACCCTTCTTAGTATTTCACCGTTTCGAATAGGGTAGCAGTTGGGAGTAAGCGATGTTTAATGTAGGGCAATAAATGGCGACTTTGACCGTTCGACTCATAATGTGTTTATTTATTTAAAACTAATTTTTTAATTTAGTTTTTTTTTTTTTTTTTTTTTGTAAAAAGTCCCATTACAGAACAAAGCTTTACGAACACACTCTCAATTCTGATTTGAAATTATTTATCTGATTATATTTCAACAATAACAACATTTGCATAACTCAATGATAATTTGCAACGACAACAACAAGGATAACAACAACAACAACAACAACAACAACAACAACAACAATATTACAACCGAATAAATTGACACAATTCAAGCAGAACACAGAAAGAATTTGAGAAAGAAACCCCTGCGGGAATATAAGTGAGGAAAAAAAATTAGATAAACCCAAAATAAGCGACCGCAACAGTATGAAAGCTTTAGTCGTCTTTTGAATAACTTTAGGTTGCATGTGACAAACCTTTAGTTTTAAAGAGCTGTTAAGTGTAAAGAGAACATGCCTATCATACCAGTGCAGTGAGCAGTGAGCGCTCAATGCGATTGACACATCATTTCACGGCCTGTCGCCTTTCAATGAAAATATTTATCGTTGTAAAATCAAAAGTGAATTTACCGCAAAATCACACGCGTGCAAAACATGCAAAATACATTCGCTCACTCCGTATCGACCGTAATATCCTTTACACGACAATCATACACAGGCGCGCGTGTACACATATATATGTACACATACATATACGCATATATACACACACCCATATAAACACGCAAGATAAACTGAACCTATCAAAATAAAAAACTCTGCTTAGCATATGACCTCAGTAGCGACAAAAAAAAAAAAAAAAAAAAAAATCAACCTACAAAAAGGAACCACTCAAGCGTTAGACCACATTAACGACAACCATAATAACAATATACTATCATTACTCAACTCATGATTGCCATCTCTATATATTTCATCAGCGTTGATGTTATAAAAAGTTTTCACTCTCTATGCAACAACAAATATATTCTATATATATTCTATATTTGTGTCTGGAATTTGCCGAATAAGTTACTAACCCTCTCACCACACATCTAACACTTTCATTTCGTAAGCTCGTCATAGGACAAAAGAAAGAAATGACAATTCAAATATCTGCTCCACTACTACTACACTTGCCTTTCAATGATAATCACTATAATACTTGATGTTGTTTTTTTCAGCTTCTTTCACTGTTGTAACGTTTGTCGTTATGTCAACGTTTATCAAAAAGTTGAGGCTTGTTAAAAAGGATTTTTCTTTTTTCTGTTTTTTCTGTTTTTTCTGTTTTTTCTGTTTTTTTTCTTTTTTGTTATATTTTATCACTTATTTTTCCTCAACAATGACGACAACATTTGCATTTGCTTTTAATAATGAACTTTATTGTATGTTGTATTCTGAATGATGTTGTTATTGGTGATGAGGATAAACCTTTCTTTACACCTCGTAGCACACGAAAATTGTCTTTATGCACTTTTTAGGTCTCATTGTGAAGATATGTATGAGAATTTAAAATTTTCACTTTTGTAAAATCTATAACAATTTTGCTTGCCTGAATAAGCGGTAAAAGTTAGGGTTGATGCGCGCAAGAGCAACCGAAACCTAATATACATAAGCTCGGAACAATTTTGGACATGATTTGAAAGACATCAATGCAATTAATTTATTAATTTTTTTTTTTATTTTTTTCCTTTTCATTTAAGTCATTTTAAGGCAGAATCAACTGCCGTTTAGATATGCATGCAGATGTCGACTTAAAGTCGTAGGTTATTTATCTACGAAGCTAAACAATGAATACGTGGAACGTACTCTTGCTTTCCGCGAAAATTTTTACGAATTTAATGGGTAAACGACATGATTATCGTTACATTATATAATTTAGAAGTTCACGCGTATCAACAGTTCACGTAATTAGTATTTTATCTGATAACTATTTGTAGATAGATTTATTTGAATTTACAATAACATGAATAACGTCGTATGATAAGTCAATTTTATTATGCCCTTTATGGGCATATGGTCATCTCATGTAAAGCGAAAAGGGTAATTCCAGTCTGCCACCTACGTACTTGTTGTTTCAATCCGTTTCACTTTTTGCAACATTTCCGTAAAAATACTCAAAAAGATATCTTGCGTTTAAAATCAATATATGTGTGTGTGATGCTCCTTCTGACCGATTTCTTATACAGGTCCAGACAAATGCATGTAAGCGTGAGACAATATACTTCCTACGTTACGGAAAGAGCACCTAGATACAACCAGAAGTAGGCTATCACTCGCTTTATGTCTGATTCTTGAAAAAACATTACTAACAATTTTACATAGCGGCCGCGGTCTACCATTAAATTAAAGCGCCATGTGAGAAGTCCCCGAAAAATTGGTTCGTTCCGAACCATTTTCAATAGCGTTTGTAGTTGGGCCAAAACAGGTCAATATCTTCAAAATGGCAACCTGTAGGTTGAAGATAAGAATACATGGACAAGCAAGCTTAGATCGATTGCGAATTACTTTCGTTATAATAAAAGATAAGCTTATCTCTCAAATCCTTCAAATCGTTAGGCACATCCGCAAAAGCTTAACATACCCTTGCACCACAAATGGTGTAGGGTATAAAAACTTCACTATACATGAAATCTTTACGACACTTTATGCGAATTTGGACTTAAGGACTTGATAAAAATACTGATTCCAAGAGTTGTATTAGTTACGTCTTCATCACGCGTCCATGCGTTAGCGATAAAAAAAACAGAAAAGAAATCATTAGGTTTTTCAAATTTGTATATTTCAACAGCAAAGAGAGATTCTTATCATACTTCTACGTCCACGTCTGGGCCTTCAACGCAAACTAGATTTCAATCCCTAAGGAATGATTTGTTTTGTGTTAAAAAGTAAAAACTTCATAGAAACTTTTTTTTTTCTTGTTTCTTTGCGCAACATTGGCGATCAACTAAACATAGTATTAATAATTTTTGTACAATTGATACGTGTTTATGTAACTTTATGTGACCAGCTGGACATTAAACATCTGTTAAATAAGCGATACACGCACATAGGCTTGCATACACGAACGTCTACATATAAACTAAAAACACTCAGCATGCAATTACTGACAATCAACAACTGTCACAGATATTTGTCGTAACTCATGTCGAGTTTCCTGAATGATGTTAATAATAATAATGATGATGACGACAACGATGCCATTCATGCTGCAGCTAAGATAATGTGTTTAGTATTTTGTGTCTGTTGCTATACAACCATGCTTTCAACTTTGTTTTTTTTGTTTTTATTGATACGAATGTTTTTTTTCGCTTAACATTGATGATGTTTGTTTGTACGTATGTAAGAAAAGGAATATCTTATGTAATGTAATTACTTTGTTTCTGATTCATAATTAATTAGCGCATTTCGAATGTCTCGGTTTTACAATCAAGAAGTCATCTTACAACGAACTTTATATACCTATCAATCAATTCCATCTCAACCAACCCAGCCCAACCAACCTCGGCCAGTTGTGTATAGTGTGCAGTTAGCCTTCATGTCGCGCATAGAACCAATGTCAACTTACAATTGCAATAGTCTTCATCCGCAAAAAAAAAAACTTTTCCTAAGCAGTCATTATCCTAACACGAAAATGACTTCATACTTTACCCAGTTCCATTTTGCTTTATAAATACATTCAGTTTTGGTTTTTTTTTTTTTTTCCTTTTCTGTCCTTTTCTTGCATGTTTTTTATTTCCTTTCTTTAGTTATATTCGGAAACTTCATTCATATTATTTAATTTTTTTACCAAAAGGAAAGACTTCGCGATATGCTTTGTCCGCTACATGTACCCAGGAATCAGGATTTAAATATGAGAACGGATCATTCCGATATTCTGGTGCCGGCGTTGTTGTTGTTCGCCACGTGAAACGACCCGTCCGCGCCGCATGCTGTCTCTCGCATCGATGCACCCGATCCGCGTTTGGAAGACAACCTCGGCAAACTGCTTTCGATTGTTTTCGAAATTCTTCGCACCCATCTTTTGAATGAGAATTTTGCTTAGATCGCCTGGCAAACATTGCACTGTCTATTTGAATTTATTATAGCAAAATTGCGATTCAATTCCGATTTAATTTCAAAAAAATGAAGAGAAAACTGCGATAATTTCAAAAACTAATTCAATATAATAAATTTTGTTTTTTTTTTTTTCGATTTATTAAATTATAAAAATATATATGGGCACCAGTTAGCCTGACAAACCCTGAAAATCATGTCAAATGTTTTTTTCATTTCAGAGTTTTTTTCTTGCTCACTTTAGTCGTTTTCATGACTTTGATTTGGTCCCCTTTTAATTGATTTACGTACATCTCGAAATAATTGTTTCCTTTAAGTGTCATGCCGTCCTGGCAAGGCCTCCCCTTGCATTCCATACGCGATTTCGAAGTGTTTTTAGTATTGTTTTGAATTTGTTGCCGTGCCGAAGCTTTTCCTTTCGATTTATTCGCCTTCAAGGTTTTCACAGGTTTCTTCTGGTTTATTTTGATATCCTGACGATTGGACGTTGAGGCTATCTCCTTTTCGTTTCTTTTTATTTGCTTAGCAGATTCTTGAGATTTCGATTTTGCGGGTATTTTAAGCTTATTTTCAGTGACGTCCTTATACTTTTGCTTAGTTTGCGCGTGATTACGCAAAAGTCTCTGCTGATATCGGCCATCAGTATAATTTGCAATATCTATGCGGGGTTTGTGCAGACGCGCTAGTTTCTTGGAAAACATTCTTAGAACACAATATTATTGATTCGATTTTTAATTTATATTTTCCTCAAAAACTCTTTATGAAATAGAACCTTTTTATTTTTATATTCAATACCAGAGAAGAAAAAAAAAAAAAAAACTACACTAACTTTGTCGTTTTATGTACAAATTCTGAAAATCTAGCAATATATTGATATAAAACTCCCTGGCTTTTCTTTTCTTATACTTTTTAACGATAGATATAATAATTTTAAAATTTCATATAGAACATCAAGTACTCAAAATACACTCATCTTGATATGTTTCAGATTCTAAATCGATTTAGAATAAAAAAAATGGGTAACAGTATTATCCGTCGTATTATGCCGCCATTGGGAATTAGGAACTAGAGCTTAATCCTTTCCAGTAGGACGATTAACATCAATTTCATCACCATGATGATGGCCTTAATAATTTGGAATTATGTGCTGTAAATTATTGAGAGACGGTCCACAATATGTTGCAGAATTGAGGGCATTCTATGCAACGTTTCGGCGTCATAGCCGGGACCAGACGACGGAATATAAGCAAACCTTTATAGTAAGATCTCTTTATCATCTGGTGGTAACAATTAAACTATATTATATTCTATTTTAGATCCACTTTATCTATCAACTCCTACTTATCGTTCAGAATTTTCGTATATCAATTTCTCTTATCTGTTGCTAATCTCGTGAAGCAGATATTAGCGTTTTACACCGTCCACACCACCCAATTCCAATGTTAAATTCCAAAAACAAATGGAACTTTAACATGTTCTTTTAGGCGTTACAAACGCTTTAAGGAAATCAATTGCTCTTTTTTATGATCATTCGAAAAATACGTCACATATATTGATATTCATAGCAAAGCCTATAGAGATTTTTTATTTTTTATTTTTGTTATTTTTCTTTGACTAAGTTTTATGATAAGTTCTTCTCATATCGTTTGCTCTCTGATAACTTCACATTCATTAGAATATTTTTAATAACTTTACTAAATCAACCTGACGAAAGAAACAGACCTAGGAGAAATGCATTTTAATCAAGACTTTCTATAAAATTCAATTTAAATTCAAAGACGTGTTTCAAAGCTAGGAAAAAGAAGAAAAAAAAAAAAAATAAATAACAGAGAGCATCATAAAAATATGTTCGTTTGCGTAAAGTTGACAAAATGCACACTCTCACAAAAAAAAATATATATATGTACATACACAAGAGAGAATTCATGCATAAAAAAATCATATAAAAACCTAGGCAATTTTTTCAAACAAGACAAATTGAAATGGCGTTATCATCGTCACCATCATCGTCATCATTATCGTCGTCGTCGTCATCGTTGTTATCATCAAGCGAAAAGACATAGGAAAACCAAGCCCAGCGAAACGTTGTTGCATTTCATATTCCCGTGGAAACGAAGTATGTGCAGATACGTATACATATATACACACAATATAGAAATGAAATTGCAAACGCATACACTTTCGTGTTCAAGCACAAATACTACTTATCTTTCATAATAGTTTTAAAAAATAACAGACAAGAAAAGTTTGAAAATATCGCTTCGTTTAGGGAGTGAATGTAACCGTTTCCGCTTTCCTTTTTCTTCATTTATGCATTTTCACCGCTTTATTACATGTCTGTATATTTGTTAGTGCATTGACGTAGAGGAAACGTTGTGATTCGTGCGTGAGAAAACTAGGAGGAGCTTCTCATGCGCATAAGATGCTTATGGGAAAAAATTCATTTTCGATTTTTTTTTTTTTTAAACTGGTTAAGTTTTTCCTTTACTACTTCGGAAAGCTCAAAAATTTTCAATGAACATTTAAAATAAATTTTATGATATATAAAAAAAACTTCGCGCAAATGTATTTTTACATAAAAAGTTAAAAAATTTTAGTTGAAAAGCACTTGTATATGTGTCACCACAACTTAATGGTAAATATAATTTTTATGGAACGAATTATTGTAAATTGGCACAACCAGGTCTATTTTCTAGTAGATCTCTAGTCTAAAAATGTTCGACATATATTCATATACACATATTATATACATTATATTATATCCTGATTCAATTGAACCAAGTTCGGTTATTAGTTTACGGTTGGAATTTCCAAACTTGAGATAAATTTCCTCAAATCTCAACTGCTTTTAAGGGGGTCACCGTGAGCTAAATAATTGAACAAAACCGTAATAAAATGAAGAATTTTCCATGTTATTGTGAATAATTCATTAACTATAGCAAATGTTAATCGATATTTAGGCATAGATATATACTAACTAATATTTTCTTAAGGTCTAGTGCGAAAATTGTCCCACTTAATCGAGCAATTAACGCATTCATACTTAATGAAAACTATTTTGGATTTGGAATTTTTTTTACTACGCATCTCAAACTTATGTCCTATAATTATTATAAACATTTATTACGTTTGTATTTACTTTTGGCCGGCATTAGGAGACAAGTTAAATTCACTATCGAATAGTTCTCATTAACGCTTGTATCAAGTTTTAGATGCAAACATAGTTATAGGCTCCTCTACTTGTGGCACAAGAGTATATTAAGCTTTTGCCGTTGCATAAAAAATCCAGTAGGAGTTTAAAGAGACCCACCCACAATTAGATAGCGATCGATTCAGATTTTTGAATCTATCTAAGCTTGTTTGTCCGTCTGTCTGTCCGTTTGTCCGTCTTATTTTCTTGTGTTTAACCCACAGTCCACAATTTTTAGAATGTTTTGAGATAAGGACGAAAGCTATTCGGAATGGTTCGGACCGGAGCACTTTTTCGACCACTTTCCACATGACTTCGTATTTTGAAAACTTATTATATGAAGAATTGTATGGTTGTGTACAGAATGTAATGGTGGGGGCCGTGGCTCACTATAGTGTTTTTACTTGTTTCCTATTGTAGGCATGGTTGTTAATCAATTCAGGCGGACGGTATTACATCGTGGCCCACTATAGTGTTTTCACTTGTTTCCTATTGTATGCGTGGTTGTTAATCAATTCAGGCGGACGGCATTAGATCGTGGCCCGCTATAGTGTTTTAACTTGTTTCCTATTGTATGCATGGTTGTTAATCAATTCAGGCGGACGGTATTATATCAATTCGTTATTTAATACTGATCAGGAATGTATCGCGTTTCTGATACCTTTCTCTAGGTAGAATAGAAGCATAATTCTACTACAGACGTAGCCTTTGTTGATGAATGTCAAATATTGTACGCTTTAAAAAAGTTTAAATTTGCAGAGAGTAACACGCCGTTTCAATCAAGTCTCTGTTGATACGAAAAAAGCCAAACAAAGTAAATAAATAAATAATAAGTAAATCTACTTATTGTTGTTATTTCCTTATTCCTTCCTAAACTAATCTGACAATCGTATAGCTGTACTCGGTAGTGCAAAATTTTCAGACAGCCCTGTCTGACCGACTTCTGAGGTTTGTGTGTTCTTTTTCAAACTTTCTTACTTGCGTTTGCGCTTGAAGATAAATTTTCGTATTCAAGATTAATTATTATCGATCAATTTGCAATACCTATATCATATCATTATTTGGCAATTTATGCGACTTACAAGCGACTACTTTCACGATCTTCAAAAATTTCAAGCATCCATTGATAGGTGTGTAGACAAGCCAAATAAGTGTTTGTAATTATTGTTTTCGTTGTTGGCGTTTATTTACATGTATTTATAAATTTATTTATGTAAGAAATGTTGTAACAACAACAATAAATAAATCTGGGAATGAATAAATGAAAATATAAAACGTTTGAATGTTTTCGCTTCCTGAGTGCCAGGAAAAAATGTCGTAGAATTTCAACAACGGCTAACGAAAAAACATAAAAAACACAGACATCTCTCTCCCCGTGTATGTGTGCTTGTGTGTGTGTGTGTGTGTATAGGTATGTGTTCATGTTAAGATTGCATTGTTTGTAACATAAGCCATAACTGCGGCTTAATAAAAAAAAAAAAAAAAAAACAAATAAATGAAGCAACAACAACAAAAGTTATTGCTTTTACGTGGCCCACCTTGTTCGCTTTTGCTCGTCTGTTCACTCTCACCCGACCACCATCTCTTTTGGACATTTCTAACAATTAACTTTGATTATTTAAAAGTATAGCTATGTAAAATGTATGCTTGTGTGTGTGTAAATAGTTAATGTTTGCATGACAAATCCTCATTCATAATCTGCTAAAAAAAAAAAAAAAAAAAAAGGGTTTACAATTCGCGTTCCCATAACAAAAAGCTTCTTTTTGCCTTTCTCTATATTATTTAAGGTACTTCTGGCACTTACACTAACCCATAAGAAAGAGTATTATTATCATCTTGTTTGTGACATGGCAATGGCCTAACGATGATTACCACTCATTACAATTTTTACGCAATGAAAATGATGCAAAATTCAATCTGCCTTTAGCCCTCCCTTTGACTGGTTTCGAAACTATTCCGAAAAAACACATTCAAATTAAAAAAACGCCGTTATTTGACGCCCACATAGTAGTCGTTTCTATTACACGTTGTATGTCAAAGCCGTCAACTATTTGTTAATACAAAGTGCTAGCGTGGAATATCTGTAATACATCTAAGTGTTTCTAAGGATTTTCTATAAGAAAATCCAATTTTGCTAATTTTTGTTTAGGCGACGGAGTACGTCAATGTTGCAAATTCATTATGAAAACATATTCAATCCATCAATCATTTCTTAAAATATTTCATCATATTAGTTAGAAATAGCTTGCCTCCGAAAGCGTTCTCCTCTTCTCTGTTTAATAGAAACAACTGCAAACATACTTCAGCCGTAGTTTTTCTTCGCATTAAATGTTTAACTAAAATTATTGTTGTTGTTTTAGACGGAATTTATCTCGTTGCTTAGGAAGATAAGAAAACAACTTTTTGAGACGTCACACAGCCGTTAAAATTTCAGTTGACTGAGAAAGTGCTTCGATACCACCTATGAAATCTCAAGTTTCTCGTCCTACCTGCATGTGATGTGATCCTTAAGGTAAAACAGATTACGACATAAGGAAGTTATGTAAAAAACTTTAGATACCACCTATGAAATCTCAAGTTTCTCGTCCTACCTGCATGTGATGTGATCCTTAAGGTAAAACAGATTACGACATAAGCAAGTTATGTAAAAAACTTTAGATTTTGATAAATAAAAATAATTTTGAGTCAATTGAAGGGTGCGTAAAATTCGCTTTAAAGCATATGCAATCTTGTTGTTTGTGTTTTTATTTATTTGTTGGCAAGCATTCACATTCATGCTATATATACTATCGTGTCATTAAATAGAAGCCAAGCTAACAACAACCACAGCACCGCGGCCACAGCAGCAGCAATAGCAGAACGAAAAAGAAAAAAATTTAGATTTTTCGCCGCCATGGCATTTGGGCATGTTTACCTTGTAAACTGGTGCGATTGTGCATTTTTCTGTTAATTGTAAAGTTTTATGGTCTGACGATTTTTTATATTATTATAGCATTTTCATGTAATTCGGTTCTTTTATGTGTATTACGTTCCTTCTTTTTTTTTTTTTTTACTGTTTTCTAACTCTTTTGTATCTTATAAGTTAAAAGGACATTCAGTTAAGTGCCCTTTAACCAGAGCAATATTTTTATTTAAGTGGAGCAACTATTTTCAATTTACTTTAAGCTTTTTACAAAATACACTTTTCTAGAAAATGTTATTCTGCCCCCTTTTTTTAATAACACTCTTACAATACCAATAAAACCCATAAAAGGAATTTAGATCATTGAAAACAAAAATTAAAAAAACAACACATTCTTACGCACACTCCTTATCATCAAATATTTTTGTTCAAAGCAATAACTTTCGGAAAAAAAAAAATATTTAAAAATATTTATAAAGGCATTTAACGCCCCTCAGGAAAGTTTCCACTTTTTATTTATATCCTTTTCTTTTTTTTTTTTTTTTTTCTTTAAACTGGTATCGATATAATAATGATCTGTTTATTTAAACCCTTTTTTTTCGTTTCATATAACACATTAACCGAAAATAGATTCTGTTTTATTGCTTACACAAATGTGGAAATGTATACGGTATTGTATGCCGGTGGGTGTGGGTGTGTGTGCGTATATGAGTGTGGATAAATATGGTGAGGGTAAGCAGCTGTAAAGTAACCATATTTATTTAATTTGCGTTCTTCTATGTGCCGGTTGATTGGCCTACAGGCAAGCGAAACTACGTAAGCATTCGCCCTGAGGGTACTCCTGACATTTATATATAACTTTAAGCCTTGTCTAATGATTATTCGTTGTTAACATTTTTACTACAAATTTGTTGTTTCCATTATATTCCTGTCCGCGATCACTAACTTTTTATGGGAATTTTTAAAGCAATAAATGTTATCGCAAGCGCCCTTTCCACTATCATAACATCTATCATTGTATGCAATGAGTTGTACACCAACATGGTTCGTTCATTTATGTTGGACTGGAAGAAAGTTAGTTAGGGTCCGTTTTCGACCGATTAAATCGTTGGTTTCTTTTTTTTAAATTTCTCGACAAATTAAATTTCCTTTTGATTTACTATATCATCAATAATTTGAGGTAGACTGTCTGGCACTTAGGAATCATTCTAGCTATCACGATTTCAGAATTTGTCAACGTGATACACTTCACTTTTTCGACTGTCTAAAGTGTGACGAAAGCTCGAGATGGATCGATAAGAGATACGCGAATTGTTGTAAAGATCTTGACCAGCACTATTTCATATGTATAGTGCCTCTCTCAGTAAATGCAAATCTATGCCGGTTGCAACGAACAAACACAAGAAAGCATGTCGTCTATGGCGAAGCGAAAAAATACATTTTCACTTTTGCTTGCATATGCTTGCATACTTTATCTACAACAGTCTACATTGTGTTGATTAAACAATTTAAACCGTTGTAACATCTTTAGAACCTGGCTACCTGAAATAGACCCGGGCAAAGAAATTTGCTGCTGATAAGAATCGAATGCTGAGTTTGAAGAATTTGGCAAATGCTGAAACATTAGCTTTGCCTAAATGATAGATGTTCTGAAACACGTTCATCCCTCCATACTAAAGAAAATTTACATTGTAATGAAGTGAATCTTGGCTGCAAGTTATGTAAAAAAGAATCGCAACACTTTTACTTTATTAGTGATCTTGCTGGTGGACTAATCATAATTGTCCCCAACTTTTACAAAGACTTGTACAAAATATCATCTCTTTATTTCAAAGTGTCATACGTTAGTTTCTTATCTACTGTAAGAGTTTTTAGGATGACAAACATCAATTTTGAAATCATTTGCGACGGTCCGAAGTTCGTAATAAAAAAAAAAAAAAAAAAAAACGAAAAGGAGGATATAATGGAATTTATCGAAGTAATTTTAAATAATATTTAATATATAAATAATATTTTATATTTAAATTTAAATAATATTTAAATAATATTTAAGTAACATTGAAAGTTTCTTAAAAAAAAAAAAAATGATAGAAAATATTTTATTTAAATGCTCTTTTAGTACGTTATAGAGATGAACTACGTGCTAAGATAAAAAAGGAAACATTTTAAAATATCTTGTGGCTTTTAATAACCAAGCCATTCGAATCAGTCCTAGACGGCAATGACTCTCAGCAATGGTTTCATTAGGCAAAACCAGCTCATGGAGCACAATATATTGCGAGAGCGTTTCGTCCCTTTCCTTAGGCTGGGGCAGCTCAACATTTTTATTTGCAGGGCTCTTTATTTTTTTCCTTTTTTTTTTTGTTGGTTTACAGTTCTTCACAATCTGATCCCGATATCTTAACGTTAAAATAAAAAAATAGTGAAAATACTTTGCTTAACGCCTACGCCGCGGAGACTCGCCGGCGTCCCGAGCGAGACTCACACGGCCTCTCGGTTCGAGAGTCCAACTTCAACTCCTCTCGAGGACGGCTCACACTCGACTAACTCTTATTCTCTACCTTTACCCTATACTTAGCCTATTGTATTCTACTGCTATCTTAGTCTATCCTATTCTACTACTATACTCTATCCAAATTCTACCGCTAGCTTAATCTATTCCACTCTACTACTATCTTGGTCTATTCCATTCTATTGCTAGCTTAATCCATTCTATCCTACCTTAACCTAACACTCGCTTCCCCTCACCAGAGACGGAGAATCCGTGAGCCCAAAACGAGGGACGACTTTGGGTCCTCACAATATATTCGGAATTACAGCATTCATCTTATACGGGATATAGTAAAGGCCGAAAAAAATTGCAAGCAAAGGTTTTATTAGTCTAGACATAGATCTTGAACTTTGGCCTAATGTCTGAAAATTGTGATTACATTTTAATTTTAATCGAGCTTAATAACCATTTGCTTCAAGTGTTTTCTTATTCAAATCGAAGGGGAAAACTTGGAAAATTTCGATTTGTTAAATACGGTGGGCAATGTTACACTGCACAATTCTAACGTATTGTTAACCGAATAATATATTAAATCGCCTGTTCTTACAAATGTGACCAATAGGCATGCACGAATGGATTGATGTAAGATCTCACTGTGTCCGTTTACATAAATTTTTTCTGGAACATCTAATCGGAACAAATTTATATGTCCTCATATTTAGATGGAGACTTAAGAACATATCCATGTTTCACATTCCATCTCTTTTTAACATTCAAGGAGTAACTACTATTTTCTCTTTGTTTATTGTCTTAATAACCAGATAAGATATCCTTCAGATACGAAAACACATTTCAAAATTTTATTTCGAAATAAAATGCAAATAAAGATGAGTGCTTCTTAGTTAAACTTGAGCGGCCTTCCAGGTTTTTGCTTACTATGCCCTTTCCTGCCTTCAACCGATCAATATCTTCAAAAATTTCATAACCTTTACACCAGCCTTTCTATGTTTTTCATTACAAATGGCAAAGACGAATGTGCACGATGTTCTAAATAAACTTCATCTGCATATAAGAACACTATGGTCGGGCGCGGCCGACTCTTAGATAACCTACATCATCTCGTCTAGTACAGTCATTCTATCATTTTCGTGATAATATAGCAGAAATTATACATCATTTTTATGTAAAAGCGTACTTTTCATGGAAGCCCTCAACTTAGAGGTTGTCCAAAACGTTAACTTACCTGGTCCAAATTAGTAAAAAAAGCAAACTTAATTTATTTGTCAAAGATTTTATTATGTTTGAGTTGTTTTCGTCATAAAAAACCACAAATTTTACTTTGTTGTCGTGAAAGCCCTGATATATGGTGCGGTCTAAAACACAGACCTATGTATGTCCCACTTCATAAAGTAATAAAAGTTAAACTTTTTTATCATATCAGAGTTTATTTATCACAAGAATCCTTGTAAGCGACAATGTCCAAAAAGTAGACCGACTTGATTCAAATTTGTTACAGTTAAGTTCCATAGAACATTACTTTTACGGACCAATTTTAATCATAAAATAACAAAAATCGGATCTTTTTTCCCCAAAGGCACTCTTATTTTTTATTAAAACCTTTATATGAGGCGGGATGCAAAAAATAGACCTACGTACTCCACATTCGGTAGGACTAATTTTTATTTCAATTTTATATTACTATCAACAAAATCTTGGCAAGAAATATTGCCGGTTCCGTAGGGACGGTTATATGACATCCAATCTAAAGTTTTCACACCAAGGTAGAATGCCAAAGCATTACTGACTTAGGGATATGTGAACGATTCGAAATTGTGAAAATTACAATATTTTTTCATGTAACGATATTTCCAATGCGTTTTTTTTTTTATTTTAGGGCTGGTGTTGTGTTTAATAAAACCTGGCTAACTCAGTTAGGTTACGAAAAGAAGATCGAATTTAATTTCCCACAAGTATTGTTGATGTGATGTCAAATCACGGTGTTATGGTCAGTGTATCCTGTTATTCTATCCGTTAGTCTGTAGCTGTCTTGCAACTGTGGGTCCACTAAGTCACCGTCTGTGATTGCATTCCCAGAGCAAAAAAAAACATACACTCACTTACTTACCTCATTTTCGCGAAAGCTCTTCGTCATCCAACTAATAAGTCATTTTTTTATTTATTTTTCTATTATTCTTTCTTAAATCTAGTATAGCTTGTAATATAATATAATAGTGCATACCTATGTTTTCTGCACCCCTAATTATGGATGATATCATGGAATAGTTGGATCTTCAAAGATGCATTGGAGGTAAAGTGAAAGAGAAAATTACAAAAGGAAATCTACGATACCATCATCAGCACTACTACTCTATTAACCCTCAATTAATTCCACCTTTATATCCAACAAATATTGAGAAAATCAAAATCCAAAAAATTTTCGAGAATTCGCTTTGGTCACACAATTGCAACTCACCAATGGACCTTGAAGAAGTCATCCTCCTCAATCTGCAGTTGTGAACAAATTCTTACTATAAAGCACATTCTCTGCGACTGCCTTATGTTTTCCTTGGCTAGAAGTATTGCATTTGGAACGATTAACCCGATGGACATTCTAAAATTACCTTCAGAACAGAATATCAATTCAATATATTACTTTATTAAAACTACTAGGCTCAATATCTAATGTACTTTTTCATAAATTAGAGCCGATAGCCTGTGTTGCTAGTGCTCAATGTTTTTCTTTTAGTCTAAGAATTTATTTCATTAGTGTAAAATTTTAATAATAATAATAAAACGATTTTATGTTCAACAGAGTATTTGTATTAATTTTTCAATTCGCTTTTTTTTCTCTTTTTTTTTCATCAGCAACTTCTAGAGTTTCTCTTTTTTTTTTTTTTGTAAATAAATTTTCTTAAAATTTTCTATTATTTTGTTTAATTAATTTTTTTATGTAGACACATTTCTCACTTCGTGTGATGTTCTTTTTCCTTCCTTTCCTCACATGGCTTTTACTTTGCTAGGTTGTTATGCTTGCATTCCTCCCCGTGCTATTCCAGTTACGTTTATTGAAGTTCGTCTTAATTGTTATAGTAAAGCGAAGATTTGAGATCCGACTTTCACTAAATTAATGTAAATTACGAAACAGTCTCATGCGATTATATCTTAGTAAGCGAATAAAACGGTTAACTAGGTTTTCAACCTAATTCCTTGAAGTATGAAAAAATGATTTTAAATTTTCTCTACAGTTGTTAGAGATTTTTTTTTTTGATTTTTTGTACTATTACCGAAGTGCTGGAGTCCTATTAAGCGATCATCTAGTTCGTTCTGCTCCACTATCGTGCTAAAAACTCAATCGTGTCTCCTAATTGCCGACTCTGTTGATCTGTCTCGTCAGTATCGTCTCTTGTCCCGCTAATCCAAAAACCCTTATGCTATATAGACGGACTTTGGACTTTGTTCTCTTTTCAAAATTCTCTCTTCAGATGGCGCTACTATGTTAGCGGAGAAATATGAAAAAAAATCTTGACTAACGGAATTCCGTTATTATATGTAACAGCACTCTTTTTGTAAAGAGCAGAGAAAAAGCCGACCGGCAGAAATCCCCTACACGTATATACGCGGTCGTTACACATTTCAAAATAAGACGTTATATAGGGAATATTCGAAAAGGTAATCGATCCAAACAATTCTTAATAATGGTCGTCACTGGGCCAGCACATATCAGTATTTCACATTTTCTAACTATATTTCGAACATTAAGATCAAAAGAAAACAAGACACGCGAACAGATGAACAGAGAAGCTTATATCGACCGATATAACAAAAGCTGACCCTACCTACCATGTACAACCAGAGGTGCAGGGTATTAAAACAACATATTTTTCTAAAACAGTTTTCGCTTATAGTTAGCCATTTAGAAACACATTTAATAACACATTTGGCCATTAAAGAGAGTAAAGACTTTATAGAGTTTATATGTCGATGACGTTTGTTATGGGTATTAAAAAGATAAGAATAAATATATAAAATGATGATTATTAAAAAGATTCAACTTTCCCTTGCATTTGTTTGTCAGTATCGTATCCAGTGGCTAAGTAACTAGCTAAGGCAAAATATCGTTATAAGATGAAATTTATAATAATTTACACATTATTTTGCTCAGCCTAAGTATATTATGTTTATTTTTGTCGAAACTGGTGTCAAGACTAATCCTGCCTTCGTAGGCAGAAACAAAATTCTGTGCGAAAGTAAATGCAACACCCGCTGCGAATGACACATAAGTACACGTATACACAAAAACGATGATAAAAGTAAACAAAAAATAAAAACAGTTATTTATTATGTATAACAATACAAGGAAATATAAAACAATTCACATGTAATGTATAAAAAACTGAATTTCAGTTAATGCAGAAGTACGCGAGAAGAAAAAAAGGACACTCTAGAGGTCCCCCACAACGGGCAACAGACATCGCCTGAAAGAGGAAGAAACTGTATAAAATAGTTAAAGTGCTTTAGCACACCATCAAAAGTCAAGATGAGAAAAAGCGAAAAGAATGTGTTTTTAAGCTTCTCCGGCTTATCAAGGAATAAAATAAAACGCCACGTAAAAAGAAAACTTTGTTTGTTTTTAGGTGGAGTCATGATTTCAAGTAGAAAAAAAATTGACCATCACACGCTCGCGCCAAGTGGCTGAAACTTGCGAACAGACTTATTTCAGCAAGTCTAATAAAAACCGAAAGAATAGGAAAAAAAAAAAAATGGCAGGAAATTGTCAAGTTTACCGGTTTATAGTCGAACAACACAAGAAGTCATAAATAGCAGTAAATGAATGGAAAAAATAAATAAATAAAAAAAAAAAAAAATCATGTACATGTTTGTTTATATGTATGTATGTATGTACGTAAGTAAAGAAAATGAAACATTCAAAATATCTGCAAGACCTCAGAGGTTTCTGCAATAAATTTTCGGTCAGTTGTTGTCGATTGTTTTCTGTTTTTTTTTTTTTTTTTTTCATCGGATTGAGATTTAAGTTTCTAACGTAAGAGTAAATTGAACTTGACGTTGACATGCAACACACATCCTTCCTACTAGAACAAGCATTTACATAACTATAAAGTGTAACGCGACTAAGTGCAAGAGCTTAGCTACTACTTAGGTCATAGATAGATTAAACTAGAAAACTAATTAAATTTTATTACCCACTGGACGAATTCTTCGCATTGTCCTTTGGAACAAACCACTACTAAAAGAAAAATGTAATTTGCTTGCACAGAAACTTAAACTTTAAAACTTTCAAGGTACAAGGATACTCTAGTCGAAGTTTCGTGAAATGAGGAAAGAATAAAATCATAGACGTACAAGGCCTTAAGACACAAACGTCTATCACAAGCTCATGTAAGTTTTCATTATTAAACTCTTTCGCCTAAATGCACTTCTCTTGCTTCACCTTCTCTCCTAATTATATACAATATTTGCATAAGCATTGATCTGTGTCGCAAAGATTCAATCGAGTATATATGCGGCGACCCGAATTAGTCTTGACATTTCCGCTATTGTCATAAAATTTGTTGTTCGCACTTATGCTGAAAATTGAAAATTAAAAAAAAACTTATAAGGAAGCAACTGATTATCAAAAATTTCAAACATTTGAAAATTCACCACCATTTAAAGCTTCAATAGAGGAACGACTTGAGCAGTCTAATCCTTCAGTGAAACGAAAGCTTTTTGGTTTTTAAATGCGGTGTGTAGAAACTGCTCTTCACACCAAATTTTCTTCTAGCTCTCAACCTTCGAAGAAACAAATTTATGGCGATCTGAAGGGAAAACCAATTACTTCCCTAATGATTTTCAGAATCAAAATTGAAATAAATTATTGTTACTTGACGACCTTAAAAGCTTTTAAAAGCTGTTAACATAAAAGCGATAAATACTTCTTGGCATAAAAAAATGAAGCCTTCCATATTAAAAGTGAATCAGTGAATCTTATTCTCGCACCTAATGGAGTTAGATATTCCGTCTCATTGTCTAGTTCAAGTAAAGAAATTCGTATCCGATGTGTAGTTTTGAGTGATTAGTACTTTGCCTAAATTTATTTCGTTGAAAGTACATGACTAGCGCGGGTGCAACATTACTTCTGAGATCATGAACTAGTTTTTATTGAAAACTGTTATTGAACATATCGATGTTTGAGTGAAGACTTGTAAGCATACCTTTGGTGATCTTATAAATGAGATTAATTTTCCTAAATAATTGGTATTCTGTTTTTATTTTCAATGCAAATATTCTTTGTACCCTACCCAAGGGGCATTAAATTTATTAAAAATTTCATACTTTATTCAAAATATTTGTTTTAAATAGAATAAGTTTTTCTCTTGTTTATTATTTTGTTAAAATTTCTTGTTAATAAAGCACATTTTTGTAGTCACTTGTTCTATAACTTTCGAGCTGAACATTTTTTAAAATTAAATCACAAAAAAATAACGTTGTTTTTAATTTATGAAAATAGAGTCTATAACTGGCGATCCTGCCAGGCGCAATACCCCAATGAATCGTGAGGGAAAATTGTATGCCAATATGTTTTACGAAAATCAGTTCTAAAAATTTATAAAAAAACATGAAAGAAGACATAAAAATAGCAAAATTAAAAAGTCAAGAGACAGACTCACTCACATAAATGTCGACATTTTCGAACGTCTACAAATGTATATTAATCTAAGATGGTACAACAAACTGACCAACCTTACAGGCAGTGGACGTAACCAACCACTTTATAACATGTGTTTGTGTGTGTGTGTGTACTAAAGAATTTGACAAATATTAAAAATTCTCATATTAAGAAAAAAAAGCAATACAAAAGTGAAGTGAAAACGGGTAGAGCGCGGACTACTAACATGAATTCAATCTGCACTAATCTATACAGAGCCTCGTTTCATTATTATTGCCGCAGATTGCCTTTAAGAGTAATGCTCGAGCGCTTATATTAAGGGGACCCATAACTAATCAATTATTTTGCATTTATAGACAAAAGGTTTTTTTGAAATGATATTTTTATTTGTTAATCGTTTATGTCATCACCGTCGTTTGCGATGACTTGTTGCCATCGTTCCTGCAAAAGTTCAACCCCCCTCTTGAAAAAGTGGATGTAGGCGTGACTTAAAATATAACTCAAGGTGCGTTTGGGCATCGGATAAGAAATGAAAATTTTTATTTCGTAACGAATGCTCGAGTGACCTGAACAGATGGTAGTCCGACGGTGCTAGGTCTGGAGAGTACGGAGGGTGCGGTAGAAGTACCCAGCCTAACTGCTTAACTTTCTCTTGAGTAATCTTCGCTGCATGAGCACAAGCATTATCTTGTTGGAGTATCACACCTTTTCTGTTCACTAAAGCTGGTCTTTTTTCTAGGAGTGCCGACTGTAACCGTTGTAATTGTTGACAATACAGGTCAGCAGTAACTGTCTTCCCAGGTTTCAATAATTCGGAACAATCCCACCAAATACACAATAACACCTTCCTCAGGGTTAGGGGTTGGAAGAGGTCGATCGTTTGCAGACAACCATTGTTTCGATCGTTTTATGTTATCACAAAGGATCCATTTTTCATCTCCAGTTACGATCCTAGGCAAAAATGGATCTTTGCTTAGTCTGGTGAGCATAGAATTCCAAATTGTTCGCCAAAGCTCTTTATTGGCCTCAGACCACAGGTGTGGAATCCATTTACCTTGTGTATGTATCTTGCCAATTACTTTTAAATACCTTTGTACGGTGGACCAGGTAGGCCCAAGGCTTCTTGATAGTTTCTGTATAGTTAACCTTGGATCGGACTCCACTAGGGATTTTAAGGCGTCATTATAATTGAAATAAAATAATTGATTAGTTATGGGTAACCCTAATATATACATTGGGACATTTGTGAAATTGATTTAAAAATAAACAAAAATAAAAACAAAATAACGAAAAAATTTCTCCAAAATTTTATAAAAAAGGATTTAGCTAAGAAGAGATAAAATTTTAATTTTGCTAAAACAAGAGAAGAGAAACAGAATCGCAACCGATAGGTAATTTAAATAAAAACGAGTGAAAGAACGGAAATTATAAAATAATTATTAGAAGACTGTATTTAAAGGAGAATTAAGAGCAGACAACTCTTTAGATGATTGTTAGCAATAGTTAGTTAACTTAATGAACCAACAACTTTAGAAGCAGAAAAGCAGAAGAATAACTGCAATCAAACTCAAGCAATAAGGGAGCAATTTAAGTTCTCTTTTTGTTTTATTTTGTTTTTTATTTTTATTTTTTTTTTGTTTCTAAAAAAGAAATGGATTAGGCCTGTATGTTTCACTTTAGACCCATAATACAGTAACGTAATTGAAGTTTCTTAGATTTTCTGATTTTTTTTGATTTCTAGGTTATGTTTGAATGAACAGTGCATTCTTCATTTTACAAATTTCTTTTTGTTCTGCTGGGATATTTTTTTTTTCTGAGCATGAAGACTGTATTTTGTTTTTTATTATCAAATAATTTTATTTTCAAAATTTTGATTTTAAAACAAGAAAAAACAAATGAACTTTCATTTCTTTTTTAAACTTTCATTTCCGAAATTTTCAATTTTCAAACTTTCACTTTTAAAAATGTACTTTCATTTCTCCTGTTTTTATTTCCAATACAAATGCATATATATGCACACATATATGCACACATATATACATTTGTACACATAGCAACAATACACGTGTTTGTTACAATTAAATTCTTAAACCGATATTGCGTTTAAATTATTAAATAATCGATTGAATTTGCAATTCCATTATAACTAAGTCAGCAAAATACAGCGCACCCCACCAACCACTTCCGCGAATAGCAATAACACAAATAACATTATAGGCCTCATATTTGATAACAACAATACGCTACAAAGCACCAACTCTAGTACACACATCACAGATATTCACACACTCAATGCAAAACTTTTCAACCAATAGGGAAATTCTAGCCTGTTGTGTCAAACTGCCACCGTTTTGGTCCGATTGTCCGGAGACTTGCTTCATCCAAGCCGAAGCGCAATCGCTTCGGAATGTATCACACAACGCACATCAAAGTATGAGTACATCCTGATTGCTTTACCTCAGGAAATCATTGCGGCCGTTATCGATTTTATCCGAGATCCTGCGGCCACAAACAAATGTCAGGAGTTTAAAAGAATTCTAATCGGAAGGAATTCCTTGAGCGAGAGTTCGAAACTGGACAAGATTTTGTCCAACACGGATATAGATGATCGCAAACTATGGAACTTCTATCGGAGTCTCCTCGGTCTTGGTGGGTCTAATTTTACCCCTGACCTTTAGAAAAGGCTTTAGTTAAAGAACTTGCCTACAACTTTGAGTGTCGCACTTGCAGGTTCGAATGCCAAAGACATCAAAGAACTGATTAAGCTTGCCGACGACATTTCGGAAGTGTCTAATTTTCCCAAAATTAAAACTGTTGCGTCAACCTCGCGAAACATGAGCAACATAACGATTCAAAATCTACTAAAATCTCAAGACTTATTGTGCGAAACCATAAACAGGTTACCGTTTGAAGTTGGTAGCATGAAAGCTCGGTTCAATCAACGTGATTCTACATCACGTTTATCCAAATTTGACCAAACCAAATTTAACCGGAGAAGCAAATTGTACAAAACCGATTAAACACATAAATTAAAGACGGAGGGGGTTTTACCTTTTTCTAGATCCAGACGATTAGACCCCATCAAGTATAAAATTGCCAAAATCGAGTTCGAAGTTTTAGTTAAATTGGGAATACGTAGATCGCTCCACCATTACATCTAGCACCCAGAAAGGATCCTTGTGGAGATTTTAGAGAGTTAAATTTTGTTACTATCGCAGGCAGACATGATAATGAGATAAGTTCTAACTTAAGGAACAAGCGCGTTATCTCAAAGTTAGACTTGGTTAAGGCATATCATCAAATTCCTATGGAAGAAGAAGATATTTATAACACAGTTATAATGACACTTTTCGGTATTTTTGAGATCATTCGAATGACTTTTGGGTTACGAAATTCTGGACAGACATTACAGCGATTTGTTAATGAAGTGTTCAGGAACTTCAATTTTATTTTTGTCTATATCGATGATGTTTTCGTTGCCAGTGATTTGGATATAGAACATTAAGAAAATTTAATATTGGTTTCCGATATGGTTTAAATATTAAGCCTAATAAGTGTACTTTTAGTGTAACTAGAATTGATTTTCTTGAAGTCGTTCAGCCTTTTCAAAATAAGCCAACAGCCATTAAAGACTTCAAACGACCAAAATCAGTAAAACAAGCTCAGAATTTTATACGAGTGATTAACTATTGTCATAGATATATTCCGAAATTCCGAAATTAACAGAACTTACGTGTCCGATTCATAATATAATTAAGAAGGCAGTTAGGATGAAAAATCTACCGTACCATTTGAGCTTATTAAAGAGACATTCGCCTGAAGGGTTTTGCTAAATCATTTGCGGTTGATGCTTCAAAGGCCGCGATAGATAGCGTATTGCGGCGGTCCGAGAATGGGATTACTAAGCCATTATCATTCTTTGCCAAGATACTTTCTCTAGCCGAGGCTAAATAGAACTTTTGATTGCGAATTGTTAGCGGACATATTTTGGAGGATAGAGAATTTACTGTTTTTACAAATCACAATCCTTTAACTATGGCTTCACAATCTAAAACAGACAGAAGTCCAAGGCAAACCAGACGTATGGAATAGATTTCCCAGTTTGCTAGTAACATTCAATACGTACGGGGAGGTAGCAATGTTTGGGGGGGACTCTCTTTCAAGAGATTTTGAAGTCGATGCTGTTAAGCCTCTACAACGAGCAAAACGTGTTTAACGAAGAGTACAGTAATTTGAAATTTCTTAAAATTTCTACACTGAATTTCGAAATATTTTGCGAATGTTCTGGTAACTCTCCAAGACCACCCCATGTCCCATAGACAGGAAAATTATTTTCAAAAGAAACCCGTGGCATATCTCACCCAGCCACTTAAGCAACGCGACGACCCATTGCAGCAAGGTATTTGTGGCCATGTAGGAGTAAAGAACTCAACGCCTGATCCAACCATCATCTTCAGTGTGAGAAATCTAAGATTCAGCAGCATACGAAATCGCCCGTCTTACAAATTCCTATACCGAGAAAGAGATTTGAACCTCTTTATAAGTGTTTAGTTGGGCCATTGCCATCATCAAAAGATTGTCGTTATATTTTCACTATTACAGATCGTTTTTCTCGTTGGTCTGAGGCTTTTGCTTTGAGAGATGTTAGCGCGCGATAAAGTCGCGTCGACTTTGCTCAATAACTATATTTCGCGTTTTGGTGTTCACTTGAGTCGTTCTATAAGCTTCGCGCTGAACAATTTTTAGAACCAAATCATTAAAAAATCATTTTAATGAAATAAAGTTTTTTTTTTAATTTATAGAAAAAGACTCTACATAAAAAGACTCTATATTTCGTTTAACCGCTAACTTTTGGCTTACTCTACAGATATGTATGTGTGACATATATGAATGCTTGACTATCGCCAAGTTCTAAAATGGTTTTTACTTTAAAACTGACCTTTTTACCTTGAAAGTGATCACCACCGAGTTTCCTTCCCTAAGCTAATCACTAGTCTATCGCTCAACCTGTTTATATGACTTTTATATCGTCACGGTCGCTGTGTCTAGACGGTGTATAAGAAAATTCTACAAATGGTCTTAAATTAACACCTTTTGATTCATTTTTAAAAATTAATTATTATATTCAGTTTTTCCTTTCTCTTCTTTTTTTTATCTTTTTTCTGACTTACATTAATTATTATCTTGAATACTTAATTTCAGGAACATTTGCTATTTTATCTGTAAGCATTCATATATTGTGTGGGTAAGATTTACGCTGTTTTTCTTTAATCCTTAAGGATGTAAATTATTTTTAACTTAAGTCGATAACGATAAGGTACGAACACAACCTATATACTAGTTAAGGTGGCAAATTCATGATGTCACCTGAATGTACGCGTATAGTTTAACTGCCTCGTACAAGCCTCTAATAAGAGTTACTTGGTGAGCAATTAGTGTCTGCTGTAATCAAGTAATCCATTTTAATTACACTCAGGCTCTAGCCTCACTGCGCATACATATGTACATAAGCTGTTAAGAAATTCAAAATTACCATAAAAGATAAAAGTGCAATAAAAATAGAATTTTTTCCGTGGACTATTATCATAAGTTTGAAGGTTTATGAAACAATTAAAAACATATTAGTACGAGCAGAATGAGTTTTATAACTCGCGCGGTTAAGACAAACTTACCGCATAAAGAATCGGTGAGGGAAGTTATTTTTTTTTAAACCTTATGACTTACTTTTAAAGAAAAACTTGCTGTTTGTTCCTTTTTATTTTCTTTTTTTTTTTCTTTGATTCAAATCATGATAAATGATTTATTTTGAGTAAACTCTGTAATCACTGTAATTTTTCATCGAATACTTAATAATTCTTAAATGAAAAAAAAAAAGAAGAGAAAAAAAAACAACTATGAAAATATTTTTTAAGGTAAAGGGTGCGTGCATTCAATGAAAAAACAAACAAGCAACCATGTTAGCGGAAGAAAATGATGATTTAACCACGGTGTAAATAAAAAGCATAGTTTAAATGTCTTGAAGGATTTTGCATCGTCCTCTCGTTGCCGTTTGTAACTGCGATGATGACGCTGATGTGTGCCTTACAAAATACAAACATATAAATACGTAAATATGTCCCATTCTGTTCGCTTCCACTCTGTTCTGTTCTGTACTCTTTAGAGGATATAAGAGGAATAATATGCAAATATATGCAGATCCGCTTTTGTGATGTCAACGCGGGCAAATCACATTTCTTTTCTAGGTTATATACATATATATATATATTTATATATATATTTCTCGGACGTATAAAGATTCATGCTACATGTTTCATACACAAGTGCAGGAAGGAGAAAGAAGAGTACCTATACGTGTGTTTGTGCATGCATTGGAACCGTTTATTTTTCATGCGTATACAATACCAACAAGTAAGGAACGTAATGATTCTTAAGACCAGACTTAAAAAAAAAAGATGGATGTAACCATCTTGTAGAAAATAGTACACGATGATATATAAAAATTCTTCTGTCTAAGAAGTTTTCACTTTACGCTCCAAAGTGTAGGTGTGCGCATAACTTTTCTCCAAAATGAGTTTAAAAGCTGAAACGTTCAACACTAATGTAAAAAAGATTAGTAGCTAATGGAAGCAAGATTTTATCAGAAAACCAGTTTTAAAAAAATGTCTGTAGATTTTTAAGTGAGAACAGGTAAACACATTGAAAACACTATTAAATACCCTACGCCACTACGCCACTAATACAACTATTCATCTATTTTCGTGATAGTCCATCAAAAATTGTATCTTGTTTCCATGTAAAGGCTTAGTTTTCGTGAAAATTATTTTATAAGAGGGCGCCTCAAAAGTTAGCTGGCGTATCCCAAATTTATTAAATTTAATGTTCTTTTCAAACATTTATTTCTTCTTCACTTGATTTCATTACAGAAAACTGCAAACCAGAAAACTGCAAACCAGAGCTTGTCGAAATATAAAGGTTTACCTTTCTTCTCTCTCGCTCTCTCTCTCTCTCTCGCTCTCTCTGTCTCTCTCTGTCTCTGTCTCTCTCTCCGTCTCTCTCTCTCTCTCTCTCTCTCTCTCTTATACTATTATGGATCCATTTTCATAATAAAATTTAAAAAAACATATCTTTTTGCCATGTAAGTGTTTATTGTTCATAAGAATGCCTATAAGAAATGGAGTCCAGAAAATGGACCTATGTGGTCCAACTTTAGTAGTGTTCATATTTATGTCAAATTAATTTACGGACCAATTATCATCACGAATGATTGAAAATTCAACTTTTTTGTTACATAAAACTTTGCTTTTCGTAGGAATCGTTATATTGAAGCACAAAAAATTGCCCCATTCGATGCAGATTTTTCGTAACAATTCAGAATACCGAAATATTGTTATTTAGCAAACCTGGTGCAATTCAACCCATTTCCAATAAGAATCGTCCTTGAATCAAAACAAGTCGATGTACCGAATTTCCTCAAAATATTTGAAAAATTGCGACAGCAAAGGTGAGACTATGTTAAACTCTACTAGTTGTTACATACGTCCACGCGAGCTTAATGTAGTCGTTACCACAAGTGTTGTACGGTATAAAAAGAATATTAAGTTAACAGTTAACTTCTGTAATGATACTACATTCGCAGTGTTCATTAAGCAGTGTCGTGTAATTTTGAGGATATTTACATGAACATAAACCCATTTATTTTAATGCATCTTCATCTAGGTAGGCAGGTGAGCAGATGGACGGCCGAACAAGCGGTCATGATCAAGCGATTCAAAGCCATCCTTTGAGTGCTGCAATCGTTTTGACAAAATGAAATAGTCCCCCGTTCTTGGGTGCTAGGAAATCAGAAACAACCTCAAAAATAGATTTCGATTTCATACGAAAATATGTTAATTAAATTTTAACTCAATATTTATGCAGTATTTTTTATTTTCTCGAAACGTTTACAAGGCCGAGAAGGGAAACTCTTACACACTAGTTGATATTGAAAATGGATCAAATCGATTAAAGAACACGCCTACAGTACCGGGTAAAGTGAGAATGTCTCTATTTTGAAAAACAAAAAAGAATTTGTTTTTCTGCTACGTATTCTGTTGGCGCTCGTACGATACCTACAATACCTATGTACAAAACTGGAAAAGAACTGCCTCGCCCACCCGATATCATAGAATATCGAAATTTTATTTTATATTTTGCTTTTATTTTTTTTTTGAGTTGGTGGATACAGAACATTCGGTCACAGCATTTTTATGTTTCTTAAGTGCCCTACTCTTATGGTATTTTTAGCACATTTACAGTTGACTTCGCTATACTCGGATTTTCGAATACAACGAATTTTTACCGATCGTGTAAAGCGTAAGGCGTAAAGTGTATTTATACAGACTTTATGTCTTACGTAGACGTTTATTTTGTTCCCAACATTTATTATAATTTATAATTTTTTTTTGACAGACAAATTTTTAACCGATATTTCAAGCACTTACGAATATCCGATCCCGTTTCAATTTTCCATCACACCTTTAGTTACGATGGCAACACAAAGTAAAAAAAGAGAAAATTTTGTATAAATTCAAAAGTGCGGCCGCCACAAAAAAACCCAAAAGGGGAAATTGGTTGTCGATATTTCAGTGGTTTTGCCGAAATTGTGCACACGATGATATAACAATGTGGGGCAATCAAATTCAAAATGATGACCGCCAAAAAAGGAGCGAATAACAATCTTCCTTAACAATCTTCTTAAGTCGAGTATTGAACGAAGTTTATCAAGTTTAATGAATGTGGCAGCGCTGAGAGCTATTATCCAAAAATCTTTAATCATTCGGAGAAATTTCCGAATAGTCATCGAAGTTGTGACTTCAATAATATGAGTCTTATGAGATTCGTTATACTGTTTAAGATACACCATGTGATACAAAATGCCGACATAGAAGAAAGCAGCAGTCAGTGTCCAGACGAAGGGACTTGAACAAGAAACTGGCAACAAGCATATCCAAGACGAATCCACGAACGAATGCAGCTGCATAGAGAAAGAGACAAGCAACTTGAAAATGCATTTAATCAAGTCCACGCATTCAACATTCTGAAGCAAGAACCTGTACTTCTTCACATGCAAGAAGAAGAAAATATGCCAGATAAACGAATAAATGAGGCATCTTAGGCAATTGAAAGAGCTATAGATGTAGATGAGTTATTGTAACCCCAGCATATGTATACTCTATTGAATCCAGTAGATCAAATCTAGTAAACAGTCTTGAGCAGTTTGGAAATGCGGGTAAAACTGAATATTTTACGAACTTTTTTATAATTCCTTTCGGCTCTAATATGACTTTCTTACGTTTAATACTAAGACCTTGATTAGCCAATAGAGTTCTAGCCGAACATGCAGATAGAATTGTGGTATGGGAAATATTACTAATTAACTGTTCTTGTGTTGATAAAAGAGCACGTATGAGGGTTTAAAATGATATCTCAAGTAATTTTTTTTAAATAATTTTGTAACAAGGATTAAGGTGACAGGGGCGTTTATGAAGACGTGCTGGAAGTACTAACGGAACGAATGCTTTCTCCTACACTACAGTAGAATTGCAGGTGATTGAAACCATAGACCTTCGAAATGTTTTATTATTAAAGGAATCATTAAAAAAGTATATGATGATGCGATAGAGGACCGTCGACTAACTGAAGACTACTTATCCGAAATCATAAGCAACTCACATAGTATAGTGCATAAAATATCAATCGATGTTTTAAGTGTGAGAGAGATATTCACACAATCCGTAATGCTTGTGTTAATTTCGGAACAAACTATGCCCTCGAATACGACTTTCTAAGCAACATTAAATATGCTTACAAGGAAAAAATTACACTTTTCTTATGCATTAATAACGAAGATTATGACTTGCAGGTACGAAGACGATTCAGTACTTCGACCACACTATACAAAGCGGACTATAGTCTTCATATTTCAAAAAGACGACATAATTCAAATTTGCCTAAAAAGGATACAAAATCAGTGAATTTTGGGGATGCAAACGCAATTTTGTTAATTGATTGCAATCAAAATTGTGAAGAGAGTATGCGAAATTAGAATGCATTGCACCAGATAGATGAACCAAATCGTGAGAAAAGATGCTGTTTGCGCAAAAAGAAAAATTATTTTTATTATTATTTAAATTAAGCAGCCGTAGAGACACGCGTCAGAAATTTAATATTTAAGTTAGAGAATTGCTGAAAGAAGTTTTCTCAGTTTAATAGATACATTATATGGAGAAAAGAAAGTCGAATCAAGTTACTTACAGACTGGACTGCCTTCATACAAATTTCAATATTTTGTTTATAAATATAAGCCTTGCAGTTCTATCTGTGACTTAGTTACGGTGGCATTTCGAAATTCCCAAATTTTCGTTCATCTTTTGAAAACATGACGTGATGTGAATATTTTAAAATTTGAATGGATTTAAAACCTATTTAATAGAGCTTTCCGTGTGGAGGAAAAAAAAGTATGAAAATAAAAAAACTAGAAAAGTTGAATATCTCTACTGTTTTCGCTACGTAGTCGAACGTTCTGTAGAAATTATTTATATTTTTATATTTCCCTGTGCAAAAGATGAACTAGTCTGTGAAATATTTTCCCAAAACTAAGTACTATCCCTCTCCTGTGCAATAAGCAATAACCATCAACACCCTTGGGAAAGTGTACAAGCGTTTCACTTTTCGACGCTTACAGTTATCATTTATTAAATGAAGCGTTTCCTTGTTATCATTACCTGTTAAAGCGGAAATTTCATGTTTTTGTTTTTATAAAATGAAAAAACAAAGACGACAACAAGTTAATGGCGAAAGCATCACCGTTCAATTTTTCAATGAAATGTTATTTTTTTCCGTTGTTTGTTTGTAAAATATGTGAAAGTTTTTATTAACAAACATATGTTAATATGTTTTAATTTAAAATGTAATGCTGTAATGACTTCAAACAGTAATTTATTGAGAAAAATTCAAAAAATATTTGCAAATAATTTTACAAAGTTGAACGATTTTTTTCTATATCTTATAATCAGCTTTAATCTTGCGTGTCAAGAATATTTTCCATAATTTTGACAAATACGTTTGACGTCATTAATGAATAACGTTTACCACAAGTTTTCATTATAAACATAAAAAATATTAACCACACAAGTATGGATATTATCTATATATGTGTTATAATATAAAAGCGCATACTTTCTAATACCAGCCGAACGATCCCATTAGTCAGGATTAATGCATATTTCGCTAACAGTACGCTTTACTCAGTAAAGACATTCATAAGTAAATGCTATATGTAACTTTATGTTACGCTCCACATAAGCAAACCTTAGGCTATAGACTATTATTCTGTAATTCTTTCTGTGTAGAAGTTAATGCAACGGTAAAAATATATTATAATTTATGTAATACGTGATCCCGCCAGTATTATGTATTATGTTTTATTTCAGCTTTTGTTTTTCATATAAAGTGATCTGCCTTTAAAACGGTCAATGCACTTTCTAATATACTTTATAACTAAAGATTGGATAAGAAGAAAAAACAAAAAAATAATTTTTATTATTTATCGTAAAATTGCCAAAAAAAAAGTATGTATGTATGCAAAATACATTATAAGCAAATAAAGATACCATAGATACCATTAGGTATCCTACACCACCCGACCATGATTTATATAACAACTTTTCCAAATAAGACGTCATGTCGAAAAAGTGGTCTGATCCAAATCGTTTTCATTTTTATTCGTGTTCGTACTAGGACCAGAACACATCGATGTGCCAAATTTCATCAAAATATCTCGAAAATTGCAACCTGTAGGTAGAACACAAGTAAATAATAAAAGTTTAGTTTATTTCAAGTTTTTCTGAGTGTTGCAAGTGGTGTGGTCTATGCATATTTTAGAACGGAAGACTTATTCCCGATTTCTGATATATACATGTACGTACATATCTTAAAGAACATTAAAAGTCGCTGATAGTCCCTTGATATCCCGAAGAAATTGGAATTTTTTGATAGCACTAAACATCAAAGCACAAACAAACCTTGCCGACCGCACAAATTGCATCTCAATATATGCTACCCATCGGGCATTTTGTACGTGTGATAACTAGTGAAGTTCTCAAATGTATGTAAACAACAATTACGTATTTATAAGCATTGAAAGAAATAAAATAGTAAAATAGTGTTAATAGAATTAATTAATATTTATTTATTATCATTCAAGACCAAAAAAAAACAAAAAATAAAAAATAAAAAAAATTTGTAAAATTTAATATTTGTTTAGAGTATGATATCGTTGGAAACATTTAAGTTTATGTAGCGGTACCCCACAGCTTTTGCAAATATATCGAGTATATCCTGTTTTTTTATGCGCAGAACAGACTTTACATTGTCTGTGGGGGGATATTTTTTTCTTGCCGCCAGTAACAATTTGAATAAGTATATGTTTATTCATATCCATCGAAAGTCTATCTGGTGATGGATCAATTCTGGGCGACTGTTTTGTTCTTTCCTTACTTGTTGGAGGTTCTTCTTCCATGTTGTCCAGATTTTGCTATAGAGTAGTTTTCTCTCAATACAAAACTTGTAAGTTTAGAGCTGTAGGTGACTTTGCTAACAGCTTTCTTTCACAATTTCATGAACCGTTTATCAGAAATATTTACTGTTATTCTCTTTTCTCTCTCTCTCTTTCTCTCTTTCTATTCTATTATTAAAAATTTATCAGCAAATTTACTTTTATTCTCTTTTAAATTCTCTTTATTATTTAAAAGCTATAGAGATCAACGAAGAGAAGCGGACATCAAATTATATACAATAATAAATATAAATTGTCAAACGGGGAGATTTCCCCGAGCGGTCGGCAATGTGTTAAAGAGCTTTCCACATTGCATCCAGAAAGCAAAAGTAATTAAATTTTTTATTTATATATACATAGATAATTTAAATTTATTCAATACTTTTAAAAATATTTTCTAATCTTTTTCTATATTAACGCTTAAATATACTTTAGCAATGATGCGGCCCTGAGCCAAATTGTGTTTTAGCAATGACATAAACCTGTCGATAAATTGCTATTAGAGTAGAAATTTTGAGTGAACTTCAACGAAGACAAACATCTGCTGTATAATTTATTACATGGAATTATCTAAAATATATTCAACGATTGGGCCCTAAAATTGCGAAAGTAATTATTCTGATATTAGCTAACGTTATAAATAATCATCTTTCCTTCGAAACATCATTTTCTCTCTTTCTCATTTCCCAATCAGTGAACCGTGCAGAAGTTGCTTTCAACTTTATATGTGTACTTCAGTTACCTGAATGCTTTTGAGAAGTCGTTACTGCTCCCGAATACATACTCACGATCGTCATTTAAGCGAAGAATTAAGTGGAAAGGATAACTACCTGCAAAAAGAATAAATGCTGCGCTAATGAGATTGTTTAGGACTCCAAACATAAATATTAGAATTAAAAAGTCGTACAAATGTTTATTAGGACTACAAAAACTATTTGATAAAATAATTGCGATCTCATCCTATAGACATAATCTAACAAGTTAGTAAATTCGATTAAAGAATCGATCAAGTCACCGAAGTCAACGATGTCAATGAAAAAGAATCCTGATTGGAAGTAGGAATCCGAACGCCTATTATCACATAATCTAGAAATGCATATATATACCCTACGAAGTCCACGAAGTATTAGAAAATCAAATCTGTCCAACTATTAGTAAAGTATGTAAGAGTGTGTGGCTTTGTCCATCCAATTACCACTGCTAAACAATGGCAATTATCATAATAATAAAGTTAATAATGCAACGATATCATTATAACGTGTTTTTTATATTTATGACAAGGCAAAATACACACAAACACATACAACTTACGCGTGATGGGTAAAAAAATATGGATTTATGTGCGGATTGCATTTAGACACGCATTCTCAGCATAATACAAAAATTTATGTTTGTGAACAAAATAAATGCCATGCAATGCAATGAAATGCCGTGCAATCCAATGCGATGGATAGCGATGAACTGTAATATAATGAAATTCATATAGTAATTCGAAGAGATGTATGTAAGCAGACGTGTATCTATCTCTCTGTGTGTGTATGTATGTGTGTGTGTGTGTGTGTGTGTTTGCGTTTGCATTTGTGTGAGTCTCTTGTGTAATAAACGCAGAGTAATGTAACAGATAAGCAGCAGGAACAGAGTTAAAATAGTTATTTTTGTATTACGCGTAAGTGTATTTGTATGCGTGGTGTATGTGTGTGTGTGTGTGTGTGTGTGTGTGTTGCTTTTCTATATATAAAACTTATTAATAAATTAAATAATTAAAAAATAGAAACAATATTTATGATTTATTCCAAGAAATAAATTTAAAGTATTTCTCTTTTGATGTCTAATAAAAAGAAAATAAACATAACCAGAATATGTGTATATATCTTGGCATTTGTTGAAATGATAAGATTTTTATTTCACACATCGCTTTACAAATGCTGCATAGATAGATACGTATACGTACACAAATTGTGCGCAAATAACTTAATACCTAAATATTTGTGCCTGTGCATTCGTGTGTGTGTGTGTGTGTGTGTGTGTGTGTGTGCATCTTTGTACTTGCACTTGTTTATTGCTTAATTAATTAATGTTTTTATAATTAGATCACCATTATTATTGCAATCGTTATTTTCGCAATAATTACATTGTGTAAAGCGTTGTAGGCCTGTTTGAGATGCCGTTGTAATTGTATAGTTGAGTAATTGTATAAAAATCTCATGCGTGTTTACATCTGAAATTGTTTACGCGCACTCACCACCGATTTTTATTTATTTTTATTATTTTTCTTTTCTCTTACATATTCCATCGATACATTAATTTTTTCATTCCGTTCGTAATAAACAGAGGTACGTACGTATGCATCAGCGATTTGGTTTCACTTGGGTTAAGCGGTGATTATTATCAGTCAAATTAGCGTAACTGTGTCCATCTCTTCACTCATTCTGCTGCCGATAGATTTCTATGCGATTACGTGGAACACTTTCACTTTGTCTTAGTCATCAATAAATCCTTTTCTTCTGTACATTAGGCCACCTCATCGACATCCGCTTATGCTTTTACATATTCTCATGTATATGTGCTCATATACTTGCCAGTATCTCCGTCCTTTTATCCGCTTGTTTATCTGTCGATCCAACTGCCGACAAAGCTGCCGTTCCGACAGTCCGTCCGTCTGTCCATCCATCTGCTTGTCCATCTGTCCATCCACCTGCTTGTCCATCTATCGATCTAGGTACCATTGGGAACTGAAAAATGAAACGAAGAAAAAGAAAAAAATATATAAAAATAGGGTTGAAAGATTTGAACTGAGTGTAACTATTTTAAGCTAAATTGTTCTTGGATAGGATAGGGATAAAAAAATTACCATAACATCTCCCACTACAAGCGACAATATCTTAAAACCTGAAAATTCTTCGTAAATAGCTTTCGAATAAAAATACGTGCCAGAATCAGACATAGAGTATACGTTGATAACCTTAACGGTGCCGGCAAAAATTAAAAAGAAATCGTTATTTTATTATATAAACTTACATGAGATGGATGGTATTCAAGATCAGTCCCACTGGCGACTACATGTCTTATTCGTTTACTATATATAATACATTCAAAGGAAAAGTTTCCACTTTTCATTCTTCTGTACCTTCCACATCTTTTCGTTTGATTTCTTTTTCTTTTCGCAAATACAAAATTTTTAATTTAAATTGTAACTGAACATGATTACATTGCACATAGACTTTCGACGGATTGCATGAAATAAACGCATCAAACATGCAATTTTCTATTGCAAGCGGTGATGACATTGTTTTTCTTCATTATTAGTATTATTCTACTTGGATTTGTTGCACTCAAAAAAAAAAAAAAAAAAAAAAAAATAGTTTGGGTTTCAAGTTATGAATTTTATGACAAAAGAAAGATTTATTTTACTTATTTTTACATTGAATGCTGTTAAAATATGGTTGAACGATTTTGTGCATGTAAAACTTTATGCGCGTGTATGTGCTTTTGCTATAAGTAAAGGAAAATCGCATAATTACAAACCGGTTGCAGGTTTGTGGAGAAATTTCTTTAAACTTTTCCATGACAAATTGTTTTAATTTAAGCTTCACATCATTTTGAAAACGGGATTTAAACAAAGAACGGATTGAACAAGCAGTGAATAATTGTATGTACTTACAAACATTACATAGCATTATTACTGTTTTGTTTGTTTTTGTTTTTTTATTATTATTATCTAACGCTATACATGAAATATATCCGATTTTTTAGTTAATAACTTAAAGTATAATTAACTCCGCAGATGCGGAGATTATTCCATTAGTAATACTCTAAAGTACGTACCGATACTATTACATTAAAATATGTATGCGATGGGTTCAAAAAAGAAAGGCGAGTTTTCACTTGTCTCGGAAAAATATTTATTTATTCATCAATACCTAGTTTGTCTGCTTTAAAATAATTTCGTTTGAATTCCCCTCATACAACAAATACGACGATAATCGAATACTTGAGATAAGTCCGTCCGTCTTTCTCCATCGTCTCTACCAATTGCATTTGGCAGCCTTTTACCCTCAAAAATTTTCATATCAATCCTACGCTTAATTAATTTTCACAACCCAGATCAAGTCGGCGACTGGGAATTCTCAGAGCTGAAAACAATAAATCGTAAGAAAGAAAAGAAATTTTAAGCGTAAATAAAAATATTGCTAAAGAATATAATCGAAAAAAAAAAAAAAAAAAACGTAAATAAAAGCTACGTTTGTGAATTAGTCAGATGGATAGATAACTGAACGGGTGGGTGGGAGTTCAACATCTATCACAACAGTTGCAATAATTGAATTCAAACAATTAGAGAAAATAATATTCGACTGCGGCCGAATCTTCTGCACTCAGCACCACATTCATCTTAAAGTGAAATTTACAAATTTTTATTCATGTGCAAAAAAACGTAATGGTTTACGTTTGTAATCATAGGGATTTTCAATTTATAGTACTGTGTGCTGTGTACTGTGGGCGTATATTCTAACCGACTTGACCCTTCAATCTTCATGCGAACATTTCCCACATTTTAGGAAATCTGAACCCAATCTCCTCATTTTGGCCACCAGGAGTATGCTTACCGTAGGGAATTAAGGGACAGCCATGGATAGGCGATCAATAATATAGGATTTCTGAAGTTTCTTTCTAGTTATTGCAAATAGTTTAACAAAATAAATAAATTCCTATGGTTCGGTAGCGGATATGAAAATTTAAGTTCATAGATGAAATCAAAAGAGATAACTACACCACAATATTTTGATTTATAGCTTACAACCAGTTTTAAAATTTGGCGAATAAATTCACTTTCCTGACACATACGCAATTAACAAAGAACAAGTCACTATTAGTGTGTGTACAGACCATTCTTCCAAAGAGCTACTCTCTTCCTTACGCCCGTATTAGACGGTCACGACGTAAAACCATAAGAAATGCGTTATCTAAAAATATTTTGTAAAGTCACAAAATTGTAAACGGATTAAGAAATAATACCACCTTACGTGCATAACAAATAGAATTGTTTTACTTAATGTACTCTTATACCACAAGTTATGTAAGGTGCAAAAATGTAGAGGTATTGAGAGGCACTACAAAACACAAGTCTTAACATAACATATTTTTGGTTGAAAATTCGAGAATTCTACGTTTGCCAAATCTATCTTACCTTACCGCATTGGGCTAAGATTTGCCATCTAGAACAGTCAGCCGAACATTTCCTGAAATTATGACTCAAATTCAAAATCTAGTGACAGGATTTAACAAAAACTGGAGTCGATTTGATTTTTAATTCGCCATAGAAATGCAGCGATCACCACTAAAAAGTCTTATTTTGCATTACTCTGATAAACTCGGAAAACATGGCTTACGTGGAGGCGTTCCTTTAAATATTCAGAATTCAATTTTGAAGAAATGTTTGTTTTATCTCTAACCTGAGACGCATGCTTCATGCAATTGGTTTAGTGGCTTTAAACACTTCTATGAAAATCAGCCATTATTTTTTATACTCTTTAAGTTGTGCAGGGCACTCTACGATTATGTTTACAAAATCAAGTTTTTGGACTATTTCGACTATTTTCGTTCATCGAAAAAACATTTCGCATATCGTTTGCGACCAATTAAGAGGCTTAAATGTCAAAAAAAAAAAAATGAAAAGAAAACATGAAAAAAATTTCAAGGTAATAACTACCCTTCAGTCAATAGTTGAACTGTTTATTTTGAAAGCCCGTTTCTCGAAGAGATGCGGAAAACATCAACAACAAATTCGCATTGACTAATATTTGTCAATAATTTGAATTTTAACCCAAAGTTTGGTAAAAGTCATTATGTGAAAAATCACGGTTGCAGATTTCTTACTTCAGATCCACGAATTGAATTGAAAAAAAACTATTCACCAGAAACGGTTCGCAAAAAAACATGAACACTAAAAACAAAGCCACTCCTCAAATATTGCTCTCACTAATTCCGATATTTACAAATATACCATAAGATGAGCAACATTTTCTGCTTTCCAGCCCAGATTTTTTTTTCCGCTACTCAAGAATACCGCTCTCTCCTTACGGATCCAATTTCCGCATAATGTCTCTTTAGGAAAAGTTACGGCGGTTTTTTTTTTTCAAAAGTGATGCACAACCACGAACCGTCTCGGGCTCTCATAAAGATTACATTTTTGATTCAATTTCTCGCTTAGCCTATAAAAAATAAAAAACAAACAGAAAAATAGAAGCAATTGTTTGCTTCTTGTCTTGTCTTTCTGTCTTTCTGTACGATTCCGCTAACCATGGCTTTGTTTCAAAACCGATTTTGCCCATTTTCAGTACCAAACCCATTAAAATTTTCGTAAACATTGCTATGCTTTCGACAATGGCATCCGCAACAGTTGTATATATATACAGACTATATAAATTTGTCAAACGTTATATGGGGAATGTCGCCCGAAATTACCTGCTAACTGTAAATGTAATAAATAATATTTTTGACAAATTTTTCTTTTTTTTGCATTTCGTAATCAACTTAAGTAATTCGTATAAATGCGTCAGCAGAAGAATTTGGGATATTTTTTGGTCAAAATAGAAAAAAAATAAAAACAAATTCAAAAGAAGATGCTTTTTAAAGAGGTGTCAGAAAGGTGCAAAATTTGAATTTATATGCACAATAGTACAAACAGAGGAAGTAAGAAAATATTTTGCTGAAAAACATGGCATTACGTACACACTCAACAAAAGAAAACTGTCGCCAAACGTATGGATATATCAAATTAAATAAATTGAAAATAAAAGATAATAAAATAGAAAAATATATTATTACGTATGGGCGCGTATAGGGACATAAAAAGGCAGAGAGCGAGAGAGAAAGAGAGAGAGAGAGAGAGTAGGAAACACGCATACACATACACACACACACACACACACACACACAGCTACAGAGAGATAGAAACAGTTATGCATACATACATACATACATTAATACGTACATAAGTACATACATGTATTGATGGGAGAACAAGTACATATATGTACAACGCTGATGCATCTTTGAGATAATAACATATCCTTGATGCACACAGACACACCCAGAGTTTATGAAATCCCCTTTTGCGATACGTTACACAATAGCAGCAAGTACAACAAATTTCTGTTGACCTGCACAAAAAATTGGTGTTGTTGTTTTTGTTTATTTTTTTATTATTTCCTTTTTTTTTTGTTTTTTTTGTTTTCTTGTCCTCCCTCCTGCGAACGACGAGAAACCTCGGTAAATGAGTGTGTAGGTGATATTATTTTTATTAAATGCAGTTTTGCTATTTGCTGTTGTTGATAACACTTTGATAAAAATGGTCTATACTTTCTACTATGTATATATATATATATATGCAAGTGTAAATGTGTGTAGGCGCTCCCTTCTCATGTACACGCTCAAACATGCATTCATTTTAACGACGGTATAGCATACAAATGCTACTGAAAAGTGTTGCTGCTGTTGTAATTGGTTTCGTTGATTTCGTTGATTTCGTTTGCTTCTCGTACTTTTTATTTTTTTTGCGCTTCTGTCGGGTGGCAAAATCTTACATGCTGCGCGCGCGTTAAAAATGGGCGGAGCACTTAAGCTCAAACATCAATGCAGATACATTCGCATATACACATATACTTCCATACGCATGTACACACATACATACACTAAATCACCGAAAAAAACAAAAAAAATTATATTTTTTTCCTCACAGGCGGAACAACAACACTAAACAGTAACAAATATCAATATTGGGCAGTACTGCAATTTCTCTATTTAATAATGTGGTTGCTGTTATCTGTTGTTATCTACTATCTGCTATGCTTTTCACAGCGAGCCATTAGACAATATAAGCGAAATTTTAGTTAGGTTTATGGCATATACCCATATACCCAACTTGCCGATAGCCTTAGATGCTAGTGCTTCAACACTTTAATCTTGCAACTTATTTCTCTTGCTAAATTAATAATAATAATAAAAATATATATAAAACTTGTAATTAAAATTAATAGCGTAGATATGAATTTTCCGTGCACATCTAACTTCAGATAGATATTTTAAATATATTTCAACTCGTTCAAGTTGGACGCTGTTGCTTTCAATTTTCCTGACCTGCTTATGAAATAACACTTTTTGAAATTATGAATGAAACCGAGTGAGAGCTTAAAGATCACAAAAAATCGCAAAAGCGCCAATTGCAAGATTTGTTATATCTATTTTACTTATGTCATTTCTGGTTGAAACTATTTAACAGATTTCTACCTTGGAATGCTTATCAAGTAACATATGGAAGATCTTCAAATTCAATGTAAGACGTGGCGAAAGGATGCAGTCAGTCTGCCTCTTTAATTGTATTATGTTTAAATATTGGGCGACAAATGCTTGACAATTTTCCTAAAATTTTTCAATGACTATCGGTTACCGGGAGAGGCAGAAAAATATGTCCCTACAGCCAAATATTTGTTAACCGTTACCATTCGAATTTCACGATAATTGTTAAATAGATTAAAAATGATGCTTGTTTTATCAATTGCGTTGATAAGTCTTTATTTATGTTACCAAACTATTATCAAATTGAATATATTTCCTGATTGATGTAAAAAATAATAAAAACAAAAAAAAATAACAAAGAAACTAGCAAACTATAAGAATCAAATAAAAATTGTTATTGCAAGTCGCCCGACGCGCATTTAAAACGATTCACATCGCTACTATAAGCACTTGCAGTATACTATTATGGCCGTGCATGCGAATAGAGGCGGAGCATATGCTGTATTTGTAAAAGTGTTATTTCTATTATCACACAAAAAGAACCTTCCCAAAAAAAAAAAAAATAAATAAATAAATATCTATATATATGTATATACGTACGCTATACGTATATATATACACATATATATATATATATACAAATACCAGCAAACGAAAAAAAATCCAAATGGTAAAACTAAAAAAAAAAGAACACTAACAAAATAAATTGAAAATTTCTCCGTACACATTTAAGAATGTATATGTATGTATAAACTATTTCTTTTGTGTTTTTTTTTTTATTGCCTTTTTTTTTTAATATTTTCCAGTTAGCAAAGTTTTATAGTTTTAAAACAAAAATTGATATTAAAATTTTAATTACAAATTTTTCACATTACCACATACCCACGAAAACACGTATACTAAATTAATATTATGTTAATGAATTTGAAGTTAAAATTAAGGTAGAAACTTGAAGCCTTAGGGTACGCATGAGTATTAAAGTCGATAAGTTTCAATTGATAAATGGACTTCTAGACGACCGCCAGGTATTGATGACATTAGGTAGGATCTTTGGTAATATAGCTTCACGTTGAAAGTGCTTAAAAAAGCCTGAACTTAATTGATTGGAATAAAAGTAGTGTACATCTAAAGCATATCCAAAATTTCGCCCACTAAGTCCAACTTGCATGCGAAAACTGCAAAATTTCCTGTCATTGGTTTTCCTTAGTCAACTTATTTATTTCTGCGTAAAGGGGACAACACGTAATTAAATCTATTTTATCTTTAGTTTAGATCTAAATTTCGCAAAATTTCTTGCTTTGTTCGATTACCAAAATTATTTTAGTTTAGTTTGTGAGACTCTGATGAAATCGTCAGATCCTAAGATCTTAGTTTTGGTTAAGGTAAGGTTTGATCCAAGGATATGCTAACAATTTTGAAAATAAGTAGCGCCTGGTTACGTATGGCAAGTTCGCATACCGGACAAGTCAAAAATATTTTCATCTTGTCGAACGATACTGAAAAACTAATTGCCAAAGCTAGAAATCGGCTTCGAGTTTCGATTCGCCAGCAGCAAGTGTTACTCTTAAAGGGCCATCGATTTGTTAATGTTTTTCAAAATCTTGATACTAACTCAAGTAGTAAATACTTAAGTCGCGATACAATATCTAAGATCGGCAATCAACTATCGTGCAAAACGTATTTGCAAGCGTACTTAGCAAATATTGGACTTGGAGATAAACGGACCATATATTTGATCTTGAAAATTTTCACATTAGAAAACCACAGTTAATCAATCAATTATTAAAATTACAAAACGTATTCAATTGTCTTTTTGTTATTTTCGAAAAGTTGTTTTAGTATCTTTTTAGTGCATTTTCATTTAATTTCAGCAAACATTTGAAAAGTCAAAGATGGTTTCTTTAACGACAAAAATTCGCATTACTCCCACTTTTTCCGTGTATAGCCTAAAACCTTTCTCCTTTCTCCTTAATACTCGCAAAAATACATTAAAGCATTCCGTTCAAAAACTTTTCGTTTGCGAATCTTCGACACTTGTCATCTGACAGTTTCTGGTTTTTCTCATTCACTATTGCTTTTGGTTGGGCACCGTTGTCATCGCCAATCATTGTAATCATCTTCAGCACTTCTGATCTATTGATCTTCTACTGTCATCTTTGACATTGTGGCTTTTCTATCAATTTCGCACATTAACTTCAACTCACATACGTAACTATTCTTTAGTTTTTCTTTATAAATTCATTTCGTACAATTAAATAACGAACGATCATCATCATCGTCGTTATTATCATCATTATCGTAACATCATCACGATCGTCAGCAACGGTAGTATTATTATTAAAGTAGAAGATGTGTTTGAAAGTGTGTGAGAACGAATTAACAGGAGTAATGACGCCAGTTTATAAGAAAGAAAAATGTTACGAAAAGCCCCTGTAGAGCTGCTTCTTTTCTTTTAAGACAATATTCCCCGGAGAAATCACCTTATTTGTACATAGAAGCGACAACGGACACAGTAACGCGGCAGCAAATAATAGCCAGCACAATGACGGTAGACGATTATTGGCGACTGCAGTTCACAAATCAGCATCTTAAAAATGCATATCGTACTATATTTGGTAAAGTTAGTGTCTTCCGCACGCAGACTTTAAGTATAAAAAACCGTTTACAATGGCGCTTCAATCGAACACAATTGATTTTTTGTTACGAGTACTCCTCTAGCTATAGTATATGAAGTCAATTTTCAGCTTTTAATCTCGTATTCATTCATTGTAAATAAAAGATATCCTAGGTGTGCCTACATACGTACGTATATATATATATATATCGAATGATTAGAGATAAGCTTCGCTTTATTCTTCGCTACTCATTGTACGAATGTTTTCGTTTCATTTAGATTTCTTAGAATCTGAAATCTGTAAGCGGCAAAACACATTCATTAGGCATAATCAAAAACATAAATTTATAATTCAAACATTCATTCCCATTGCCCTGCATACGCAATATGCCTCATCGCTTAATTATATTTATTTACCTAATTTGAAACTACAACTCAATATTTCGATAAAATAAATCGAAAAGCAAAATTTCTTTCCTTGACTCTATAGAGATAAGGAAAAGTGTTTGATTGTAAGTATGCTTCTAATAACCGAAACGAATGTTAATATATTTTATTAAATACAAGCGAAAAACTATTATTTTTTCTTTATAGAAAATATTGACTGCAATTTATAAGCGATTCATTAGAAGCGTCTTTTCGAAGCCAAATTAAAAAAGGAAACTCAAAAGAAATTTATCTACGCTTAGAAAAATAAATTCAACTTAACAAATGTGCATTATTTTTAGGAGTAACCCCATGGAGTGAATTTGAATATCGCAAAAAGAGCATTAATCTACGATAACTGATTTCAATTCTTGCAGAGAAATGAGTAGAATTACAGCATAGAAAAGTATAATTATTTCTTCAATTAAAAATTAAAATTTTACTAGAACTTGGCAAACTTCTAATTACTGGGTTGTACTTTTGTCTAAATATATCCTAAATACTTATAGAATCGTGTTAATTAGCTAAAAGGAAAATATTGCAAGAAAAAAGAAAATATTTAAGAAAATGTTGATAAGGGTAGAGGGTGTGTGTGTGTGTGTGTGTGCCGTACAAACCACAAAAAAAAAAACATTTTTTTTCTTTCCTTCCTCAAAGAGGCGATTCGCCGCCAAGCCATATAAGCGGAGTCCTGCTCTGGAACAGCATTAACAAACGTCGTAAAAAAGTACGCTTATCACCCCATCCCGATTCTATTGAACTTTTTCAAAAGAGAAAGTCTCATGATAGTCAAAGACGGTGCTATCCATGATCAACGTAACGCAAAAAAATACAAATTGCTTAGAGAACGCGTGACTATAACACTAGGCCCATTTAACAGCGATGGTGAACCGATGGGTATAATGATAAAATCCCCCGGTCAGACATTGCATCTTAACCTTGAACTCGATATGATATAGAATCGGCCGATGAAGCTGCAATACATAGAACCTGTGTACACTATGCACATGGATGTAATACTGTGATTGGACGGAACGAGGCCCATCCCTACCTAATTCGTTTAATATGAAAACAACATCCTGGGAAATTGGTATGTGATCAAAGCTCAAATCTAATTCAAACCAACAATAGCAAAACAAAAAAGCGTAGAAACGGACTTCCATTAAACCACCAAACTAGAAAGAAGAGATGTCTCTGGCGAGACTTCGAACGCCACATGTAGCTCGTTCCCAGCCAGTCAGTACCTGTCTTTATCTAATGAGAATAAACCGCGTCTCATAGCACGCCACTTGACAAAAACACAAGATGCAAACTCGCTCAATGCAACCATCATCTTAGGAGTAGAGAGGGCCGAACTGTAGTCAATACGATCAGCCCTAACCTCTAAATGCATGAATCGAAAGTAAAAATAGCATTCCCATAACACATTCTTCCAATCTTCGAGCCGAAGCGTGCCCTCGCACCCCTTAGCTTCTAACGGCCGTGAGCAGAAACCGCAGAGGAAGACTACGGGTGAAAGATGATCGAAAAGGATAAAATTAGAAGTTACTCTACTGCTCACACTATTTTGCCAACGAGCCATGAGACACGGACAAGATTCTTTAACAGCCATTAACGCTCTCCAATATTTAAACTCTCTACTCCTTATTTCTTAAACCGTCGAGTAAAAGCTTATCGCGTAGACATTACAAGCACGTAATATTTCAGGGTTCAACGATTCTACACTCATCAATATCTGTGAAGCGTCAGTTCGGACGGTCTTTCAAACAAGCGAACACGTCTACAACATTTTGGCGCTGGCAACTCCATATCTTATTTCGCCTGATGGCATATGAAACCGCACGGGCCTCAACAAAGTGCATACAACAAATAGACTGCCGTGTATGACTCGAATGGCACGTCTGGTCGTAAGAGACGACGAGCCGGTCCCACCACCCAAATTCTCAAGCATATTCCTAATCCTCTGGGGGTGTGGAGTAACCCTTTTTATTTATGCTAATCTCTAAGTACTTGACGACTGCCTTGTATTTGAAACTAACCCTACTAACCTACTAACCCTACTGGTTAGCTACTGAACGAGAGGCCACCCTTTAGTAGCCTAGTCATAGTCTTCTTAAATGATACATTTGCGTTGCGTGCAACATTACGTTCCCATGCAGTAACCCATCTCGTGATAGGCCCACGGCTTTGCCCTTTACCCAGGATAATTAAGTTGGCTGCAGAGTATATGCAAAGAAGCTGAACATACACTCGTCCTCTCTGCACATGTTTATACCCTACACCACTTGTGGTACAGAGTATATTAAGCTTGTGCGGACGTATGTAACACGCCGAAAGGCTTTAGATAGACAAACTTTTTTTTATACCAATCGATTCAGAAATCGATTCTAAGCCTGTCTGCCCATCTGTCCGTCTGACGTCTGTCCACGCAAATTTGTGTTCATGCTACAGGTCGAAATTTTAGAAATATTTTGATGATTTTAGTAGACTGACGCGCTTTGACCCAAACACGAACGCTATTGAAAATGGTTTAGATCGGTCCACTTTTTCGACCACTCCGCACCTAACGCCCTGTTTTGAAAAGTCTTGAAAACTTCTTGACAAAAATAACTAAGTAATAATATTTCTGCATTTTAAATTGGTGCGAAAACTTTGGTCCGGCTCGCGCCATTTTTTCAATCCCCTCTCATATAACAAAAAATACAGTCCATATGACAGAAACGTTCTATTTTCAATGCTTTATGATGAACATCAGATTGTAACAGTAGTTTAAGTTATAAAAAAATTAACTCTACCAAAGTTTGACCACGTACGTCTATTTTTGTATCCTACCCTATATAACGTGTTTCATGAAAATTTTTTCTTTTTTAGGGCTGAAATGTCTAACTTTTATTGCTTTATAATGAAAATTGTCCCATAGTAATAATTTGATGTAAATATTCATTCTGCTGAATTTTGAACACGTACCTCAGTTATGAAATCTCTTCGGCACAAAAATGAGTATAATTTTTTATATACAGTTTCATAACCGTAAGTTCATATAGAAAAAAAGGATGTAATTTTTGTGTTCTCTAACAAAAAATAATTGTGTTAGATAAGGCGATATAGGGTATTTAATAGTCGGCCTAACCCTACTATAACGTTTTCGCTTGTTTATAGTTGATTCATATTCATCATAACATTTCACATGAAAGTTCCACAATTACATTCCTATGGGCAGCTTCTAACTATATCCTTAGAAACATTAGCGTTCTTGCTGAGAGGACAAACGCGCTTCTGAGAAAAATAGCTTGCCAGGAGTTTGATTTCCAAACAATTTACTTGTGCCTATTACATATTTACACAGAAGTCATTAACACATATTTGCACATATATCCAGACATCATCAGTACAAGGGCTCTCGCAAAAATCGAAATACCTATTAGACAGATTCAGATTAGGATATTTTCTGAAGCCTTTCTATTATCACCCTCTTTAGCACTCCCCCATAAATCTGGGATGTGCAAAGGCGTACAAAGAATACGTAAGCTATCGTGAGATACCCGGTCATGACGATCCAATCTGTCATCACATCTGTCTATCATGCATTTACTAATTGAGTATTATATTAAAACTGTCATCCTAAAGAAGGTTGCACTTATCGAGGGGATTCACGTTTTTACTACATCGGCCTTTAGAGAAATGCAAACTGCTCTCAAAAATTTCAATTCTGTAGACAAAAAAAAATTGATTTTCCAGTTGTGAAGAGATCTCTTTTATAGCCAGAAGTAAAATGCTTCGAAACTTCGAAAATGTTACCAACAAATCTTGAAAAAACTTATTAAGCAATGACTTTTTATCTTTTAGAAAACCCTTGTATTGCTTAGTCTTTCATTTAAGAAGAAGTCAAAGAAGAATTTCTTTCCAATCTACAGCATCTTGAAGGGTTAAGATATGTTCTTAGCGTTCCCACTTTTAAAATATTATAAAAAAAAAAGTTTGTGTGTTAATGTATCCGAAAATATAGCTTAATGCAGTGGTTTCCAACCTTTTTGTACCGGCGCCCCCCTTTAAAAATCAAATTTCATTCATTTTTTTGACACCTATTTGGCTTTTTTGGCTTGTATTTGAGAATGATATTCTGGAAACAGCTACATGGCCCCCTCGCAATAGTATCGTGCTCTCCTAGGGAGTGGCGGCGCCCCACAGTTTGGAAACCACTGGCTTAATGTTAAGAAAATGCAATTTCGCGTAAATTATTTTTGTTTTATTTATTCAAAAAGCTAATCGATGAAAAAACCTGATGTTACAAATAAATCCGAATAATGAATTTCGAAAGAGAAATTTGCAAGTAAAAGCAACTGATGTTTATCATCGCAACGATGCGTACAAAAAAATTGTTGAAACGAAGAAATTGAATGGAATTTCCAAAAATTTGATCAATAGCATCGAAGCAATGCAATCGAATTGAAATTTTTTCCGAAAGTTTATTGAGTGAAACAAAAGCGTAAGAAAGGAGAATAAGTTTCATATTCGAGAAAAATAAAAGGGATTATAGTTTACTAAAAGGGATATTAGTTACTTTCCCATTCAAGCGTATCGGTCCCTAATCGTTGGTACTGATTGAAAAATAGCCCAGTGAAACCTAAAATTATTGCGAATACGGTGTTCTGCTTAGCGCTTGAACAAAAGGCATTGGAGTCTTTACGAATTACATATACATATAAATATTTTTGATTAGATAGATCGTAAAAGTTATATTAGAGTACTTGAGCAGGGAATAAAACGCTTGCTTAAATCCTATCGACCAAATGAAGTAATGGATCAAATTCTTAATCTTGAATATTTCTATCATTCAAGCAAAAAAATTCAATCAAAGGGTTGAAGTGATGTTTATCGCCAAACTTGGGAAAAGCGAATATCTTCGAAAGTTGTGTAAAATGTATTTAGTAAATTAGTCTTAGATCCATCCATCCATCCATCCATCCATCCATCCATCCATCCATCCATCCATCCATCTGTATTACCCAAAAGAGTTTATTAAAGCGTTATTCGTGCTCTTCGATTTTATTTACTTTAGTGCTTTGAAGGATTTTCAATTAATAGAATTGAAAAGGCAAATATGCTGAACCCTGGGATACGGTCTAACGAAATGTCTTTTTCGCAGTTATTTTCTTTTTAGAAGCAATTTTCTCTTTAAATACTCTTTTAGTAGACAACTATTTCAGATGAATGAAATCTCAAGAAGAACAAAAAGGCAAAATAGAAAACAAATATCACAACCGATGCAGCTGGCTGGCGAGAATGTCCGTACGTTTTATCAATGAGTAACTTTGTATGTCGAGTACATGATCAATATGCTGGTATGATGGATGACGGTGCATCGATAGATGGATAGATGGTTGGATGGTTGGCCGGTTAGTTGGTTGATTGTGCAGTTGCTTGGTTAGAATTGTAAGCATTGTTTTTATAGTTTATTTGTTTCTGTCTACCGTGTAGTTCCATCTGTTTATTTGCTATTGCTGTTGTTTTTTTTTTTTTTTTTTTTTTTTTTTTTTTTTTTTTTTTTTTTCTTGTTATTTTTGTTGTTGAATCAACGAGCATGTTTGCACGCCACGAATGCTGTACAAATATTAAGGAATTTCTTTACGATTTCGCTGATTGTGGAGCGTAATTAATTCAGCAGATACCACGTTAATTTGGTGTTAACAAGTGGTGGCAACATTACCAACTCGTCTCTTGACCAATCTCGCTATTTACCATGATGAGCATCAGCATCGGCATCGGCATAGGCATCGGCATCGGCATCATCGAACTGAATGACGATCAGTGGCGAATCATCAATGAGCTGTGTTCAGGTTTATCAACAATTTAAAACAACAGGCAGCCAAGTTCACAGCCCCAAAAATGGTATAATGGCGCTTTATAAATCGAACATATGTATAAAGTAAAGTGAAAAAAAGGCAATAAAAATAACAGCAACAACAACGGCAACGCAAAACAACTAATTGCTAGAAAGACACAACAAGCATCATAATTTTCTGATTATTATTAATAACACAAACATATTGTGGTGGCGGTCATAATGATCGCCGTCATCACCATTATCATCATTATCATTATTATCATCATTCTCATTATCATTCTCATCATCATCATCATTCTCATCATCATCATCATCATCATCATTATTATTATTTTCGTTATCATTGTTTGTATAAAGAATAAAGTTATTGAAACGCTCTAAAAAGAAATAAAAAAAATTGTAAAAGGAAAAGACATCATAGAAAAAAATTTTTATTGAAGTTTTTTTTAAAGAAAAAAGTTTTAATATTTTTTTTCTTTTTTTTTTTTTAATATTATTTTTTGCTTCCAACTTTGTGTACTTTATGAGTGCACCTAAAAAATTGTCGTTTTTTCAAGTTTATTTTATAAGCATTTACAAAGGCTCACACAAATGCACGTAGTTTATATTTCTTTCATATTGTGAGCTTCAGCTGCGCGAGCGTTGACAACGCCATCAAAACGTTTGACGTGGTTTTTGATTGACAACGAACTCATACATAATTCATGTCATTAAATCATGTTACATTTATTCTTCTTGTTCTTGTTGTTGTAGTCGTTTGCTTTTGCTTTTGTTGTTGCTGTGCTGCTGCACCTCTTCTTGATTCTTCTGACTGCTTTCATCTTATGTGCCTGACAATGTTTTTTTTTTCTCTCTTCATCTTATTTTTTTCAGCTTTTTTATATAGTTTTCGTTACGAGATCCTCTTGTACAAGAGCGGAGCATACTAGGTTTGGTTTGGCATTACCTTTAAAAAAAAAATAAAAAAAAATAAAAAAAAAAAAAAATAAGACAAAATAGCATTTCGTTCTACAATATGTACACTTTTTTTTTTTTTTTGCTGTTCAACAAACTGACTGAATGACTGACTGTCTGCCAGACTGGCAACCTCTTCATCTTAGTCATAAGTTTGCATGTTCTACGAAAATACTTCTCCTCTTTTTTTTTTCTTTTCTTTTTCTTTTTTTTTTTTTTTTTTTTTTTTTTGTTCCTTCTGTTTTTTTTTTTTTCTTTCAGTTATTTATTTATATTAGCAGTGCGCGTATACGTATATATTTATATATTTATTTATTTATTTAGCTTCCTGTCCCATAGAGAACGTCCTTCGTTCATGCTTACGATGTCTTTTGGTCTGATTTTACCTGCATTTTCGTTCCTCTTCTGTACACGACTGCACTGCTAGTGACATTTAATACTTAGAAACCTGACTTAGTGATCTATGCACCACATTGTCTGGCACTAATAAGGTAAATGTTGGCAAAAAATCAACACACTTTACTACATTTTAATGAGCTAACTATTCAACAGCAGCAGAGCATATAATACAATTATATACATATGCATCTCCCCGTATATACGCATGTATATATACATGAATGTATGTGCATACCGAATTCTTGGTTGTTCATTCATTCATTTGTTTCCACATATATTCAATGAATGAGCCAACTTATCATTTAACTTTCCCATCAAACTAAAAGTATGTTGAGCTGTGCACTTCTACTCTTTTTTTTTTTTTTTATTTTTTACACTGAATCCCTGAGATGTATCCCGTTTTCACCTGAATTGCTTGCAGGAAGCTGAAGATAAGTAAAAACAAAAAAAAAAGTTCGCATTGCAACGAAAAATTCGTTTCCATTGGGAATCAATTCATTTGGACTTTTATAGTATTAAAGAATTTCATAGAGATTCACTTGAGTGATTGATGTTTCTCAAAAGCAAGTTGGTCACCTATTATCATAATGACAAGAGAAAAAAGTTTAATTGTTCACTTAAAATCTTTATAGAAACTGGAGTAATTGTAAAATCTTCCGTATCCCCAGGACTGAATCGAACATTCATTGCTTCATTCGAGGCATTGCTCAATACGAAACAACATTGCTTTCGAAATTCAAGCGGTCTAAAACGGAACGTCGAATAATCAGACTAACGTTAACCGATCGACCCTAGTTTTAAGTTTGCAAAAATCTCATATCAATTATAGTAAGCTTTTCCAAGAAGCAGATTAAACAGAAAACGGTTTTTGAAGAAAGTCCAAGCATTCGCGTCAATTAGTGTAAACTTCCAAGTATTTTGGGTAAGTTCTTGCAGTGTGCAACCATAAATTAAAATTTGAAAAATTCAGTGACCTTGTAGTAGCTTACACTAGCAAAAGAAGAAGAAGAAGAAGAGGCAGAAGAAAGGAAAGCAAAAGTTTATAAATGTTACGAGCAACTACCTATGGAAATTATAGCCAATACCGCTATTTTTCCTTCTTGCTAGTTACAAAACAATTTAATAGGATTATCTGAAGACAGACCCGCAAATAATACGATTATCAAAATTTCGACTAAACAAGAGTAGTCCTAAAGCGAATATATTTCTTTCTTATTTATTTGAATATTTGAGTAGACAGAACGCAACAACTCAAAGCTTAAATTTTATAGAAACTCATAAGAATCGGCCCAGTGCTGTTTTTCTGCGGTGCTGACTTGATTGGAATCAGCCCTACATGAAAAAGTACGTCCAGACAAACAAAAAACTCGCGTATATGACTCATCTTACAACCGCTATCAACCAACTAAAAAAACTAATTTAAGACTTAATAAGTAAAACTTGAACTGTAAATACGTTAAACTAATTGGAAGTAAATAGAAAGACATTCAGTTAAAAGCATATGTAAATAAAGAAATAAAAGCTGAAGGGAAAGGCAAAGCAAAAAAGAAAACATAGTTTACACGTCAAAATAGATGCAAGTCAATAAGACGTCCATAGAAATCGATAAAGCTTTATGACCACAGGATAGAAGCGTAGCACATACACTAACTACATCAGCACAAAACGCGCAATGTTTGGCAGCGGAAAGCAAGCAATGTTTGTGAACATTCAACTTGAAAATGGAGCCGGAGTAGGGTAGGATGGGAAAGATCAATGCTCCAAAGGCGGGCTGTTCGGTTGAAAAACGAGAAGTGGCGATGATGTGTTGTTGCGGTATACAGTTAACTCCAGGACAAGTAGGTGAGAATGCTGAGCAAGACGTGTAGTCCTGTTGAAGGATTTAATTGGTCGACATATCTCTTTTATCTCCTTAGAGCACTTGCTTTGAATGCAAGCGTACCTGTAAGCGTACCGGAGTCCACTTTCTGGGCACACTCCTCTATAGTCAATGAGTTAAAAACACTCACACCTCCTGTCCTCTACTCAAACACTACATAAATTATTGTTGTCTAGAATATCTTTCTGTATATTATGGGGCCGATATCAGATTCCTGAACAATTTTTAATCCCTTCACCTAATGGATTCCATGGAAATTTCCTTAATTGAATTTAATTTCAGTTTTCCTCCTTCGCGCCTTCGCTCAGCGCCTCGCTTATGTGCCTCATATTTACGTTGACAACGTATAGAAAAATTCCCAATTCTCAAGGAGACTCGCTTTGTCAAAGATCTGATTTACGTAACACTATAAAGTAATTTATAAGTATATTATAATATATAGGATATTATGAATTATATATATATATATGTAAACTATACAATATAAAACATATGTTATATAATATCATATATAATATAATAGGTAATGTTTTATTTTCCTTTTAACATTATACGCACACTACTACTACATATAATCATAACAGACATATCAAGTGGGAAATAGATAGTGAAACAATAACAGATTTGTGATTTCAACTGTAGCGGATATGTACATAGCACTATGTACGACAGTGAGACAAATTTAATTTTATCCTTTTTTGTATCTGCTTATTATTGTTCCAAATCGAAGTAATCGTTCTCAGAGATTATCGGTTGCCAAGCTTACGCATGTTTGCGATGGCTTAGGGGTTCATTTGCAATTTGGTCATGTACCGGTTGTGGGTGTGGCTCTGTGCTAATTGTGTACATGCTTTTTCTCTTTTTTTTTTTCTTTTTTCCTTCTTATTTGTTTTATTATACTTACACTAAGTTTTAATAATAATTAATTTAAGATTTACTTTAAGAGTCATTTGAACTCGAGTTCCTGTATAAGTAGAATAAATAAATAAATAAATGAATAATATACACTTACGCCAAAAGCTTTCTCCAATTCCCCGTAACAGTGATTATCGTGAATTTCTAGAATGACCTTCAAAATTTTCGCCGATTCAGTTTGTATCTCTTCAATCGAGTCAAAACATCGCCCCGGAATGATCTTTTCAGTTTAAGAGATAGCCAGAAGTCACCTGCAGCTAAATCAGGTGAATACGATCGTTGTGGAACGATATGAGTTCAATTTTTAACGAAATGGTCTCCAAGAACCAATGCTATGTAAAATGGCGCACTATCATAACGCAAAAATCAACAAGAATTGTCTTTCCGCAAATCCCGCAGCACTTTTCGCAAATAGCGTCACGCAAACGCCGTGTAACACTTAGATAATATTCCTTGTTAACAGTTTGATCCAGCGTAAGGAATTCATGGTGCAGAACACCGCGATAATCGACGAAAATTTGTTAACATCACCTTGACTTTGAAGTGGCGTTTTCGGTCTTACCTCACCTTTGGCACATTGTTCGCTCGATTGATCGGTTGTTGCCCGCTCGTACGCGTAGACTCAAATCTCATCTCTTGTAATAATGCGTTTCATGGCCAATTGATAGTCAGATAACATCTGCTCACAGATTTTAACGCGACGCTCTTTTTCAAAGAAATTGAATGTTTTTGGCAACAATCGAGATTTGACCCGTTTCAGGTTAAAATTGTTTTTTAAAATATTCAAATATTTAAGATACTGTTGAACGATCAGTTAGAAATGCTAACAGCGTCGACGTAGTTCCTAATTGTTAATCGACGGTTTTCAGCACCGAATTTCTGCTCTGTTACATGTAACTTTCATCGACAGACAGCATGCTTTCCGTCTTCAACCCGTGTTCGCCTTCCTTTGAACTATTTATACCAATTGTAAACAATTCCTTCAGGTAACGTCGGCTCACCGAAGGCTCTCTGCAACATCCTTAATGTGTGCGCACAAGAAATTGCTTCTCGCAAACAAAATTTTATGCCAATTCTTTATTCCATAATATCGCAGTTAAGTGTGCAGTGCAAGCGCAATTAAAACACTAATGACGTTTATGGTGTGAAATTTCGCGCACATTTCTGTTACGCGTAAATATTGGTCTTACTTTTTGAAACCAGTATTATACATATATATATATATATATCTATCTATATACACTTCAACCGACATAACTAATCGGAAATCGGAAACTAATCTGAAATGCTTATCTTAAGAACGACTTCCTTTACTTACATACGTCACTTAAACATATACATATATATACAGAGCTCAAAAGCCTGTCAAATTAATTTGCGATCGCAAACGAATGGCTTAAAATATTGTCGGATATATTACAATAAAGATAATAATTAGCTTATGCTACACATTATGAGAACTTTTTAAAATATAAAAATCGAAAATTTTCTGGAGAGTATTCAGAAGCCAATCAGGCCTATTCGCTTGGCTTAGTCTTAGGCTTAGACCGTTCGCTGAACGGTTTACGTGCACTTGGATGCTTTACGCAAAAGTAAAAAGAAAAAGTCAAAAAAGAATCAAATAATAAAAAATGAAAAAATCGTTAAATCTTCTTACTTGAAAGCATAACTTTTCCATGAATAAAATTACGATATATAGCCAGCCGTAGAATGCGCGCGAAAGGAAAACATGAAAAGCGAACATACCCGCTTACACTTCTTCTAATATCTGAATTTTGTTTTTTTTATATTCGTTTTCGATTCACCGAAACTTTTCCCGACGACACTTATACTATTTTTCGCTTTCGAGTGACCAGAAAAGGATATTTTATGTTTTAATTTTTTACAATTATTTTTTTTATAGTTATTTTTTTCAATTTTTTTTTTTTTTTTTTTTTTTTTTTTTTTTTTTT
>KK502405.1:1668119-1684498 GCA_000688735.1 Glossina austeni | reverse complement strand
AAAAAAAAAAAAAAAAAAAAAATGAAATGCAAATAATATTTAATTCTTTCTTACCAGACCCCGAGGGTCTACCTCAGTATGTTGTTAATTTGCGTAAACGTTTTGTAATCAATTCCACATGTTGTGACAGCAATCGTGTTGACGCACATACACACGCATTTATGCACAAGCTCCCATACACATACGCATATAATCTAAAGCGTGCAAAAATATTTCCCACACATATTCCTGCCATGGCGAACAACAATGGCACGAACGAATGGCATGTAAAATTTTCAACCCTTTTTACATTCGATCTTATGAACGGATATAGGTATGTTTAAACGTGTAAAATATACACAACTCATCACCTAAATTTTCCATTAAATTTGATTTTTCATGTTTCGCTCGGATTGTCACTATACCAGATACAACAATAATAATAAAAACAACAACAACAACAACAACAATAAAACATAGGACAAAAATTTGAATATTTTTTCGCGTTTGAATTTTTGTGTCTCCCAATACAATACACGCTCTCAAGTGTAAAATTATTTTCAAATCTATGTGATAACTGTTTTTTTAATAACCGATGCTTACACATGTCATCTACATAGGCATGCTTCTGCGAGAATGTGACTACTTGCTTATCTTACACTAACGGGCAAAGAAAAACCTCATGGACTTAACTAATTGATGTATAAATCAAAAAAATGATTCATTAGTCCTATCAGACGTACATATGGACTGACCTAAAAATGTAGAGATGAAAAATGCTTTAAGAAACAAAATTCGTAAAACAAGTGTCTTCGAATTATAAACCTACGAACACAAAACACATTATTTCGATAAAAAAATATTTCAATATTTCTAAACAAAATGCAAAATTTCCACTTTTCTTATGCAAATTTTCATCTTTGACATTATGGTTAAATGCAGGCGCAATCCATACCTTCCTAATATATATATATATATATATATATATATATATAAATATATTAAAAGCAGACATATTCGCCTTGGGACGCTTGGAAGCTTGAGAGAGGCGTTATCTGAAACTAAAATCAGTTAATCGCACTTGTGTGAATGGATCGTTCGAGACTATGGATTGTACCTTGAAAATTTGAATTATATTTTAAATTTATCGGGCAAGTAAAATTCAATAATTTTTTAATTGAATATAAATGAATTTTTTTTTTTTTTTTTTTTTTTTTTTACACGTAATCCCTAGAATTGGTAAAGGCGATCACAAGGTATCATAATAATAGGCATAGAATAATAGGTTCAGTTGTCCTTTTCTTGGCGGAACCAGGGCTGCTTTTAAACTTCATCTACGCTTATCAAAGAAGAGAGTACACAAGCAGTTTTAACATTTTTTACGATCGTGTGTTTTTGTCAGGATCTCTCCTCAAAGAGAGATGTTTGCATAAAAGATCAGCACATTGCACTGATCAAGTACATGCGTCCACCATGGCTAACACGGTACTTGTAAACAATGGTTTTGACACAAAGCTGCGCCCATTCTTTTTTATTTACATTATATTCAAGCTTAAATTATGTGATTATATATATAAATGATATTTTAATTTGAATATAACGGTTTCCTGCACAGCGCAATACGAATTAAGCGTGTTAAGCGGAGAACGCCTGTACCGACATAATGTCTAGGATTTCTGATCCATTTTGGGTATATAGTGAAACGAATACTTCGACCCTTAGCAGGGATATATTATATAAAGATGTCGAGCAATGAAGAAACCAAAATCCGAATGTTCAGCTCGCTCGTTCTAGGCAAGGTCGTGAATATTTTAACATCTAGAACAGACAAATACCTCGACCCTTAGCAGGGATATATTAGATAAAGATGTCGAGCAATGAAGAAACCAAAATCCGAATATTCAGCTCGTTCGTGCTAGACAAGGTCGTGAATATTTCAACATCTAGGACAGACAAATACCTCGACCCTTAGCAGGGATATATTAGATAAAGATGTCGAGCAATGAAGAGACCAAAATCCGAATATTCAGCTCGTTCGTTCTAGGCAAGGTCGTGAATATTTCAACATCTAGGACAGACAAATACCTCGACCCTTAGCAGGGATATATTATATGAAGATGTCGAGCAATGAAGAAACCAAAATCCGAATGTTCAGCTCGTTCGTTCTAGACAAGGTCATGAATATTTTAGCATCTAGGACAGACAAATACCTCGACCCTTAGCAGGGATTTATTATATAAAGATGTCGAGCAATGAAGAAACCAAAATCCGAATATTCAGCTCGTTCGTTCTAGACAAGGTCATGAATATTTTAGCATCTAGGACAGACAAATACCTCGACCCTTAGCAGGGATATATTATGTAAAGATGTCGAGCAATGAAGAAACCAAAATCCGAATGTTCAGCTCGTTCGTTCAAGACAAGGTCATGAATATTTTAACATCTAGGACAGACAAATACCTCGACCCTTAGCAGGGATATGTTAGATAAAGATGTCGAGCAATGAAGAAACCAAAATCCGAATGTTCAGCTCGTTCGTTCTAGGCAAGGTCGTGAATATTTCAACATCTAGGACAGACAAATATATAAATTTTAAATTTCTTAATATTCACTATTCACTTTATTTAAATAATATTTTGTTCACTACTGTGAAGGCAACAACAAATCTATGCATCCTACGTGTAACACGTCTGACAAATGATGAAAAGTTGAAGAAAACAAAAAAAAAAAAAAAAAGAAAAAGAGTTAAAAAACAATCAAAACTGAGAAATTAATTTCTCTCACGTGTGAGTGTTAGGCGTGCTAGTGACAGTTACATATTAGTCAAACTGAATAAATATATGCTATCCAATAATAATAAAGGCTAGGAAGGGAAAACGAGAAAGAGAGAATATAGAGATGAAGTGGAATTGCATTGACGGCCAAAGTCTGGTCAACAGACTAATCGAAACGATTTTAACGGGATTGTGAGCTTATGGAATAAAATAGGAAATGAATGGAAATCTTCCATCTTTCCCTCCACTACCTCTGCCGATGAAAATTCGAGCAAATCGTTTAAATCACCTCTGTAAAGGAATATCGACGGAATGGAAATAAAACTCGTTTTACTCTACATGGTATGTCTTACTTACCCGCATGAGTAGTCCACTAGGTAAAAGTCGCGACCACCAAATCGAAGTTCGCGGGTTCGGAACTCATTTGCGATAGAGTTTACCTTAGTCGTGGCTATAGTGGGTGCTCAGTAGGTATATAAAGGCATAACAGTTATCGCTTTGGCAAAGACACCCACTGGACTGCCCTCCCACTTTTTCTTTACACGAATATGCGACACACTAAAAAAAAAACCGGTTAAGTTAACATAACCTTAATTCACTCTGACCCCTACTTTCGACCTTGTACTCATTGTTCGGGAAGTAAATTTTCATTTAATATAATGATCGAACACATTATGTAATATCGCGAATATCTTAACAAATTTTATGTAGAAAAGTTGTGTCATATTTCTCTGAAATCCCTTAAATAACCAAAAGATTTTATGCGCAAGCATAGTCGCTCCGAATTTTTGTGAAAAAAAAATTTTTTTTTTTTTTTTAATTTTAAATATAAAGTTTGCAATAAAATGAAGGGAAATTTGAAAATTAAAAAACAATTTGGAAACCTCCGATCCTATACGAAACAGTGAGAATGAATGGCTAATTATTTAAATTAAACGATAGTTACCTTAGGAGAAAGCATATATTGCAACCCTGAAACTTCATTCTCGGAGTCGTTTCCTTCCCTATACACATTTAGATAATCTGAACTATCGGCGATGTCAGTTAACTCGTATTCTTATTAGCCATAGGCGTAGTGATAGTCGTCCAGCTGGGCAAAGTCATTTAATATAAATTTAATTTAATTTAATTAGTGATACTAATGCGCTCAATGGAATACTGGACCTGGGTCCACTTAGCGGAAATGTAGTAATTTTTAAGTGAAAAATTTCTTAAAAAATTGATTGTTGAGAATTGAGTTTATGTGCGATCGCTGCAATTAAACCCTTGACTTGATTGTTACGAAAATCAATTCATAAAATGAATTTGCATTAAAACTAATCGATTGTCTAAGTAGTCGAATTCTAGAAATGATAAAACCGAATATACGAATGTACGATACTTTACCTGAGCAAACGGACACTCGCAGCCGGTATAGATCGGGGTTGAAAGTGAACTTTTAATCCGTTGCAAACATGGAAAGACTTGCGAACCAACGATCACAGTGAACATATCCGGTCCAATTTGCGAATCATCCGAAGCTTTAAAGATTAAAAATATATTTAAATGTCACATAGACGAAGCGCGGATATTAAGAAGAATCGATTTGATAGAATATTTAAGTTTAGTCGCATATGCGATTATATTCTAGATCACATTTCGATTTTTGTAAAGTAGGCTGAGTAGGTCGGAAAAGCTCTTAGTCGCTAGAGGATTGATAAGAAACATTATAGTATTTATTAATTTAACTAAGAAGGAAACCTCAAGAATAAATCCAAATTCCTCTTGGGGCAGTAGGGCAAACAAAAGCAATCTATTTTCATAGAGAGACAAAGAGAAGAGCGGCTCTCAACCCAAATCCCAAAGTCCAAAGAGCAAAAAGTAATTCACTGTTGAATGGATTCCAGAAGGGAGTTGTGAGAAGGCAGTCAGACAACATACCCCAGAGGGGTATTTTCGCATTAAATCTTGACCAAGCTCATGTGTACCCTTTTCGCGTACGTATGAGTCCGAGAGTTCTCTGGCCGATTGCTATTAAAGCCTTGCGCCAATTTAACTTTAGTGATGTAGGGGAGTCCAATGTGTAGACTAAAATCTACTTTTTAATCGAATGAAAGTTTCATGGATTAATGAACGATGATAGTTAATGAACTTCTCGTTGAGAATGAAAGCTTTGTGCACTTTTTTTTTTTTAGGTTGATTTCATTCAATGTAGTAATGTTGGTGTGTGTGTAGGAAAGAGAACAGTTTGAGATCGTCGGTGTACGTTAAGCTGGACTGGCTGGACTGAATCATCGAAACTCTCTACGATGTTGATGTTATAAAGATAAGAGCTTATCCGTTCCAATAAGTGTGAAGGAAAAGCGGAGACTTAAAATGTGAAGAGCAATGATTTGCGACTAACTCGGTCAATAGCTTTGCTAACATCTGCGTACGCGATAGCCGTGCGATAGCCACTAAGGAAGACATGAAGACATGAAGACATGAGAAGTAAACTCTAAATGGTTCATAAGGGTTCAACTTCTCTATTTCAGCATGGAAAGGTTGATCTTCCGTTTCGGAAGATTTTAGGAAGAAGAAAGGGAAAGAAATTGAGTTAGTTGTGGTGCATTCAAATTCGTTCATAATTCGTTTAAGCAAAACACTGAACGTGGCAATGCCTCTGCAATTCTCGACGAGATGCCTATTACCACACATATGTGGGGTAGAACACAAGGTAGCTTTTCTTCCAACGCAAAGTTTTCAAAGACCTTTAAGAAGATCTTTAAGTCTATCAGAGCATCAAGTCTTGGCGCACAGTTACATTTTAATGACCTTAAACCTAGTAATACGTCATCTTCAGAAACGACTAAACTCGGAATCGGAGAAGAGTTTGTAATTTAATATTGAATGAAAATATTCGTCAAAGAATTTCGAAATTTCAATATCGTCAAAGGGGGTCGGAGCCATTAAAATTTTCCCTATTAATAAGAAGCAAGCGTTTTATTTGCAATTTGAAGATATCTGCCCCGGATATCAAGCACGGCTGGCAAATGCTTCGAAGATAATGATGGAGCAGAAAAATTGGAGCGGACGCGTGTGTTAGTGTTGCCATGTTGCCAGCAGAAAAATCCAGCATAATGATTGAAAGCTAAGATTTAAGCTATGGGCCTCATTAAAATCCTATTTTATATTCGAGCGAGTGGGGCCTAACAGGTTAGAGTTATATTCAACGGGACATCCTGTTTGTAATGAAAGGACAAACAAATCGCTGATTGCTTGGTTATGCTCAGGTAAATGAAAAACTGCACTGCGATTTACAACTATTTCGGGGAACTTGACAAAGCCAACATCCAAGAATTTGTCATTACAATGGGGAACACGATTATATTGAAGACATTTCCTACCAAATATATGTTTATATGAAAAACGCGATAATCCTAACAGATCTTGAAATGGGGACCATACAATCTCACACATATTCACAGTGACACCAAGTGCTTTGCGGTAAATTAAAATCTCAGTAGATTTTGAAGCTTTCACAACAGCGCAAATAAGGACAGCAGGCTTACTACAGGCAGAAACATCTGGTGTACTGTAGGAATCTTGACGTGGCCAGGAGCAAATTCAACCTAACGAGGAGTTGGATATACAAATGAGTAAGAAGAACATGGCAATTAAAACAACAACACCAGTACGATCTAAACGATCTTTTTCGAAAATATGGAAGATGTTAGAACAAATTGCCGACGAATGCAGATCAGGGTTTAGCTAGGTCTCGAAATTAGCTCGAAATTTAGGGTTTAAGATAAATGATAATAATAATAATAATAATAACTGCTCTTGAGGAAAAATGTAGTTTCCTGAGGATGGAACGAAAATCTTAAATGACGAGATAGCTCCACCTTTAGACGGAGATGAACTGAAAATATTAACACAACTTTGATCAGCAGATGGGACTTTTGCAGCGAAGTAAATTAAGATAGCCTTGACACAGCGATTGCTTTCCGATGGTGTATTGTCGTCAAGAGCATCTTATTTGAGCATCTATTTGGGGAAGAAGTAGAGGGGCCAGCTTTATTTATTTGTCCAATTTGGTTTTCTATAAATGCCCCGGAAAAGGTAAGTGAAGGAGAAGGATTTCTTGTTTTTGTTTATGCTTTTTTGTGATTTAGACTGAACCTGATCATTAAGAGGGGAGTGAGTGCCTTACGGCATGGCTGACACGAAAAGGACTGCTGTGCCTATATCACTATTACCAGGTATGTTAGCGATGGAAGGACTATTACCATTATCTAAAAACAAGGATGGAACGCTCGATACCATTAACGGGTAAAATGACGCAAGGTGGAAAGGTGGGTGGGGTCAATGATTGCGAACGTTAAGTGAACGGGGCGAGCAACATGCGAGCGGATATAAGAGTATAAGGACATTGTGTAAAGAGGGGTGAAAGGGCCACAAGCCACACTCCATCTTCACATGTCAGAGAAGAAGATGAATGTCCCAAATACCGACACTTATCGAATATCGTTTTAAATTTTTCAAATTTCGTTAGACAAAGCGTAGCCCTTTCATTGAGTGCAAAACCACGTCTGCAGCTCTGCTAGTACTACCACTACATTTCGCCAGGCAGTATCGCTCGGGCAGCGGGCTTGTTTTGCCATGACATGGTATAAATAAACATTTCGTACTCGAAGAGATACAGAGAAAATCGAATCCGAATCGAAAATCGAACAGAAGTTCCTAATGTGCATAATGATTGCTTAAGGAGCACAAAATATAACCCTGTAAGGTAAGGTTAGTAAACTGTAAACAAAGCAAAAATAAACTAAAACAGCAGAAAATAAGGAATAAGAAAATAATATAAAAACAGGGCAAAGAAAAAATTCTATTCAAAAATTTGCAGACGGAGCAAAAATTAATAGAAAGATTTCACGATCAATGGCACACAAATCGTTCGAACACCAAGTAAAAAAGAACAGATAAGAATCGAACTAAAGCAAGTGCAAGGTACGACCACCAATGCAAACCTAAAATAAAGCGATTTATGTAAAAGAGGAGGAGAATTACGATTAGCTGGCGATAATCTCAGGAAAATTTCATTTTGAATTATTAAAGCAAGCGGAGCTGAGCGGACCAAAGTTTTCTTTCGCCCGTAGACAACTGTAAGCGGAAATTATTTAAATGAATCAATCACTTTTTTTTATCTCTATCAATGCTTACGCATTGCATCAATGCTTACACATACACATTATATGCCTAAGGTCTTCGACAAAATTATGTCGTACGAACAATGAAACGTTGGTCTTATTACTTCTATCGAACGTAGAGCACAAAATAAACACATATCCTCCCAAGTTCCGTAAATTCTTCTATTCTTCTCCCACTGCATTTTATAACCCAGTCACCCAGTTGTTGTCGCCTTTTCATTTTATGTTATTTGAACTTCTCATGCATGCGTTGTTTATTATGTAATAATGTATTGTCAAATAGTAAAGTGACAAACGTTACAAATCAAAACACTCGACACACGCCGCTAAGCAGGGTGTCCATCTAGTAAGAAAGAAAAAAAAAAAAAAACCGCCACAAACAACAACAGGGAAAAGTAACACGGACAGATAAGTTTACCCATAATTTCATAAATAATGATGACAACTACATACAATAGCGTACGATTCGGAAAATATGAATTTGGTCATGTTTTTATCTCTCTCTCTCTTTCTTTCTTTCCCCCTCCCCTCTCTGTATGTGTGTGTGTCTGTGTGTGCGCTTGGCCACATTGAGAAGAAAGCTATTTTTTATTATGAAAATTATGTATGAGACATTAAATCGAGGCTTGTTGTTTTTGTTGTCAATATGCTTTTGTCACCCGTATCCGAATAAACGTCCTTTGCCCATTGCCGCGCACAGTCATGCCATAAAGATGCTATTATGGAGTGTGCCACTTTATGCGATTTTTGCCTCTTTAAAAATACTTATGTTTGCAGATCACTTTAACTTTATATAGAAAAAATATTTTATTAAATATATGTTGGCCTTGGCAATTTAAGACGATCCGTTGCCGAGCGTAATTTTGCAAGCACATAAAAAAGAAGAACTTCCCTCTCGCTCTTCCTCAATCTTGACTGTTAGTTCAAACAACAAAGCAACAACGAAGATGGGAAATAAAATTGAATCCAGCATAAGTTGAATTCTTTATCTCTTGTGAACCTTGTTGTTGTGTTTTATTAAAAATTTATGAAAATAATAATAATAATAATAATAATAATATATCGGGCAATAACTTCCGGAGATTGTTGCAAAATCAATATAGTCTTCTTCTTCTTCAATGGTAACACAAGAAATCCAACAATTCTCTAAGTTATCGATATCTCTCTTATACCCATACCTGAAGTATACATTTTTGTGCTATCAAACTATTACGAACAGAAGAAGAAGAAACCTTCACAAACCCCATATAGTGCATATAGAATGTATATAGAATGATCAGAATCAAATATTGAATCTGTCCGGCCGTATTGTGTCGACGTGAAACATTTTACTCATTTCAAAAATCCGCAAGGATAGCCGAGTAGACAAGAACCGAGTCTAGTCAAGTTCATATTCGCAGATTCGAATCTCAGTACAGTAGTAGAGTTCGCTTTGATCGCAGCTACAGTGAGTAGTGAGTGTTCAGTCGGTAAAGACATAATGCTTACCGGATACACAGACCCATTAGGTCGCGGCCACCTATCTATGTCTTTTTCTTCGTTCAACCGTCATCGTGTCATCGTGTCATCGTGTCATCGTGTCATTGCCTTCTAATTGGAAATCAATACTGAAAGATTTTGCGCGTAGTTTGGTATTGAAAGAAATCAAAGATTCAGATTAAAAGGTCAAAAGACACTGCCTCAGTACAACATAATGCGTTATGTAAGGACATCTTGGTTTACTCATTAACTGCAAAAGTCATAGCGATATAAATTTTCACGTATTTTTCCACCCAATAGTGCAAATAATCAAAACTTCATTTCTTTCGCTTCTTATCTTTTGTCTCTTTCACTAAATCGCGATAAGGGTTTAAAAAAAATCACACGAAAAATCATTCGAATATAAATTTCTTACTTGTGTATCAAAGCCCTCGAAACACGCTTGAGTTTCCGCAGTGACCTTATCATGTCAGTGGGTTGATAACTCTTTTGAGATAATAGCCGGAGCATGTAACACACAAGCAGGCAATCGTTGATGGTCAACTTTGGAAAATATATTGAGTCGGGCAGCAATTCGAACTCCAATTCTTGCAATTCGCGCCTACGGCCACTGACATTGTACTCGTTTAGAAGGCAGTTTTCTCATATCACGCAAAATAGTAACATTTATAGAATGCCAAGCAACTCTTCCAGCTTCACTTTTCGTTCATCGAGAAAAAATGATAAGAATATTTTGAATGTTGACTGGAGTAGCGGCCTCTTTCGCTCGTTTGTCTGTGTACTGTGTTCAAGGTCGCCGTTTAAAATCAGAAATCGAAAAATTGTCCACGAACTTTTCCACAAGGGAAAGACGTCTATAACGCTATTCTGTTCAACTCCAACTTTGAGCGGAACTTTTCGCGTTGAAAAAAATAAATATTCAGTTAGCACATGAAATATGGATTTTTTCCTTTATTATATCGTGCATCACTTATGCTACAGGACAGTATTAAGTTAGTGCAAATGTATGTAGCACCCAGAAAGACTTAAGATAAGCCCACTTTCAATTATAGCGATAAATTCAGCCTCGTTTCCGGAATCGGAATCTATATCTATATCGAATTTATCTGTCTTGGTGTCTGAATTCTGTGTTCAACCTATAGATTGCAACTTTCGCGACATTTTGGCGAAATTCAATGCTATTAAAGTTAGACAACTTTTACGATCACGCCCCATATAATGCCCTATTTTGAAAAAATCGTTATATGAAAAACGAAGACGTAGTGGGCCAATTTATTGAACTCATTACCACACCGCTATTCCTACGAACTCCTACGATTAACTTTTATCAAAAAGAGCTAACTCTTAATATTTTGTTTGAAGAATTCCCTGGGAAAATCTTTCTGACATCGGAATTGACTATACCAAATTTGGACTATATTGATCAATTTTGGGTTTCAACTTCATATAAGAATTCCTACAACAAGTCAGCCTTGACATGGCCAATTCATCCATAACAGTACTTTAACATAAAAATTGACTTCATCAGCATTTGCTCCACAAAGACTCCATATACATAAGAACTCTCGTGAAATGTACAAGACAAAGAAATCTAATTTTTAATTTTTTATTATGAAAATTGGTGGTAAAGTTTATGTGTAAACTGTGCGAAATTTTGACCATGCAGGTAATAGGTTTATGAGAACGACCCCACATAAGAATTCTCATGAAAAGCAGGCCTTTACATGGTTGGTATTTTATCATAAAAATAAATAAAAAATTGTATCGAGCAATGTAAGGCATTGGAAGGTCGACCATGCAGGAGTATCTTTTTCTCACTTATTTCGAAAATAATAACAATAGCGTCACTAAAAACATTGTAATACGTAAACAGACGATCGAAAGGACATGGAACTCTGAAAAGCGTCATTTAAGGGTCGGCACTATTTAAAAATAATATGGATCTTTAGCCAGTTACAGAAATTATTGATCGATTTGTTAATAATGCAACATTGTTTTACATATTCGGGGGAAGAAATTTACCCAGCGAGATTCAACCAATACGCTAAGTGATGGACGAAAACTATCGTAGGTAACTTGCAGAGTCGCTTCACGAAATGAACTTTTAAAATCCTTCATAATTGGTCGCCACATGACACGTTTCGAAAGAGACCAAATTTGCGGAAAGCTTTTTTTTGCCAACAATCACAGTAATCACATGATAAGGTAACCGAAATTATTATCACTACTTTGACGAAACAGACTTCTTTCAACAGAAAGTATAACAGCAAATGAGTTTAAGCAGCTAAAAGTCTTACTTCGATTGGCCAAAGGAAAACTTTTTAATGAAAAGAAAATTTTGAGTGAGTGGCTCGGCCCAGATAGTGGCAAAATAAATTTCCATAACCTATTTTTTTGTAATTTATAAATAGATGTTTATAAATATTGTATATCGTGCTTCTAATCTTTGGTTTATCGGGTCATGTGTATTTATTATCCGTTGTCGTATCACTAACTTGAGATGGATATGACTTTCTTACTTAATTTCTTTTGCACTTTCATTATTATTCATTAGTTTGTTTTCAAAATATTTTATATATAAATTTCTTTTTCGAGTCTTTTTTAGGAGAAATTTCATTAACCCATCAATAAATAATCTATAAAAATTCTCGGGAAGAAATCTAAGCAAAAATTCACAAAATAATATTATTTTTATACTTACATTGCCATCTGGTGGCTCACAGTGTTCAATGAGAAAGCAACACATAGTTATCGCGAAACAAAACCTACTGTCTAAACTCTATATATAGAAAGAGGGAGTATTTCCGTAGGCTATGAGAGCAAGGCCACGCACTAAACGCACATATGTTTATTTTGTTGTCGCAAAGCTTGTAGTGTATGTGGTGGTTGTTGCAAATTCTAATTTTAATTTTTATAAGCCATGCCTTACATTGCCATCTGGTGGCTTACAGTGTTCAATGTAAAAGCAACACATAGCTATCACGAAACAAAACCTACTGCCTGAACTCTGTATTTCTCCGGGCTATGCGAGCAAAGCCATGCACTAAAAGCACATGTGTTTATTTTGTTGTCGCAAAGCTTGTAGTGTATGTGGTGGTTGCTGCCAATTCTAATTTTTTTTATATATGCCATGCCTTACATTGCCATCTGGTGGCTCACAGTGTTCAATGTGAAAGCAACACATAGCTATCACGAAACAAAACCTACTGTAGAAAGGGGGAGTATTTCCGTAGGCTATGAAAGCAAGGCCACGCACTTGAAGCCCATGTACTTATTTTGTTGTCGCAAAGCTTGTAGTGTATGTGATTGTTGTTGCCATTTCGAATTTTTATTTATATTTGCCATGCACGTGCTTTTGTTGTACAGCAAAGAAAATTTTACGCTCAAAAGCTGAATTTCATATTCTCAGCATTTTTTTTTTAGGCCATCCATCCATAAGAAATATACAGCAAAGCCAATTCGAGGAATTCGAGGAATTTTGAATAACAAGGCACATGCATCTATGCTTATATGACATATATTTAGAATATTCAAAAAAAAAATTTTAAGTGTAAATTAAAATAATAAAAGATATATATATTTTAAGTAAGTATATACAGTATATAAATAAATGATTTTGTATTTTCTTAATTTATTTACATTTTCCTAATTTTCAATGTTTAAAGTCAATCATAACATATTTGATATTTTTGATATTAATACCACAACGCAATCTTTCCCGTTTTCAAAATATTCTTCAATTCTTATCAATATTTGAATTTTCCATTCATTCCATACATTTGGAAAGAATAAAAACAAAAAATTGCGTTGCTTGCACATATTATCATCCATAACTTTCCCTAGATTTGTATTGTTTTATTTTGACCATTATGAAGAAAAAAGATCTTTGAACGCACTGCCCATACTCCCTCCCACTAAACCTACTAAAACACGTAAAAATATTTGAAATAGCTATGGAGTCCCCATTAGCTTATTATGGCACATTTTAAATCCAAAAAGCTCTTCTAAAGCTAAAATGCCATCTAGCAACTCTAGTCCATCACTTTTAAAAAAACACTGTTGGTGCGTAACAGACATTTTTAGCGAAAGAAGAGAATTCTCTTTGTAGACTAAAGTGAAAGTGAAAAGTAGAGATGATATTGTTACACACATGGTTACTTTTCAGTTACTTCAATCTGATAGCATTAAAGAAATTTTGATATTTTTCAAGTTCCTTCTGCTTAAACCTGTTACCCAATTAAATAGGGTGCAAGAGCGCAATATTTGAACTATATATCTTCACCGGGTTCATCTGGTAAAAGCTACTTAGCCTTAATAAACTCAAACTCAAACGATAAATGCACAAAACAAACCAAGCATCTTCCCTGTACTTCTCTTATCTACTTGTCCCACAGCAGAGATCCGATTGATGGGATTGAATTTCAGCATTTGGACCGTGGGAGGGCCATCGCTAAGGAGCGTGGTTGTCCTGCTGTCTTAGTTGCGCAGAACCGTAGAAGATGTAAAAGCACATGTAATAGCATACCTAAAAAACAGAAATCTATAAAATAGAATACATTTTTAAGGCAGAAACTTACATTATTGTATATTATTACTCTCGGCTTGAACAATATCTATCCTTTCTCTTAGTTTTCTAGAAACAGCTGTGAATAATTTATAGTTGCAAAAATTAGTATATTCTTTAATATTGGATTAATAAAGCTGGCAATGCTTTACAATTATTTTACAATTATTTATTTATTGTAACTTTGGTTTAATAGAATTTTGGTTTCATAGAATTTTGGTTTAATAGAATCTTGGTTCTATAGAATTTGGGTTTAATAGAATCTTGGTTGTATAGAATTTTGATTGTATGGAATTTTGGTTGTATAGAATCTTGGTTGTATAGAATAACGGGATTAATGATCAATGCAATAATTAAATACTGGAAAGCGGGCGCAGAAGATCATTCCCAACCGACTTTTTTTTGTATCGGCGACAAAGAATACATGTGGGATAAATTGAGAACAGTTTCCTATTTCGTACGTATATAAGGCCAAATTTTTCGCATATAAAAAGTTTAATTCTGGTTCTATGTTCAGAGAAAAATCTGTTGCCGTTTGATAATATCGATAGTAGTCCGATTCCGGTATCCAATAAAATAAAATAATGTTATGTAAAATTCCTTCAATTTTAGTTTTACTATATGTATGATTTCAAATTTGCGATGAGAGCGAATATAACAAATAATATAGAGTTTAAGAAAATTCAGGGTCGTATTTTAACATAATTTTTTATTTATAATTTAATTTTATATATATTTTCTTAAATGTATTATATATTTTTTGCATATTTTATAGAAAATTGCACATCAAATTATTTGTCACTGATTTTTGTTTTTAACTGTGACATTTTGAATTTCGATATTTCGTACGTTTTTTCGGCTTAATAGCAGAAATGTAGAGAAGTGTAATCATTTTTTCTTATGTACTGCATATATATATTAACACTGAAAATATAAAAAAGCTATTAGCGAATAACGTAAAACTTGTGTGTGACGGAAAGATGAATAAGCGAAAACTTCTAATTTTGGAACAGATCATAGTATGGATAATTGAATAAATATTGCTTACATACATTAAATGGCATTTTAGCTGAAATCATTGATTACAAACTTTATTTTTTTGCTACGAATAACAAAAAAAATAGATTCCAAGTAAGATAGCAGGAAACTCTGCGGTACATATACACTTATCCCTTTTTTACACGGTATATATTTACACGGTATATACCATCTTGCCTTAGAAACCCATAAATATCCATATAAATATATATATATATGCTTGCTTGTGGAATTATATGTATGAAAATCAGCAATATAATCTTTAACAGTCTTAAGTGCTGACTACAGTGAACGTATAAATTGTCAAAATACAATTGATTGTTTATCTTTTAATGTAGATAAAAGTGCGTGAACGCAAGTTCTTAACAAACTTTTATAATTACTGCGTGCATGGGTTTTGACAAACAAAACAACGAAGAATTTTTTGGGAAGGTAAAACATAATCATACGGTTCGTGCTTCAAGCACAATATGATTTTAAAGTAATCATTTACATTTTTATTTAAAAAATAAAAAAAAAAGTCATTTTTGAAAGAAATTTTTTGCTTTGTTAATTTTGCATCACATTAACGTTTACGTAAATAAACGCTAATCATATGATTTTCCTTTAGCAATGCACGCAAGCTATGTGTTCAAATAATTCTGCGTTAGTATTGCGCGGGGGATTGTGTGATAAGTCATATTTCAATTGTCACAAGTTTAGCTTTTTTTACCATCGTTTCTGACACTTTGTATCAAATTCCGTATTCTAACGCAAAAATGATAGCAAAACTCTCTAATATCATCACTGCACTAAAACAGAGTTGCTAGTTTATGGAAACTACAAAATATAACAAATGAAACGAACTAAAAGTAATTATTAATATATTACATTTTATATAATAGTTTTTATTCCATCAAATTTTTTTGGATCTTTTACGCTGTAATTTAATAGATTTGACATAGAATAAAACAGAATAACGTTTTTTTTATGCGTGTACTTTTGCTTATTTCTGCATCAGTTCTTTAAAAACATTGTAGTTAGTTTATTTTCCGCTTTTTATGCACTTTTCTTTTACGTTTTCTGACAATTTTTTGAAAATTTTCCCTTTACGCTCTTGTACTGTACACTGTTATGAAAATAAAAAGCTCAGTGACCTGCTGAAAAGTAGAGCCCAAATATTTTATGAAGTCTGCCAGAAACATATAGCTGCCGACCTAGCACTGATTATGCTCTGAATAAGGGCGTAATATGCATTCAGACTATGCATTTTACGCTGAAAAATACCGGAACCATCAAGTAAGCATAAAAATTAGGAATCTTTTGCGTAAATTGCGTAAATTCAATTTGAAAAGAAGCTGTGCTGATCTAAATATTGTTCTAGCCACTGGTGTTATT
>KK502405.1:1543119-1663119 GCA_000688735.1 Glossina austeni | reverse complement strand
TAAAGCAAGATAAGATGTTTTGTATAATTAATACTTCGCGGATCTTCACAGTCTCTGCTTGAGCTTTGGCAATCGTATCCTAAGGAAGATAGATAATAGATTTAGAGCCTATCTTGGGCAGCCATTACACTAAAATTCAAAATTTCATTTATTGCGCTTTTGCAAAAAGTTTTTAGTGCTATTGTCTTAAACTTTAACGTGCAAGCGAGCTACGAGGTTTGAAGTACTAAAAACATATTTTACATTAAAGTCTCCTGTGAGCTCATAAGACAATTTTCTTAACCGGAAGTTTTTAATGTACTGTGGCTTCAAAAACCCACACCCAGACTAGAATAAATTAACCCAAAATCTTACGTTCATGACCGATAACCTATAAAAATAAATAGTAGACATACTTTGCGAGCCTGTTTCTTCTGCTCTTTTTCGGCATCCTTAGTGAATTGCTGCATTTGCTTTACAAGATCCCGAGCGAATTCCAAAGTAGCTATAACGGCATCATATTTAGCAACAGCGGCACGCTGATCCGAGCTGAGTTCTTTACCTGAAGCCTGTATAGAGCGATAACTTTCCAGTTTAGTCTGCGAGAGAAAATATATACAGAAACATTAACTCATTAGAATTATTCTATCATTAGATGTTCGCAAAGATTTCAACTGAATTTTATTTTTTTTGCACTTATGCACCATTCCCTCTTAAAAGGTATATTTTGGGTAAACTGAAAAGCCCAATTGAACGTAGATGGAAAACAATTGTGGAACATGAAAAATAAAAGTACCGTAACAAGCGAAAAAGAAAAAAAGAAAAACCATCAATATGACACACACGCAGACAAGACGCATACGAAACTGTCTTGCCAGAAAAGCAAGAAAGACACCAGTTTATGAACATTATGGATCGCAACATAAAAAATTTCTTTTAAAATTCAATTAATATATGTCATCTTTAATGGCATTTGCAATTATTTCAACTAAAGAAAAAAAAAAAGTAATATTTCAATTATATGGCAATACTGTAACAAATATGGCGGCTTCGCAAAAAAAAAAAAAAACTCAAGGAATTACAACAAAGAGCGCAATTGGAGAAAAAAAAATGGTGGAAGTATGAAACAAAAGAACTAAGAATCCAATCCTTTGTCCTAATTTTTTTTACCTACGTAATTTCTATAATTCGGACAGACTTGCTGCATGGACAAATTTTTGAGAAGCTGAATATTTAGCAAATCATGATGCCGGTTCATGGAAATTGGTGGAGACAAAAACCATATCTCCCATATATTTCTTTTTGGTTTTTTTGAAGTAAAAAATATGAGTATGTGCGCCTTATGATGTGTGTGCGTGCCCACCCTCCTCTTTTAAAACCTACCTTTCGTTTTTCCAAGTTGCGTATTTTATGCTCAATCGTGGTAAAAGTCAGTTTCATCGGATTCAAAGCATCGTTAGCTGCATCCTTGTGTGCAATTGGTGCTGCTAAGTTTGTTGCAGAAGAATTTTCCATATTAGATTTTTCCTTAACAACTTTAGTACTACATGTCTCGTTGGTTGTGGTAGTACTAGATTTTGTTGCATTCTCAGTAGTCTTAATACCAGTACCAGCAGATGTTTTATTTCCAGATCCACTGACACCTCCAGAATTGACCAAATTCACGGAGGTTTGTTTCACCAGTTTTGTAGTATTAGTATTGTTGTTGTTCGAAGCAGAAGGCATCCTCCACGGATAAAAATTGAAACAGGAATGAAGCACAGCACAGACAAATGTATTTTATATATTTTTTTACTATTTCTTCCTAATTTCGGTTTTTTGTCATCAAAAAGCGGTGTTGCCAGGAGTATGATTTTATATCAAATGAGTAGACGTGATTACCAATCAGTGAAAATTTTCATACGAATGACGTTTTGGTTAAGCAGACTGCTAAAGGAAAAAAGAGTTTACACAACTCTATGATTTAGTCAATAAATTAATTGATAAAAAATAAGTAAATCAAAGTGAGTAGATATATAATTAACAAACCTTACTTAAGTGAAAGTATCGAGCTAAACGCATACGTTCAAAATAATAAGATTAAAATTTATACAGTTGTTGTTCTGTTACTTAACTTTGCACAAGCATCCCGAATAAGACTATAAGTAAATTTCCAGAAAAATCTTAAGCTAATTAAATAAATTCAAATAGATGAGCAGTCGCAAACAGTTATAGAACACTTTACAACTTTTGTGAAGCAAGTGTTAATAATAACCATTTCCTGAATTATGGTTTCATTTGGTTGAATTACGATTACATTTTTTCAAATTTTGGAAAATAATGTGGGGGAATATTCGGATATTATCTTCTTTAGGTGAAAAGGTATATTTTCTTCAAGTTTTGGGGAGAGGAAAACTCATACAAAGCCAAACGTGGAAAATGTTGGCAATGACCGAGATGATTGGGATTTTTATTCATTACAACTACATTATAAAATGGTAGCTTTATTCGTCGCAAAACGACCTCGACCGTTCTACGATTACGAAGGGTTGGCGATTAGTCAAAAAGCTTATGTGCAGAACCCAATGATAATGTGATGCATTGTGCGTGACCCACGAACTCTGAAAATAAAAGTGATTGCGCGTATTTAAATGTAGACGAACATATAACTCAAGTTGCATTATGCGTAAGAGTAAATTTTTGGTAAATTTTTAAACTTTTTGCGTGGGTGGATTTTGACAACCCAACCAATGATGTATTTTCGTGAAAACAAAACGTAATATTAATATTTTAGCACTTGTTGCGGTAATTTGCATTTACTAAAAAAAGTGATTATAACAACGAAAAACAAGAAAAATGATAGAAAAATTTAATTAAAATATATTTTTTGTCTTTTGTATTTATTTTTTATTAAAATAAACTTGCATGGATTCAAAACTTAAGTTAAGTTTTTTATTTTTTCTTTCTGCTTTTGTTTTAAAAAATCCCTTTTAAAGAAATTTTTGACACAAATGATTTTCCCTTAGCAACGCAAGCAAGCTACGTGTTCAACTATGCATGGCGCATACACATAACGCAATCATTATGCCACCGTTTTAATGGTTGCTTATTTAGTATTTTATGCATTGTATATAATTATGTGAAACTCACGTTAAAGCCATGTTCTTTGAAGGGTTTGGAGGTTTTCTTTTTCTTTTTCAAATTTGTAAGCGATACGGGACAATGTTTATCACAGTTACTACACAGTTGGGTAACTAGACTGACGTACTTAGGTGTATTTCGTACCTAACAATGATCAAGAATGTATATAATTTATGGGTTTTTTGAGGCATTGTTCAGGGCCTTATAAGATATTGAAAAAAAAACTACATTTTGATACACTATGATATAGGGTAGGTTTGGCCAATTTTCCCCATTTTTGTGCAGGTTCTACAGCATCGCCCATCGAATATACGTTCAAATCAGCAAAAAGTAAATTTTTTATTTCTTTTGAAAAATTGAAGTGTCCTTAGTTTACGTGGTACTGTACAAAAATGACAAAATGAATATTTTGCGGTGCTGGCTACGATAATGACGTTCATCAATAAGAATTGACGCGCAGGCTTGCAGACTCTCTTATATTTCTGCGATGATGCTTATTTGCTTTGTTGAAGAAGTTGCTATCTGAAGTATGGAAGATTGTTTCGGGTCTCTTGATGTAAGGATTTGTGCAAGGCAATATATGAAAATAAGTGCGCATCTGTAGATTATTAACACCACAGAAAACATTTACAAAGAAATTGCACTAATGTAGTCAACTTATGCGTTTATTTCTTCTAGTCTCTCTTTTTTTATAAAAATTTCATTTGTTTTTTTTTTTTGTAAACAACAATTTAACAAAGTTTCTGATATGAATAATTTGGTACAAACATATTTTAAGGTTATATAGAAACATTAAGGGTTTAATAATTTATTGGGCAGATTAAATAAAATTGCTTTAAAAATAAGCTACTGATTTAACCCCACTGGATATTTAAGAAAACAGTGTCAATACAAATCTTCAATGACTGCAAGATAATATTTCTAGGAAAACGGGCTCTCTTTTCAAGATTCTTCCAAAGATTATTTTTTCTGGAAAAATAGAAGAAGAAAGTTACGCTAAGATATTATTTAAAAATTTAAGTTAGCAAAAAGCTTATTGATAAAGTAATCGAAAAAAAATCGGTTGAAATCTGAATCAAAATAAAAGTTTAACACAACGCAAAACTGATCTTAATTAAATAAAAAAACAAAACAATTGCAGTGAAAATATAAGAAATTAAAAGGAACATTAAATTCACTTTAAATAAGTGTTACTAAGTTCTTTGCGGCCAACTTGCGATTAGAGGTGCAAATGGCTGGCGAATGTTATTCACTTCTAGCAGCAATAGCACCATCGCCTATTGCAATTTGCGTCAAGTTGACGGACACACTATGTGTCATGTTTTGGGACTCAGCAGGGGTTACATGTTATTGCTTTGTTGTTTGCGAAGACCCGCATTTTCATCGCTAAAGAATATCTGCGCAATTTAATGCGCACAGTCCGAGTAGTACTGAGGGTGCTTGTGCTGGCAGTGGATAATTGTAAAATAGATCATCTCGCTCTTGGTTCGCTGCATTTTGGAAACGAATCGTAAGTGCTGCCGTCCGTATCAGTGCCAATGCTCTCATGGGTAGTACATGCAGTAACAATTACTTTTGGGAGTTGAGCCTTTTGGCCGGAACTACCATTATTAGTAATGGAACGACATTTTTTGAGATTTTCGCTTCATCGCTCGCTTCGACGTGGAATGATAGTTCCTGTTATGCGATTCTTTTTTAATGGCAACTTGAATTTAGTTGTAGTCTTAATAGCTTTACTGATATTCTTGTTAATCTGTAATCATGCTGCGGCTGGGCTTTATAAAAATATTTGAATTATTAAATGCTCACATTAGGCGACGTTTAGCCAAGTGTGTTAGTTTTGCAGCTGGATTTAGTTTACGCTTCTGGCTAGCAAGAACGGCCGTTAAATGTACTGTTGATGGAGTTTTACTCAGCGACAACGTAGACCTGATATTTGTTAAAGTTATGGGTGTGCGTTCAGTGATGCTGTTGGTGCCCATGACGCTGGTGTCATTGTTTTTAACTACAGATAGATGTTTTACTAGCAATCTTACGAGCTGAGGATAACTTCTCACTTTTAAGACGTTTTAGGTCCTACTGGTCACTAATGTGATTTCGATTATATTTTTACCATAGGCTAGAAAAGGAGCATATTCACTTCCTTCACACCCTAGCACAAGCTCTTATATTTGTTGTTCGATGGTAGGCAGCTTGGTGGCTATAGTTATGCGTCTGACTTCAAAGTTTTATTCCACCAGTGACGTATTTCTTCCCACAATTGTTCGACATACATTTTAATATTTTGACCCTTCAGTGTCTCACAACGTAGCAGTTCACTGTAGATGATATCGTATGTATTATATATCGATTGTAATCGGTATATTGTCGAAATTTTGATCGCTTGTTCGGTGATGTTTTTAAACGATCCCATAAAGTCGTCTATATTATGTTGCAACCCTACATCCACCATGCCCACCATACAAGTCATACACGTACTGCAAATTTTCAAACGTTTCTTTGCTTAACTTGATATGACGTGAATGATACTTTTTTTTTTTCCATTTCTGTATCCAATTTCAAATTGAAAATATCTAGAAATTTCTTGCATTATGCAGATTTTCGAAATGCCTACGAAAATCTTCTAGTTCGGACGACATAGGCAATGGGCCAGAAAGCAGAAGGCGTGGCGGTTTGTCAAGATCTTCACATGAAATTACTTGTTCTGCGAGTGAGGCTGCGATTCAATTCGCATTAGATTATCATTAATGGTGTTTCATCGGTTATTTTATGCTGTAAGTCCGCCTCCACTTTTAACAAACGTTTTATGTCCTCAGCCCCTTTTTCCAACTTGCTTGCAATCGCTTTCGCATTATTTAATCGCCTTGTCAAAGATTCTTGAAGTAATTTGTTTAAATTCCCTTTACAGGATTCATCATCAAACATTGTACGTGACTACATATACCTTTGTTATGACTTGGATTTCAATTCAATTCCTTTCAATTCAATTTCTTTTAACATAAATAAATCTATCAGATTTTGTTTCGTATATTTTTATGCATTGCACCAAACTCTAACTGCTCTGTGTTGCCCTTAATAAATTTGTTTATATGTATATTTCGATAAGAGGGAAAGCAAAGCAAAATGAAACAATTCTGCAAAATTCGTTAATTAACAGGAATCATCGGTTTTTTTCACGTTGTTATATGCGTTTAAAACAAGACGTATTTTTATTTTTTTATTTCAATATCTATTCTTAATTTAATTAAGTTCAAATTTCCTTAGAACCATTTGTGCGAGCTTTATGTAGAAGTTCTTACGCATGCATTTATAACTATAAATATGTGCAATAGTCGTCTAATATTTTCTAGTGCCAATAAGGACTGTACGGATAAAGATGTATTAACAGAGATTTGAGAGAATTTGAGATTTTTGTATAGTGTTTGGAAACTATGTAATATGCTCGAAGGATTCGTCCTTTCTTTTCTCATCAAATATCAGTTATAAAGTGGCCTGTCGAATTAGTAAATTGTTCATACAAATAAACACACACCCACATGTACATGGAAAAGGGGGAAACATATAGTCGGCTACGTTAATTCCATGTTTTCAATCGAATAAATTAAACGTAATAGTTGCGAATTAACAACTTGTTCTGCTGGACCTGGAGTAATAGCTATGTGTTCAAGAACATCGACTGCAGTTGCCCAAATTGTTTCCAAATTTTGTCAAAAAATAGATTTTATTGTGAACCAGTCATCTCGATTTCTAAGCGAACGCTGCACTAACTTTTATCGGAATTTCTCAAGTCAGAGTGCATTTAATAATTTTTTTTGAGCATAAAAAAGAGGTGGCTGGCAAGAAACAAACGATCGCGCACATTCATCAGATTATGCTAAATACAGTAGAAATAAGAAAAAGGGATAATAAATAGATATCTAAAAATTATAAAATTTTAATTTACTTACCGTCCATTTCGGTTGCATTGCTTGATATTAATATTAAATGGCTTTGTGGCAAACGTTATGCTTTTAATTGTACTTCAACGGCCCGCTCGTGGCTAATTATGGCCTTTCAATTTTGATTAAGACCATCAGACATAGATCGTATTAAAACTGATAACCAATTAAAAGACAATTGGCGATAATTATTAAATAACCGAAACAAAATCTTTTGTATTATCTTTCTTTACTTTTGCTAGTTTTTTTTTTTTGTTAAATTTTGATATTCTATGTGTCAAAATTGTTATGTTTATTTCGTAGCGCTTTTTCTGCTTTTAGCACAAGAAATATTAAATCCGCTGACTATTACTAACCATTGATTAAATTGCAAACGCATCGCACTTTATTGTTGAATTGTGAAAATAATATATATTGCATGTGTTTATAGCTTGTTTTGTTTAATGTACAAATTTTTGGCAAACTTCTAAATGTCTTCTGACATCGCCACTGACAGCCAAAGCAGAGATTTACTAATGAAAACCAAACAAAATCATATGGTATGTCATGAGATATTAATCAGGCACAATGTGATTTTGAAGCATTCATTTACGCTTTTATTAAAAAAAGGGGAGAAAAGTGTGGTGTGCTTGAAAAAAGTAATTGTTTAAAGAAATTTTTCATTCTATTAATTTTGTACTTCATCAATGTTCAACGTAACAAACGCTAGCCATATGATTGTGCTTTAGCAACGCATGCAAGCTGTGCTTTCAACTGATTTTGCGTTGTGCGTTGAAAAAAAGCAATCATTATGTGTAGTGTTTAATATTTAAAAAAGCGAGTTTCTTTATGATGCTCTTGTTAAATTTGGAGAATTTCAAGTGAAGAAAATAGCTATGGAATCTGAAGAAGTTAGTTCTGTCTCAATTCATTATAATACAATACCTTCAGTCAGCATAATTACTGCTTGCCGCTCATGAATTTATCTGTCGACGCCATCATTATTGAGTATAATTTGTGTAAAACGTCAACTTTGGTCAACAATCATTTTGTCCCTTTATTGATGTTCCGTATCGAGTGCTGTTGTGTTGTTAAGTCAAGTGCGACGTATGTTAGGTGTGTTATTAATTCAAGTCTATAGGTACGTCACGTTTCAAATTTGTTATGTTACAGTAAAAACGTACTGACAGCGATATATATATATATATATATATATATATATATATATAAAGTTATAAAGGAATGTGCATGTTTTCAAAACTTGCTGAAAAAAGAGACAGCATGTTGATAATTTTTTCAATTTATTAAGGTTTCATTTCGAAAAGATTTCTACATTTAATGACAACAATTTTTATTTCATTTAATACTAAATTTTTTTAAAGAAGTTTTTCGCTAATGCCTTATCAGTGTATTTCTTTGCATTATTTAACACATAAAAAGATTTTGCAGTTTTGATGTCAAGTTTAACATGAGATGATGTATAAAACAGTTTATTTCTAAATTCACCAGTGGCTTATAGTCATTCAAGCAAGAGTATACGGTGAAGAGACGTAGATATTGAATGATGAGAGGTGTCTTTGATTTTTTAATAAATTTATATGAGTCAGAAGGAAAAGAAAAAAAAAAAATATATAACATTAGGAATGGAACTACATTTCTGGATTTTCTTCTGGAAGAAATAATTTATAACATTTTAATCAAGATTAGGAAGAGCAACGACAATCAATTTGTGTTTTCAACTTAAATAGTTATATGTAAGTAGGTTTTTCTTTTTTTACTACCAAACAACATTAAAAGCCAATAAGAGAATTTTAAAATTTTCCAATAATGCTACTTTTTTAATTTTTTGAATATCTCTAAAAACATTTTTCATAAACTAATTATAAATGGAAGAGCAATCAATACATCTTGCATAAGTAGAATGCTCTCTTCAAACTATTGATACTCCAAAGAGTCACTATCCACAAATGTAGAAGATTGTTTGGAGCTGCGTCTTAGAGACCAATAATCCGCATAGCGAGCCTCGTATTGTGCAGGAGCGCGCCACGGTGGCCATTTCAGCTATTCCTCTATTAAATCCCACACCATCAAAGAGGCATCGGTACCACCTACAGTAACAATGGTATGATCGCCGTATAAGAAACGACCGCAAGCCACCATCCCCGAATACACCTTGGCTTCATGAAATTCAGCTCTAGGGCTCATGCATGGATATCTATCGAAAATATCGGTGACATCATTATAAATTCCTAATATACGTAGGATTGAGAGAAAGATGAAAAACGTGCATGCTTGTGTTTGCGTGCGTGTGTGTGTGTGAGAGAGAGCGAAAGAGAGAGAGAAAAAGAAAGGCGAAGAAGGTGAAAGATTTTAATCGACTTCTGCCCAGTATCTACTGCACCTAACCTATTTGGAGAGAGTAATGGTTTCTTCATTCAAATTTTGTTCCATGAAATTCCATTATTCAAAGATGTCGAATTTTTCTAATCCTGTCACTATTTTTGAGGACGACTATTAGATTCGTGTGGTGGACGTCAGCTTAACATTAGACCCAAAAACGTTTTACATCATAATGTGGAATATTTCGTTAGAAACATTTCTGCATCAAAATGATTGTATGGTAAATTGATACAACCGTTGTAAGCAAATGCTACGAAAGGGAGGAAGAGAGTGAAAAAAACTGAAATGAACATGATTAATGACTTTTGTCGGATAAATATGTGTAAGGCTACGCACCGCGGAAGCTCGCGTGCGATAGTCGAATGTATCAAATAGACCTGTGCGCGGCTCATTAACGGTATACCAGAAATACTTGCGTCCGCTTGCGAGTACCTCACTTTCACTTAGGTTCGTCCAGCACATAATAATTTTAATGCGCAAATGTTAATGAAATGTTCTATCTTACAATATAGATTTTGCTAACAATGACTTGTCAACTTCCAATGGGAACTATATTATGATAGCTAGTTTGTGTCTATGCTAGTTAAATTCATCATTAGCTGCATCGAAAACTTTCGAGTTGAAAATTTGATATGAAATTTACTTTAAAAGCTCGTATATATAAAATTTTTTTATAGAGAAAATGTAAAGAAACATTTTTAAACTATCAGGAGTGCTTAGATCTTGGCTTAAATTTTATCGAACATCAAACTATGAAAGGTGACATGGAGACGAATTTTTGTTTATACAGTTTATGTGATTATAATAAAGGTTTAGTAAAGTCAGTACACGTTCTGTTGATATGTTGGATACTGACATAAGATTTCTTACCTAAATAATCTTATATAACCGTCAGCATCCCCAGATATTAACATATCTTGAGAGGCTGAGCGGCTACAGGTTGTGATTATTGTGTTTGAATTACTGTAATAACGGTTGCTCCACATGCCGGCGACTAAATAGCCAACTGTACAATTACTGCTTAACCATTTTACATCTTTCATGGCAATTGGACTTCGTTCGGGTGATAGCGACTTAGCATCCCAGAATAACAAATCAAAATCTATAGTAACCGTTTGAACGAAATTTCCATCCATACTCCAGTCTAGATGTGTCAAAGGCTGAGACCCACGTATTTTGTTTACTTTTTTATAAGAGAAACCATCACGTGATACACGAAACAAATAAATGCTACCGTTTTGTGAGCCCATGGCGATCATATCACCCACTGAAATCATTTCAAATAGAGATAATGTTTGATTCATTATTTTCATTATTTTCATTTTTGTTATAAAAATATCTCTCCACTTTGATTGTACCTTGATTGTAAGCTACGCAGTTAATAGGTGAGCCGCACACGCGCAAGGTTAACATAACTGCTCCATTTTCACAATTGATAACCAACAAATGACCCTCGGTGCTGCCAGCAGCTAGGGCCGTACCAAACGGATGAAAAGCCAATGAAACGCATTCATATCCCGTCTGAATGGTCCATATTAACTTGCTCTTACGCCACAAAGCTATATGTTTATCGTGGCCAGCGGTAGCGAAAAGCTCATCTTCAGGATGGGCAGCTAAGCCCCACAATTGGCGACCGTGGCCGAAAACGACTTGTGTGAATCGCCTCTGTAGGGATCCCTCAAGTATATTATTTCGTGTAGTGCCCACGTAAATGTTGCCATCATTACGGCCAGGACGTTGGGGATAAATGGTGCGTACTCCGCCAGCGGATTCTGGTAGCTAAATAAAGTCCCTTTAATTCTTGTTTATTCTTTTATAAAATTTCTCAACAATTACATTACCTTGGTGTCAGCAATTTTTTTGTAATTCTGTAAGGAATCCCACGCTGCTATTTTGCGATCTTTTTCGCCACCTGACAATAAAGTACCTTCGCCTAACATAATTAAGCAACCAATACCTTTGGTGTGCGCTTCAAATTCAGTCCGCACGAAATAAGCTCCGTCTGAATCTACCGAATAAATCGTTATGAAACCGTCTGAGTCGGCGGTGATTACATCACCGTCCGGTTCAAATTGCACTGAGGTAACGTGAGATCTTGATGGCTGCTTCACTATGTCAGTACGCTCAAAAAAACCATCTTTACGTCTATGCCAAAATGCTAAATGCCCGCGTCCATGAGTTATTATTAAATTATCATCCAATGGATGAAAAGCCGCTCCAGACAAGCCCTCTTGTAAAGTCTACAAAAACATATTTGCATCTTAACGATTGTGGAATGAAATTTGTTGATTTACTTTAGCACTTACTGCTACTTTACCCAATAAATGACCCCATTGCCATTGCCAGACGGAGAGTATACTTTCACGTCCACTATCTACTGCCAATATGTAGCTGCCTCCATTCTAAAAGATTGATGGATTTATTTAATGCAACTAATTAGTAGGAGATTATTGTGTTGTTTTTACCAGTTGTGAAAAAGCCACCGCGGTGACACCCATATCTAGTTCGCCCATGCCGAAAACGTAAAGAGTCTGCAGGGATTCGGTACTCCAGATACGCACATGGGCCTGAGATTTGCGATCACGGCCAGCTTTTTGCCCTGAAGCCACTAATTCCCGTGATGGATGAATATCCATGCTTTTTGACCGACATAAGAAAAATGTATACATGTATATATATATATATATATATATATATATAGATATTTGAAATAATAAAATAATAACTTACCACATAATGTCCTCGGTGTGACCGATATAATGTCGTTGTGCATCTTCATCTCGATCTAATAAAATAGCTACGGCAGCCACGTAATACAATAGTTCGCCGGATGGCAAAACCCAAAGATTACGTCTGGCATCAATACCACGGTAACCATGGCTATGAAAATACATCAGAAGTTAACCTTTGAAGAACTTGACTTTCGTTTTTGCGTATCACTTACACCCATTGTAGTTGTAGTTTTTTATCTGGCGGTGTATTATCTGCGGGTGCATGATGTGCTGGTGGATAAAAAGTGCGCCTTAGACCTCTTATAGTTACTTTTGTAGGGTCCTCTTTCATAATATCCAACATCGTATATTCACCGTTTGTGCGTAAAATTTCACTTTCGGGCGCATACAATATACGAGGACGCGACTTACTGCGTGGTCGAGCACCACGTAAAGGAACTTTCTGAACATCCTCTGTTGGAAGCACAGGGGCGGCAGCCACAACTGAAGGTCGTGAACGCGATCTCCGAATAGGTGAACCGGCAATTAACGCAGTCCCTGTAGCTAAGTAAAAAGTATCCACATCCGCAAACTCATTGCGTAATTGAGAGAAACTGCGTACCTATGAGAAACGCATGTTCGCATTTTATGTAACAGGATCGATTATTTGAAAAGCTCTTCATAATTTACCTCTTGCCCCGTTCCTGTGTACATTTTTTTAGCTCCATTAATTTTTAGTACTTGACCTAAGTCTTCTAGCACTTCTTCAAATGGCTGCGAAGTGCGCAAATTAAGAAGGACACGACACTGCAAACAAGAAACAAACTGCTTTGAAAGAGGACCTAAGATTTAAAAGCAGGAATCTATTTAGTTTTTTTATATCCGAATACCTTTGCCGCCAAATGGATCAGGGCGGTTAAGAGGCTTATACGAATATAGTAGCACCCGAATTTGCAACATCCCCCCATTTTACTTTAATTGAAAATAATGATATTTAGAGTATCTTGTATTGTGTATATTCTACGTTAAATTTGGACATCATTGCATCAGCAAAGTTTTACTCAGTCTTCCTAATTCGCTTTTATTTGAACTACTTGTCGTTTAAATTGAATTTTCGCATTATTATCGATTTATTACAGGCAAATATGTAATTGAATAAGAATTTATAACAAACTAAGGAGCATGGATTGTTTGCTATTTATCACTAAATATAATTTAGAAATTTATTTATATCGCAATATTATCGCAATATTTTCGTCACTCAACCTAAGCAATCATATTAAAATATGAAACATATTTATGCAAACGCGAATTGCAGACTGACACGCACACGTTGCTCAAATGTGAATGCGCACGATATGTATCTACAGGGCTTGGCATTTTCTAGTTCAGTCAAAAGGCTGCTTATTTTAATACATTAATTTGATAATCTAACCTCGTTTCAAGCAATTAGTTCTCTCTATGAAAGCCGTTTATTTTCAAGCTCCTCAAAAGTATGCTTTAGTTTTTAATACGTTAACAGTATATAACGTATGTCCGCATTCTTTCGGAAAAACCCTTAAATTATGTTAACGAGTTTTACATCCATACCGAAGTAATAAGTATTTTATAATATGACCGATGTCTATGACCTAGTTATGAGAGTAACTGCACATGTATTTGTATGCTATGAGTGTTGCTCTTCTTTATTGAAGTTGTTTTAACTTCCTGTTGCTATTGTTATTAAATCATAATAGGTCTGAATTAACTCCTGGAATATATTCCGTATTTAATATCGTTGACTAGATTTTTCTTGTTTGTCGTTTGTTGCCGTTTTCTTTATTCATTTTTTTTTTTTTTCTCTCTCTCTCTTTGTACCCTTATTTATTATTTATTCTTCAACCTGAGTACTTTGTAATGTAGTGTAAAGCATGCATAACGTCAGGATATGTTACGCCAGAGAAGTATTATTATTTTTTCCTTCTCAGCGCTGTTAGACCGTTTTAATCGCCATAATTCTTCATTACTATGAGTTGAAATGGATTTTAATTGTATAGCTTATAATTGGACAAAGCAAATTATACGCATCATCCTACATAATATATGTATATGCGACTCTTAAAAGTAAAAAGTAAGAAAATCTTATTCGAATCTTCTATAGCGACCGCCTTTGTCTCAAGAAAAACGCGTAGGAAATGAAATTTGAATACTGTACAATGTTAAGTAGGCGAGGTCGAGCTTTTTCAGATACTAGCTGATCGTTCATAGACTATCATATTCAAGCTTGCATCGTTGTATCTGCAATAGTTCATAAGTAATAAGCAAAAATTCAATTTTTTGCTGCTCTTGAAAACAGAAGCGTTTTTAATTTACATTGCATTCTGGGCATGCCTTTGGGCTGATCATGGCGACATTCGATGCAAGCGTTCAACAACTTCTATTATTTTTGCCAAATTTGAGGCCGATACGTTCCATTTTTGCGACCAAGAAAATGTTTATCACAAACGCTGTACGGACGGACAGAGGTACACAATTAGATCGATCCAAAATTTGTCAGGATCTCTGAAACTTTCTTCCGACTGTTGCAAACAATTTGACCAAATCAATGTTTTACCATTTTTGAATGCTGGGTGTAAAAATATATAACTGCTTGGGAGCTTATGTTCAGTAGGGTAATGACAGACTTTTATGAAATATTAGTAAACTGACTAAACTAACAGGGATTACTTATACTAATTACGTAAGGACTACGAACATAAGAATGTGTTCGGCAATGAATTCGAAAACCAGTTCGTAAAGTTTCGAGTTCAATTCAATTTTAAAATGTTTGTTCTCAACTACAAAGCGTACCAAAACCAAATTCGTAAATAGTTACACAGTTTATGTGCTTTACTAAGTGCGCGTATTTTAAAAAATTAAATTACAATCCATTAACTAACCTCATCAACTTTTTACAGCGTTTGCACAACAAAACAAAACCTACCGTGAATAGGAGATCATTGTCCATATGTACTTATAGATTGCCCAAGGTATCTTTCCTAACAGCTCTAAGGTTTGGCGGGAGTTTGCCCCAACAAAGAGTGCAGCAAATAACGGATGACTGAGATCGTTATCAAGGACATGACTAGAGTTGATTCGAAATCTAATAATTTTCATTACATAAATCAGAAATGAACATTTGGGGTAACTTTCAGAAGAGAATTTTAAGAAAGCGAGCACATAAGAGGATACATGATCTCCAAGAAAATCCACAATTGGATGGATGACTGACTTTAGCTAAGCAAGATCGTATATCTGGCTGCCGTGACAGAAAAAATTTAATATTTATTGACTTTAACTATTTTGAAAAGCCGTGTTCTGATGTCAAAAGACCGGAAAGGCAATGTTTCGCGATGTTGTGTGTGGATTCATTCCACCGACACAATCGACTCTATTACTCTCTATTCCCACTATTCCACTCATTTTTCCGTCCCTGCGAGTTACTGGGCTAAACGTAAATAATTTGCATCCGTAGATGCTGTAGATGTTTGCTGTTCATGCTGGAAGCTTAGATGCACAAGAGCTATCGGGCGAAGTTGAACCTACAGTTGGAAAGTCACTTCCGTTGCGGACGAAACTCCATATTAATTAGTAGTTATACCTCACCCTAAATCCATATATCGCGCTTATAGGCCAATACTTTCAAGGAAGCTACTAAGAAACAACTAAGCAGTAAGCAGTAAGTGTTTTTAAATTCATCTCATCAACTTAGATGACAAGTAGTGTATCTTTTAAAATTATTGTCTCGTCAGCTTTGTTTGATCGAATTATGTCGGCAAAAGTTTTCCCAAAATTTTTTATTTAAAAAACTGTACAATAACTCTATTCATGGCTGATAATACTCTACTAAGAGGTCCGTGATTTTAATGCAAAATTATGCAATACGCTTATTAATTCTATTAGCTGTGAACATCTGTGTCCGTCCCTACTGTACACTCAACGATTGTTTTGTTTGTTTGCGTTGAAATCAAGACACACTCTTGTAATGCATATATAGTAAGCTCTTATATTTCTCCAGCTGCTGATATTAGCGTTTACTTAGAGCAAATGTTTCTAAACAAAAACAATGCTTGTCGCCTTAAACCCAGCGATATGATATACATTTTTTCCTATCCATTTATGTGTGATTTGTTTTCTGATGTATACGCATGGGTTAGAACTTTTCCAATGTAAATAATAAATATTTTGTTGTGATAATAATTTATCTCTATTTCGTATTGATTCCGTGGTTTCACCTGAAGATAGTCATCATCCGACCTTTTTACTTATTCTATATTTCATTTACTAAAAGAAATTATAGGAAATTTAAAAATTTTTCGTCTTTCATTACTTCGGATTTAAACTATGAAGATATAGACAGTTTCGTCTGTGTCTGTGTGTAACCAGCATTTCTATCTGGGTTCCGTTAAATTTCAGTTACACCATCGTCTCTCGTGTCTTGCATTTAAGCCAGGTAGGCAAGAAAGGAAGCAAGCTTTTTAAAGAATGCAAATGTACCGGCTTGCTTAGAGCCTAAACGTTATACTCTAATGCCAAACAAGACCATAATTCCCTAAAACGAACGTGTTAGTCCTATTTCACTCAGTCAAGCAGTTCCCTAAATTCGTAAAATCTTAACTGCAATGAACGAGGATTTTGTTCTCTTACGAGCTCAGGTGATTTGGAATCTTATAATGCTTCTGCTATAACTGATATGATTGCAGATTTTTTTGGTGAAGCCCATCATTTATCAAATGTTCCAATAAATAATTATCTTTATCCAATAAGTTCGGTTGATATTTTTCCGTCTGTGTACTTTTTTGAAGCCGAAATACTTGTATCGTTGCCTATCTTGAAACATTCCAGCTTTCCTGCTCCTGCTGGTGTTCCTTTCGCTATTCTACAATGTGTTGCTGATTTACTATATTTTCCCCTTACACCAGTGGTTTCCAATCTTTTTGTACCGGCGCTTCCCTTTTTAAAAAAAAAATTAATGCGCCCCCCTTTAAAAAACAAAAAAAAAAAAAAACCGAAACAATCGGATGCTTCTGTTTACTGAAGTTTGGCGCGGGTAAGCAGGAGAATAACCGGGATGTTGCAAGTGCTTATCTTTTGATTCCACGCCCCACCGGTACTCGGCGAAAGCGAGATATTTCGATTCGAAAAAGAGTATGAATTGGATGTTTTAGCATTTGTACACCAAAAATCCGCGGCGACGATTGTGGATTACGTGTACTGCTCATTGATTTTTTTGACACCTATTTGACTTTTTTGGTTTGTATTTGAAAATGATATTTTGGAAACGGCTACATGTCCCCCTCGCAACAATATCGGGCTCCCCTAGGGGGGCGTGCCCCACAGATTGGAAATCACTGCCTTACACTTATTGTCAATAAATGTCCGAAAAAGATTACACTCCATCGGTTTGAAGGGCTAGTTCTATTTTACCGCTTTTCAGAGGTGGACCTAGAAGAAGCATTGACGAAATTCAATGTATTATCCAAACTATTTGATCCAGTCCCCTTTAAAAGTTGGGTTTACTATCAACTGGTACTGTGTACTGGTTTTTAAGACCCAGGTCAATTTCAACCAACCTCCTCAAGGTTTTCTGTCTGATTTTCAAAGCAAACGGATATTATCTTCACCAACTTTTCCAAAGCGTTCGATAGAGCGGATCATGGCGTGTTAGCTTACAAATTATGTCGTATTAGTTTGTCAAATACTAAGACTGCATGATTTAACAGCTAACCATCACAGTCAACGTGTGTTGGTTAGTTCTTTCCAATCTAGGAAGATTTCCGTTTCTTCTGGTGCTTTTAAAGGTAGGCAAACCGTGCGGCGCCTTTTATTTGCATTATTTGTTTGCTGATGATGTTAAACTTTCCCTCTTGTCTCTCACATTGTGTGGTGTAGTACTGAATTCAAAAAGATGTAAAAACATGTTATTTTCGTACATTAATATGTTGTTCTCTACTTAACGTATTGATAAACATCTCGTAGAAAATGTGCTCAACTTTAACGATTTATGTGTCGTTTACCTTTCAAAATTTAGATTTGATGTTTAATAATTTAATTTTGCTCTGACAACTGTCTCGTATTAACGGAAAAATTTTTGATAATTTTCTAAATTTTTTTCGCATCACAATCAGGATTTCCCTAAAGTGAACTAAGTGCGAATTTCACTTATAAATGAAAACAAAATGGAATAATATTTGGAATAATTCCAATCTGCTAAGCTTAAGACTTCATACGATTGCCGGTGCATTAGTTATGCTAAACAAGGGAAACAATCAAAGTCAACAATAACAACAACAAGTCTTCTTTGTTCAACTTCACCAACAGTAAACTTTTTCTGTCGTAAACGTGAAACTTTTTCTCTGTTCAACTGATTAAAATCCAAGGTGCGTTTTTATCAAAGTCATGATGAAACAATGAAGCAAAACCGAGCAATAGCCATCAATAACAAATTAGAAATACTTGCAGCAGCCTTAGTTGTAATTATAATTATCATTACATTGTATATAACAGAAATTGGCTACTACGAGTAGGGTAACAACAACAACCGGGACAAGCAGCAATAAAGTGGAAAATATTAACAATAGTTCCTATAACTTCAATGCTAACAATTTCTGTAAGAACTTACGTCAATAGCAAGAACAAGAACAACAGCAATTTCAAGAATAATATCTTTATTAATAATGTAAGAACTGCAACCACCACAACCATAAATTGAATGAAGTTGTGCTCATTTGTGAAATGCAAAGGGAACAGTTGTTGTCGAAAAATTCCTAATACATTTTAAATGTCAAGGTTTTAACGGAAAGCTTTATGCTGTCATTAATCATAGGACCAAAGGTCTTGCTACCCATGGTCTTGCCTTAGTTGAAAAACATTGGTCATCGCTTTCCGTGCGCTGTTTACACAGACTAAGAAAGGCTTTAAGAGGATAAATAAACGATTTCTTGGGCTCATGAGCAAGCTTATCGGTTTAGAGTCGGCTCTTAACTACCTTACGTTGTCTCCAAAAACGAATATTGTGTCGAAGATGAATAGAGCATCGGGAAAATACAAGAGTCTAGGATGTAATCTAGTCTAGGATAATATCGTTTGCGTTTTCGTCGATTTTCGCTACACCCCTTTCCCCCGTCACGGGTACTACATCTGATAACGATTCAAGATGGAAATGCTTCTCCTCGTATGTTCTCGCATGTTCCCATAATTAATGTCGTAAAGGCTGAATGGTTCCCGGAAACAGTATTTCGTCACCGCGTTGTCGCACTGCTTTCAACCAGTATCAAGTCGTTCGGTTCTAATCCAAAAAACTAATATCATATTTCCTTAAATCCTTATCCCTGCTGTATCAGGTCTTACGACAAAACTTGTATTCCAGTAGTATTGATTGTGATTGTAGCGTCATTTTAATGTGCGAAACTTGCCTAAGACCCGACGCCAATAATTCTGAGATCTTTTGAAGTAATTTCCACGTTTATAAGAACATCGGTCGATAAGAATCGGTCATGGTGTACCAATTACAGTCAAATTCACTTCGCCTTCTACGTTTATGTCATTCACATGGACGTTGAATTTCTCTGCGTCCGTTTAAAACTCGGCAATAAATATCTTAATCTGGTTTAATCGTACATTCCCCCGGGCACTCATAAAATTTATGTGCGCAAATGTCGTATAATATTCAAATAATATTCTTGATCTGGTGGAAGAAAGTACGCAATGCCCACTACCGTTGCAATCCAAGAAAACTGTCAACAAGTCTTCGGTTTTTGAGTGATTTTGACGCATATGATTCGTTCCGGTGTAGTTCTATAGGAAATAAATTTCATAAAATGCAATTCTTTCAAAAAGTTAAAAAAAAAAAAAATTCACTTTATATTTTGATCAGTGCTGAGTTGAGAATGAGTTGTGGTCAAAGCCGATGAATAATAATGAAATTATTACTCCAACAGATGTTCCATTTTCATTCATTTCATTCACGATTAAATTTTTTTTCGATACAATGTTGCGAAAGTCACATATTTGATAAAATGAACAGAAATTTTTGTTGCTCATTTTTGTTGATAACGGAAATTGCGACATATTGGGGAAGTAATGGATGCAGGATTTTTAATCTTTTACTTCCTGATATTATGTAGCTGGTGAGTAAGAAGAACTTTACAGTAATGGATAAAAATGGAAAATCAGTTTACAAGAAGATTAACAAAAACATTCTAATAAGATTTAGTTGTTATAGTGACTTGGTTTGAAGGCTTCAAAAAAAAAAAAAGACTATGATCAAGGTGACACGATTGAATCGTGGCCTTCATAGGACGAAGTGTTTACGCATCCATCACGTTGTAGTGAAATATTGCGAAATTATAAATCTTTTGTGGACAATTTACTTAAACTTTTAGTTTATAATTTTCTGTAAAGAGTTCTTCTATTTTGTAACCAAAATGTACGATTACGTCTACGATTTTCGATCGCATAAATACTGATTGTGAAAGACTGCCTCAACTGCCTCGTCGGTGCAAAAATGATCCCGATCGACTGACATGCACATTTAATGTCAAATTTTTAATTTCAACATTATTTTCCATTTATTTCTCACTGATTCGAGGTGGAAAGTTAAAAAAGTTATCGATATAATCCAGAATTATTTGAAAAGACTAGAAAAGGATATAGTCGTGAGATATATTATTAACAGAGAGGATAAGGCGTAAAAGTATTTTGTCGAGGAAATCCTTGGAAAAAGATAATAGTGTCTAACAAATAGAACTTGAAGCAAGTTCTTCTTCTACTTCGTAACTTGTAGGTTATTACGGTTACTTCTAAATTTAATTAATTCAAAATTCACAGACGTTACTTGGAGGGAAATTTTCGTCTATTTTCGAAGAAGTCGCCAGTCAGTTTTTTACCTCTTCTTATCTATTCTCAAGCCTGTTGGGGTTGGGGCCTGAAAGAATATATATGAAAACAGATTCAGTTTTCTTTTTCAATTCTTAAGCGGAGAATTCTAATAATAATCACCAAAAGAAGAGGAGAGAAAGACGAGATTAAATCGAATGTGATTTTACACCGATTGTGCATTGCCTAGAGTACTTTGAATCTTTCCTAGCTGCAAAACTAACGATTTCTTATATAATAATACTCAAGTATGATCTATCAGGTACTTAGTCATTATCAGGGCCCCATAATGATAGTAAATTTTTCGTGCTAGTAAGAAAGCGACGAATATGTGTAAATATAAATAAAATATTCAGGGTTGTAGGAAAAGGAGTTCCATTCAAATCATTCGATGGCTTGTGCTTTTTTGCATTTGTTTTTTCAACTTTATATGAAGTAATTTCTGCTTATATGATATAAAAAATTTTTCCACAGTAAAACCTGTGAAATTGCAGAATACCTCTATACTATCATTAATTTTTAGAGTAAAATTATTTAATGTATGCTTATAAGCTATGGGCACCAAATAAAAAACAAGAAAAAGAGAGAAAAAATGAAATTTAAAAAAAACACAATTATTGACATGCTATCGAATTTTTTTTTAAAGTTATTCTTTGTTTTTGTTCTTTTCTCTGCGCAATAAATGCAAAATTGATGGCTAAGGCTAAGGTTGGATCGACATTTGAATAGTATTGAACGCTTTGGCGCTCCTAGTTTTGCATTCTCTGTTGACTGAATTCAAATGTAATCATATAAAGCCATACAGGTAAAGTGACCTTGATTTTAGCTGCTATAAAACCTTTTAACGAAAAGGCTGATTATTGTAAAAAGTTTGCCATAAATACAAATTGTAGACAATTGATTTTTTCGGGCATTTTTTTTTTTTTTTTTTTTTTTTTTTTTGATAATGATTAGATGGTGTGTTCATTGCAAGTATAGTAAGTAGGCAAACTGTTTTTTTTTTTTGCGGTATTTCTCTTCCTTTAGCTTTCTTCGCCATTGTAGTGACATTGCTATCTAAAGCGGTCGATAGTGATTTTTTTTGATGAGCTAATTATTTTCGAAAAATTTCTAGCCGATTTTCTTTCTTCGTTACAGTTTAATGCTGTGGTAATGAAGCACATAAGAAAACCAAGTTCGTTTTCTGATAAATTTCCGCCTTTATGCGTCAATGTAGTGATATGAAATTCGTAACTTATCGCAGAAACGTGGGTTTTTTTTATTGGTTCAGGTGAAACCGTCTTAAACATTTACAAGGTAAAGGTGCGGATTTAATGCTAAATTTTCAATGAATCAGTTTTTCTACTCTACATCGCTTGTGGCATCACTTTCTGAGTCAATCGAAGCTTGTCTGTCCGTCTGTCCGCCTTATATGCCAACAAGTCGCAATTATTGAGACATTTTGATCAAGTTTTTTTGGATCGACATGTTTTGGCTCAAGGAACGAACACTATTGAAAACGTTTAGGCAAGGACCACTTTTACGATCATTTCGCAGATAAGGCTTTGTTTTGAAAAGTCGTTGTACTACTGTGTCGAAAAAGTACGACCATTTTCAAATTTTTCTTTTTTAAACCTATTTATTATTTCAAATCTATTTCGGCACCTTCAAAGTACACCTCGAGCTCAAATAATATTCCATGTTTTCTCGCTCTTGGTTTGCCCTATGCACGACCTTCGCTCGATTGATCGGGTGTTTCCGAGTCGTATGCGTAGATTTAAATCTTATTCCCTGTAAGAATGCGTTTCATGACCAATTGATCACACATTGTAAAAATCGAAACAAGCATTTCTGAAATATTAATGACGTTTGTAATGTGAAATTTGACATAGGTGTCTGTCATGGTGCTACAATTTAGAAAAAAAATATTTCTAATATTCCATAGACACGCGCAATTTAATTTGCATATTGGTCTTACCAATAAGTGGTGTAGGGAAGTGGTGTAGTGTCCGTCTATAATGCTTTTAATTGTTTTTTCCCGATGTTTGTGTGGTTGTCTTTATATCCTAGTGTCAAAAATCGAATGAAAAAAACCTTTAACCTTTGCTTTCACTTTTTCATTATCTTTATGCAATTATAATTTAAATTTCAATATTTAAGTTCACAAAAATTAAGTAAGGCTTCGTATTTGCTATTAAAAAACCGTTTAGCAATTCGTCTAATCGAAAATAATACATTTTAAGGTGCCTTCAATCATGTGAACGCATGTGAAGTTCAGATGTGACTTTATGAAGAAGTGGAAACATTAGGATTTTTTAATCGAAGGATTGGACTTTTGAGAATGCATTGATCAAATAAAAAAGCCGGTAAGCTTTAAGTTATGGCCTATTTTTTAAGCAAAAATTTTTCTTTCTTTTATAAAAAATTAAATCAATTTTAAATATTGTCTTGAATTCTATCTTCTTGGAAGAATTGCTGTAATAAACTGTATTGATTAGTGGCTAAGCCGTCTCGTCCACAAAGTTCCACTCATAGGTATTCTGCATTATCGTTTTCATTTTTCTCAAAATGTCATCTTATCTATAGTCGGAAGTTACTATTAATATAAGTGTTTTTAGGTCCACATCTCTATTAGAAGCATAGATCTTTTAGTCCCTTTATGGTGTTTTCACAGGATGTAGAGCATATAGAGGTTTTCCTTCCATATGTCCTTTCTTACTTTGGTGTCCCTCCTATCAAAATGTTTGTTGAAATACTGGTCAAGTTTTCAAAATTTTGCCGAAAGGCAAACTGCCGCCGTTAGTTGTCTCTTGTAGGTTTTTGTGAATATTCCATATTTCGGAAACCACTCTAGATCCATTGGGTTTAATTTCCATTAGAGTTCAGTGAACAATCCTTCCTTTCCTTCTTCTCTTATCCTATTAATGTCGTCTTTCTTATTTAATTTTGCTTTTTGAATTTTTTCAGCAGTTGTCTCGTTTACAGTTATTTCTTGTGATAGTGTTTTTTGTATTTAGCTGTTTTTTCCCCGTTCAGCTTATATAATATTTGTCGAATATCTCTGTCTTTACGGCGAGATATACCGTAAGTAAGTGCTCTTAGGCAGCACTAAATTTCTGGTTAAGTTGGACTTAGAGCTTTTAGCTTAAATTAGCAAAAAGGCTTATGCTATACTCCTGTAGGGTTTTTCTTTCTATTGCTCAATGCAAGTACTTGAAAACAATTTCAACTGACAGAAATCTGTCATTGCTTCAGATCTCTAACTATACTTTTATATTAAACACTTCTACTAGCGAGTAGTGAAATTGAAATACTCGCATGAGACCGCAAGTGCAGATTCCGCGCGGCTGCTCCATTATTTCAATGGATTTCGCAAGAGCAACAAGAAAATTGCATTCATATATTCATATATGGATATATGCATATATTTATATACGCGCACATATACAAATTAATATTTATACGTGTACTCGTTTACGAAATTTGTTTTACAATTTTTTAAAAAACACAATTGTTTATGTAACCAACTCGGTTATTGGTTTTTATATGAAAATTTACATTGTTTGCATTGTTGTTGCTTTTTTAAATTTCATATATATATAGCTTACGGTGTACATTAAAGATTTTCAAGCAGCTTAGATTAAATACGGAATTTAAATATTTGTATGTTTCAATTTTGGCCTATAGCTTGTGTATCGTATGCATGTGTGCTTTGCTGCGTATGTGTCAATATTATTACCTGAACTGAATGATCTAAATTATTGATAATACGTATCACACGTCCGGCACTGCGTTTTATCGAACCTGATGTGGTTGATAATGTACCCAAATCCGCTTCCATAATTGATGGTTTACGACTGGTTGGTTTTGAGCCCCAACCTTGGTTGCCAGGCGATGCATACCACATGCCGTTTTTTTTGCCGTAACTTGCAGGCTACGAACAAAAAAGAAAAAAAAACAAAACACAAATAAATGTATATATATATTTATATATATATATATATAAAGGAGAGAAAAAAAAAAAATGTGAAAAAAGAATGAAAAGTCAATATTGCAACATTTCATAAAAGAAAAAAAAAAAAAAAAATAAAAAAGTAAAGAAGAAAATTCGTTAAAAAATCCCTAAAAAGTACGCAATCAAAACTGAAATGAGAGGAGTTGATATGAGAAAATCTATAACCGTGATTTTTTTAATTAAATTATTTTATTCATTTTGCTCATGTATAAAAAGAGTTATTTTTTCAATTTTTTATAATTTTCATTCTTTCATTATTTGATTAAAAATATATATATTCTACAGATATGTTGCAGATATATATGCATATACAAATGCATAAACATATGCTTACATTCATATATATTCATTGATTTTATTTCGTAATTTAATTATTTTGATTGTTTCATGGTTACATATTATATATAAAATTATAGCCTGGCAAGTATTTATGTAAACGTTCATGAATCATTTATCCATACAATGCATGTACAAGTACATAAATTTGTGATAAATGTTTGCTCGCCTACATATTCATTTATGTAAATTTTATCAATGTACGGATAATGAATTTTCTGTCTACTTATTGCAGAATTATTAATGTTTGAAATTCAAAATTGAAAACGTATTCGAAAAGTTGCAAGGAGTACCAGCCATTCTCGAAAGGTACATCTATGTTTTATTTCATGATATATCGACAGACTTCCCTGCGGGAAGACTACAGAGGCCACTTATTTTATATGCTTTGTGATTTATTGAATTTTTTTTTTTTTATTTATTTTATTTACTTACTTATACGTGAAATTCAACTAAGCAATTTAACAGTTGATTTCAAGTAAATCTTAATAGTTAATCTTATACTAATTATTTTAAAAACTAAGAAGATGTGAAAAAAATAATGATAAAAATAAAGTAATTTACAAGAATAATTTATGTATAAATAAATAAGCAAGAAAAAAATAGAAAAGCATGTAAACAGCTAGCCCAGAAACACGCCGACAACAAGAACAGACCAAGGTTGCAAGTGAACCCCTAAGCCATTGCAAACATGCATAAGCTTGACAAGCGACATCGTTAACAACACCATTCAGATTTTGAAATAAAAAAAAAAGAAGAGAATTTAAGAACGTAAGTTAGTTTAAGTAAGTGTATTAAGCAAAGTTTCTTCAATAGACTTTAAAGAATCCGATATTGAGAATAAGTTCATTAGTTCATTTAGGTTCGTGCAAACAACACCGAGCGGGCTGATCAGCTCATAATTGTGTTTACATTGGCTAAGCTTAATAAAGATAAAATGCATAGAGAACCGATTAGGAAAATTAAAGCCTATCTCACCAAGTAATGCGGGGGACTCTAAAGTACCATTTATTACCTTGATTAAGAAGTAAACGCCAAGAATAAATCTACGTTTCTCATGTAACGGTAACGATAAAGAAAGCAATCTATTTTCATAGGGGGAAAGAGATGCAATCGGGTCCCAACCCAAATTCCTTAGGGCAAACAGCAAGAATTGCTTTTGAACATTTAAAAGTTTTATCTTAAAATTTGTTTGAGTGGTCTGCGATGTTTCGACTTGTGCCTCTATTGCTCTGTTATTCTATTCTTTAGTTTTGAAGAACGCTTGCACCCTATTCCGGTTGCCTTATCAAATTTTTAGTCAGATCGTACGAGCAACTAATCCAAATAATCCAAATGTCCGCTAATACCAAATATTTGTAAGTATCTTGTTAAGTCTTGTGGAAAAAAAATACCAAAAGAATTTCACAACGTGAAGCACTCTCTAAACTGCAAAATTATAAGGAGCAAACATAATAGCGTGAAGTTCCAAATATGTCTAGATTTGTCGGTGAGGCGCAATCGATGGTAACCAAAAATTTTTCCGTAATGTTTTGCTACCTTGAGAAGAGCTAAAGAATGAGCTCGAAATAAAGTTCCTTTGGGGAATTCTTACTGAAGAATCCTCCATATCCCATATTGAAAGCTATTTATACATTGACGGTATCCGTCTCTTACTAAAATATTTTTATAATTTATATTTTAAAGTAGAGAAAATCTTTTTCTCCTTTTATTTTTCGAATGCGTATATTTTTAAGATTCATCTTTCATCAAACCACTGGGGCTTTTCGTGTTAACAAAAACTACACAAAATTTTATGTAAAGTTGAAATTATTGCTAACGTATTCTCTAAGATAAGAATGTCGTATAACGAATGTCGTACAAAGATCTTGTGTAAATCAAAACATATGCTGGCATTGATCCTGCGTTGTATGAATAAATATATTCTATAGTTTATATTAGCATATGAATGAATTAAAAATGAATGAAAAATTTTTTTATTCATCACTGAAGGATTTGGGTATACGCATTTTATCATACTATATGCAACACTCAAAGGGCAAACTTCAGAGATCCTACAAAATACATATATTCTCGATCAGCGTGAAACTTTACATCGATATCGTTAGTTAGTGGAATGCGCGTTGCCGATACTTTTCTGATCGGAAAAATTAAAATATTGACTTTAAATTTTGCAGATATTTTAAAAGCTTTTACACGCGGAATGGTATTGAAACCGGCTTAAATTGGCTTAAAGCGCAAGCTGAACGCACCTTTGCCTCTCTAACCAAAAATATATGTGGGATTTTACTCATTGCTCATAAATTGTGAAAGATAAAAAGCCGAAATTTTCCAAATCTACGTTCAAACTGGGAATAAATCGTATCAATCCCTGCGAAATTATAAGTGACATAATTTTCATATTTTCCTCATTTCATATTTTCTTTTAAAAATCTCTTAATTCTACATTAAATATGGCGCACGAGCAAACTTCTATGTCTATAGTCACATACAAGTGAGTGCGATAAACTTTATCTTCCACTTTTTATTTCACTAAAATAAAAGATTAGTTAAATAAAATTGTGAAGAGTGGTTTCTTGATACTCAACGCAATGAGTCTCTTTCGAAATGATCGCTCACTGCGTTTAAAAAGATTTTTTGAAAATATTTTTAATCTTCAGGTAAGTCATGTTTTTTTTATTTAAAATACAAAATTCGTATTGACCGTGTTGAAAATTTTTACTGTGCAGGTGAACAATACACGGACACACGTAGTAATTTACTTTCTTCTTCTTCTTCTTCTTCTTCTTCTTCTTCTTCTTAATCTACTTAAACTCCTTACTACCGATCTAGCTATTGTAACTTGCAATGCCTGGCAACTGAAAGATGATGATGGGTTTGCAAAATTCGGCCGCAGCTGAATATAAATTTCTTGATTGTTTATTTTAAAACTTTATAGATGAAAGAAAGTTGCTCTTATTATATTATATTCTCTTATATTTAAAAGAAATCAAAAACAAATAAGACAAGTAAGAAAGTTATACTTGGCGGGAGCCGAATCTCGCTTTTCTCTACTTTTCGCATTCTAGTTTCCAAGTTCTTTTATCCCATACCCATATCCATATCGCTGGTATTATTAAAAAAATATTTATCGCGATGACTACCATCCCCTTTTTAGGCATCTGCAAAATAGTTTTCAACACTTTGTCTTGTTTGCGTTATGGTAAATAAGCATAAAACCGCAAAAAAGTGAGAAAAAATAAAATTTAATCACTTGTAACTTTGTGCGGGCATAGCCGATTTCTTTAATTTTTCCCCGCAAGGATTAGAGTGTTTCGTAAAGTAGGTGTGGAAAATTTCAGTCTTCTAACTTTTATAATTTCTGAGTAAGGAGCAAAAACCCACAAATCTTTGAAAAGAAAAACGGAGTTGCGTTCAGTTTATGCTCCATTGCGGGCGTCTGCTTTGACCAATTTGGACCATTCTCAATATCAATATGCGTGGAAAAACTTCCAATGTTTCTACCAAATGTCAAGTCAATGTCTTTATTTTTCCAACCAGGAGACTGCGAAAAACAAACATCACGCAGACACACGGACGGACAGACATGCCTAAATTAATTCAAACTTTCACGCTGATCGAGCATATATATATACTAGACAGGGTCTCTGAAGGTTCCTTTTGGGTGTTACATACATTATTAAAAAACGAAATGAGTATACAGCCATCTGTCAGTGGTGGGTATAAAAATTATGTTTGGCTATCGCCAAAGCTCTTATACTCACTAGCCTTACGTGAAAAAGAAATTGGAAAAAATTAAAATTCGATATTCCATAATATTGGATGGGCATGGCCGATTTTTTCTATTGTTTTGCAAGTATTGCAAGGTCATACTATTCTATGTAGTATACGTGGAAACTTTGATTGTTGTAGATGTAGTTTATGAGTAATCAGCGAAAATCTCATTTCTTCTCTCTTCAAAGATAAGCCGACAGTAGTTTTTTTTTTTAGTTTATGTTTTTCAATAAACGGGTTCTTCGAGCGATTTGGCTCATTTTCAATTACCAGTCTTACCGCAAGAACTTCTAACGTTTTTATAAAATTTGAAGATGATGTTTTAATTTTCGCGAACGGGAAAATACGCAGCCCGCACTATCAGACAGACAGACAGACAGACAGACAGACAGTCTTACCGCAAGAACTTCTAACGTTTTTATAAAATTTTAAGATGATGTTTTAATTTTCACGAACGGGAAAATACGTAGCCCGCACTATCAGACAGATAGACAGACAGACAGACAGACAGACAGACACGCCTACCCGACTTTGCTACTAATCAAAGTTATATAAACTTTATAGAACCTCTGAGTGGCAAGCATATCGACATCATGAATATATCTTCGGGGCTGCTATAGAAAAAATGAAATTATCATTTTTACAGATTTCAAGATTTTGCAAAAATTTATTTATATCCATAGAGATGTTCATTTGAATTTCATATATGACCATTTAAGATGAGTGCATAAGAGAAAGCTTTCGCTTTTACTATTAACATACGTTAGTGGGTCAATTGAAATAAAATTTAAGCAAGTTTTTTATGTCGCTATATCTTTGATTTTATTCATGAAAATATTTAAAGCTTTTTAAACTTTTCAATATCTGCAGACGTAATTTTTACGCCGAGCTATTTAATAAGAAGCTAACAAAAAGGGGTTGACAAATGTTAATATATCCCGTCAGAATCACGCTTTTTAGGAACGTATATAATTCACAAGATTTTCAATATTTATTTCTACGTGTTAAATATGGAAGTGGTAGTCATTTTACTGGCAGCCAATAATTATGCGCTTCATAGAGAGAAGCCAATTCTAAGTAACGGTAAAAGTTCATCTGTCAGATAAACGTAAGCGGCAGTCACACTATGCCATATCTATGCTTCATAACCCTTTACGCATTCTCCGCAATTCTTAGATCCGTACCTAAAGTTTAAAGGGAAGCACGACGCAGAGCAGTGCGGAATAGTGTAATAGAGAATATTGTAACTGTAACAGATTTGGAATCTATTTCACTGTTCTTTGTTTGTCTTTTGGTTTTTATAGATTGGAAATAAAAAGTGACAGCGATGTGAGTATATTTGTATAGATTCTGACGGGCTTGGTTAACTTATATTTCTTCATACTTTTACGTAAAATTTCTTTTTTGATTTTACGTATTGGGCTGATAGAGTTCCATTTCCAATTTAAGAAGAACTATTTACCGGTAGAAAGGAACTTGTTCTCAAAATTCAGGTCTTTGGCATTTCACCAGTCTTCACACTATTAAGCTTCTGCCAACTAGATTGACTTCTTTCTTCGCATTTCACAATTCAGATTGAGAGCTTGATAAAAATGCAAAGAGTATAGTTACGACTTGATTGGAGTCTTTTTCGACGTCATGTCGATTATGACTGGAAGATTTCTAATCCTTTTCTCTCGCTAAATATTTGCACAAAAACTAGAATTTCTTAAGCTATGCTTACCGATCTCTAGAATGAAAAGCAATTTGGTTCATTGATCAGCGGATAATTCCCAATTTATTGACATTAAAAGTTTTGCGCAATTGTAAAGCTGTGCCATTTGTATACTCAACAACGAGGGATTTGTGTGTATTGATTTTGTCAAAAGTTTTGCAACAGCCGGAAGAAAAATATGTGCATTCTTGACTCGTATCAAATTTGGAATCTAACCATCCGTTCGTCTGCCTGTCTGTCTAATATCTTTGGTAAATATACTTCTAGTCGTAAAATTTAACGTAACGTCAAATCGGACCGCGACTAGCAAGTCAGTATTCGCGGGTTCAAACCTCAGCGTGGTGGAGTTTGCTTTGGTAGTAGTCATAGTGAGTGTTCAGTCGGTAAAGACATAAAACTTACCGATTGAGCCCACAGAACCACTAGGCTCCAGCCACCTGCCTATGTTTTTTCTTTTTTTCACTTCTTCTTCATTCTGTCCGTCGCCGTGTTACACGAATAGGGGACATCCTCTGAATGATTGATTAAAAAAAAAGGGGGGCTTAAAATGTAATATAAACTGAAAATCTATCGAAATTTAATTTTCTTCATACGTTCATAAAAGATTTATTTTTCATTATATATATTTTTATTATTATTAAATGCATTCACCAAATTTATATTTTAAATAATTGAAATAGATTTTACATTCTCTCTCTCTCTCTCTCTCTCTTCTTTTTTGCTGAGTCAACCGAAGTCCATCTCATTGAAAACTTTGCTTTATTTAACATATTTTCTTGTTTACTCGGAGGATGGAATTAAAATTTCATCACATTTTCACTTGTATTCTCTCTTTCTTTCTTTCTTTCTTTCTTTCTCTCTTTCTCTTTTTGTTTCTTTCTATCTTCAATATTCTTCCTCTCTATAAAGTTTATTAAATTTTGAGTTGATTTTATCACTTGAAAACTCTTTATATATATATATATATATACGAAATTAGTTAGCATACATTTGGGGATTAAATGCTTCATTTTATGTTACATTATTTTACAATTTCTTTGAAAGGAAGCAAAATTAAGAAAATTATAAATATATTCAATCTACATTTTATTTAGAGAATGACAATGAAATAATTATTTATTGTTGTGAAGAGCACGTACGATTGATGATGTGATCAAATGATTACTACAATAATTCCCATATTCTTTAGTGAAGAAAAATTGAAACTGAAAACTAAAACATGGCATAGATGTTCTTGATTGAATTCATCAAAATCACGTTTAAATATTAGTTAATCTATTTGTAAACATATAGACCTATAAACTTATATAACTCAGTGTTTAACGGGTCTAAATTCTCTATGGAGAGTGCGAAGTTTGTGATCGCGAAAGCTTTAAAAAACTTAATTTAAATTTAATTTTTCGTGCACTGTATATGTTCTGTGGATTTAAATACTTTTAAAAAAATTATACTTCTAATACTTTTAGATAAATCAAATCTTATCAAGTTAAGTTTGTGCTCAAATCATAAATGAATGACCAAGATACTGATTTATTAATATGCATATAAATTATATGTCATAATATTGTATATAATTTTTAAAATGTAAAATAAATTGAAAATTGTGATCAAAATTTCAATTAATTTGTTTTTTTTCGTTTCTCAAATTGAAATCGCCACGAAAGAATTCGCATCCCAACATATAATGTGATTATCAACGGTGTCAGGGCAAGGGAAGTATGCCCCTTATATTTCTTATCGACATAACATTCATAGTTAATTTATTCGCGATTTTGTATCAATAGATTGCATTAAGTTGTTTCGAAGCTTCTTTCCTTCTCTTCGTTTCTAATAACCTTTTATCATTCTATCGTCTGTGTTGTAAGCCTGGAAAATGAAGGCAACAAAACTCGAAAATAATAAACATATTATAGTGTGAGCGAAACACTGAGTATCTTAAGATGTTTCCATCAGTTATCGTGAATCATAACACGAATACATATAAGATTTAATATCACAATGCTTAGTTGAGACTGTTATACAAATTCTATAGAGAAATATTTCATAGATCAATAGATCATAATTTTTGCACCCTACAACAATTTTAGCGCAAGGACATATTAAGTTTGTGCGGATGTATGCAACATCTAGAAGGGCTTCAGGTAAATTCACTTTTTACTATATCGATCGATTCAAAATCACTTCCTGCATTGATTTAACCTCATCTGACCGTCTATCCGTCTTGTTTTCTTATATGTGATATTTTGATGAAATTTTGTACACTCAAGCATTTTGGTCCAATGACGAACGCTATTGAAAATCGTTCAATGATCGGGTCACTTTTTCAATCACTTCTTATATAATGCCTTCCTTTGAAATGTCGTTATATGAATAAATGTAGGGGCTGTGGCTCACGATAGTGATTTACTTGTCTTTGATTGTATTTACCTTAGTTGAGTACAAATTTATTGGTTGCACCCTTTTAAAAATGTGTCATGAGATAATAACGAGAAACTTAAGAAAATATACATAGGATTAGATATACTGACCCAAGATTTTTTTGGCGATGTTAACAAAACAAACGGCAAATTTTCGTCACTGTCGTCGTACATTTGCATTATCATGATGCAGGCAATAAAAAAAGTAGTTCTTTAATTCTTATAATTTCTGTACTTTTATTTTCTTTCTACGTTTAGTGTTTTCAATTTTTTTTTAAATTTTTTGCACTGCCCTATGGCCGATTTCTTATAAGAAAAGTGTTTATTATTATTTATTAGAGAGCCACTCCTCTTCTTAGCAAACTTCAATTAATATGATTAGCGTGTTAATTATGACGTATGAAATTTGTGGCCATTTCCATACATTATTACTTTAAAATTAAATACATTTTCAATATATTTGTTGTAATATTGTTGTTGCTTGATCAATGATAAAATTCGTATTTTAGAGCAGAATGTGAAGAAGTCTGTAATTTTTGCTTTAAATTTAACGAAATGAAGCAAGTAATCGACTGTTGCATAGTTCGCTTAAGTTGAGAAATCAAGAAAAAGAATTCATTCTATAGTAAATAAATTGTGTATTCTTTTATTCAATCAAATGTTAAACTCTAGCTAACTATTCTTAGAAACAAAAGAAAATAAAAAGAGCAACTTATTTATCCCCTTGCTTTTCATGTTTTTTTATAACAGACGGAACAACTCTTGCGAAAGGAAATCATTCTTTCTAGCCATGAGGTTTTAAGTTAATTTAGTTCTGTACGTATAGCTCTCACTGAACCTTTATCACTAAATCTATCATGAAGCGAGAAAGTTAACAAAGGATTCCGTTATTATTCCACAGATCGAGTTTGAAAATAAGCATGATCCGCTCGAAACATCCGATCTTCATATTAGTTAAAAAGCTAAGATAACTTTAACGAACATATTAAACATTTAGTTTTCATTAGCTTACAACTCATATGTCATGTTAATTGGAAATTTTGAATAAATAGCTTTCGATGCCAAATAAAAATTTCCGAACACAATCACATCGTTCGATCGAATGACAATGACATGCGTATATTTTTATGAACAAAGTGTGGATTTTTTATATATTCATTTGATGCCACAAAAGCGACTGATTATTAAAATAAAATTTCTTAAAATTTTTACAATTTCACAGCTTTTGCAATTCAACTTAAAAATAATTCATTGCAGTATTTTAGTCATTTTAAGCCCGAAAGTAGATTTCAAATGAATGCACGAAACAATTTTTTCCGCAAAAATGGTAAAAATGGTTTCTTTGTTTCAACACTAGCACCGCTTTACAACGACTAAATCTTTCAAACATTACGTTATTTACTGCTTTTTTTTTATTCATTCTCCTCAGTCGTCGTTTATATTTTGGTTACGTGCTTTAGTTTTGTTATGAGTGTTATAAGCTATTGATACAGTTATGTTTAGTATATGTATGTAATGTAATGTATATGCATATGCACATACATATATATTACAGGGTTTCGTGTGAATAAGTGAATTTTTTTTTTTTTCCAGTTCAGATTTGCGAGTTGACCGATTGTATATCAAAATCACTAACAATAGTTAGTGTTGTTAATCGGCTTCAATATTCATTGCTGCGGCTTTTAAGTTCTTTTAATCATTATTTAACTGTTTTCGTTGTCGGTCACCATTTGTGATAGAATAAGAAAATTTCCTTCAAAGAAATTTGATTGAGACTTTTGAGACTTTGTTGCCCTGTTTGTTTGTTTGCGTTTTTCTTTTGCTCCTCTCCGCAATTCTCCTCAATATTATATATTTACAATTGCCCATTTATAAGCTCTGCTTGTTTTTCTTCTTACTTCTCTGCCTGTTCTAGTTGTTTTTTGTTCTTCATATCCTTTATAAAGACCGTCTGTTTAGTTCGTCGTCTTCATATTTACCACATAAATTGTATTACATTTGTCAAATATTTGTAACGTATAAAAGTATACGTCAAAGAGTTCCCTTAATGTATATATATATTCTCAATCAACACGAATGAAATTGATTTGATTAGCTCTGCCGGTTTGTTAGTTTGCTGAAATTATGATGATTTAAAACTTTGAAAGTTTACTTAAAGCAAAAACATTTGTCGGCAAATTTTTCTTGTTGCTTTAGTTAAATGGAAAACACAATTAAATTGATCCTTAATTGATCTGTCGACAACTATCAAAAAACTTTTAATGTGAATTTTAAAAATCATTTTCTAAATAAATACATTTCTATATGAGGTACGGTATGATTTACAGTTTGTGTAGTTCCCCAGAAAATGAGATTTAGTATGTAGTTCCTCAGAGAATGTTAACAAAGCGTTCGATGATATGCACGACCTTATCCGTAATTTCTTATCGAATGAATCGATATTCGATAGTTGTGGCAACACTTGGATCTCTCCACTTCACATTATCCATAAGTAGTGCATTATTGCTCCAGAACATTACAACATTTTTATGGGGTTTTATTCTTCCAAACATACCTTTACTTTTATCGTAAATGAAGTTATAAACTTTGTTCAATGTACGTACTGTTCGATGATATTCCCTGAGAAGTGCAAAAACTAAAAAGATAAAGAAGAAAACAAAGCTCCTACGAAAAAATCATAATTTATTGCTTCAATACTGAAATAAAATATACTCGAGACATATTTATTAAGAATATCTAAAGGAGGAAAAAATATGTAAGAAATAGAAAAACTTGTCTTCAACTAAAGTACAAAATTTAAATATCGGTCTAAAGTAGATACAGGATTGTTCATGCCCCAAGCCTGTAAAATGGGATACAAATATTTACTATTCACTGCCTTAAATTATGTCACATATCATAGATTAGATATCATATTAGATGTGTTAAAAACAAAGGAGGAGAGGAATTGAATTAAGAAAATTGTACTGAAGTAATGAAAAAAAGTATTTAAAATGTAGATAAAACACACGGTATAAGGATTGCATAAATAAGTGAATTGATTCATTAAGTTACTCCTTTCGGCTTAGTTTCTTTTTCCGGAGTTGAAAAAACGTCTAATCGACAAAAGATTTGTCAAGAAGCGGTAGAAAGTCTGGGGTCGTGACTATTTTGCGAAGCTGGAAAGTTTTCACTATGAAGAGAATGTGGAAGCTGTTGCCTTCATCCATTGGAAAAAGTTTATCGATCTAAAACTGAACCATTTTAGGAAGTGAAGGTAATTCTCAAATTTTGTGTGTAAGTATAGAAAGAAAAGGGAGAACAACATAGTAAGGCCGACCAATGAATGCCGTGCACTTTCTCTAAATACAATTGATTATGTATTCATTTTGTGACAATGCATCAAAACTTATAGTTTGTTCTGCGTCCACTCCATCAACTGCCGTGGTCCAAACTTAGCAAATTTAATTTTATTTTTAAAAATTTTATTATTCTTCACTTATTTTCGTTATAAAAAGGCAAAAATTAGACTTTGTCGAGTAGAGAGGGTCAAAGGGTTCAAGGGTTCACTATAACCCTAATATTTGATGAGGTCTACAAATGAGGTCTACCTATGAGAATCAAGTTTCCTATGACAAATTGTTATAGTGGACTAATCTGCACCATGAAATATTGATAATTAAGCGTACATTAAGATGTAGGAACGGTTAGATGCGGGATTCAAAAATTATCGCATCCAATCCTAATATTTTATATCAACTTGGAATACCAAAACACTCTAGCTCAGTATATTATTATGTTAGATATGAAATTTTATAGAAGGGCTTGTTGAAATAAGACGCTATATGGGAAGTGATCGCAAAATGGGTGTGATCCAATTCATCGTAAGCACGATTCGTGGAACACATGTGAATTTATCAAACTACATAAAAATATTTCAAAAATTGTAAAAGTTGCGGTTAAACACACAAATACATGGATAGGCATAAAGTTGACAGTCGGACAGACAAGCATAGCAAGTATATGGCTATAATAAAAGATGATGATCGGTCTTAAGTCAGTATTAGGAAGTGTTATATATGATGTATCCTCCACATACTTAATATACCCTACACCACCATTAGCGATAACAAAGTAAAATAACGTTAAAATAAAATTAGATCTGAAGAGATTCAAGTGTTATGAAAATTGTTAACTATTAGCGTTTTGTTTGCTTTAGAAATAGGTGTCCGCATAATAGTTATTTGTGTAGCATTATAAATACATAAATGCTTAATTAGTTCTGATAAAATTTATTATTTCATCCTAAGATCAATCTTTCCTAGCGTGGAAAGCAGACCAGGTCGGCAATTTTTCTTCGAAATTTTCAGCCTATATAAATTATTTTGTACAGAGGAAAAATATACGAAACAAAGAAATCACGTCTGCAATGTTACTTTAGTATAATAATTTTTTTTCAGCTCTTTTTCTTTTTCTTTTCAAGTATATGATATACGTGCAACTGGGGATTTCCGCAATTCGTCTTCTTTACTATTGTTATATATATATATATATATATGGGTATGTGTATCTATACATGCATATCTATACATATATATATTTATCTATGTGTGTGTATGTGTGTGTATGTGTGTGTGTGTGTGTGTGTGTAATTTTCATGCATGTTCCATGCTTTATATATTATTCTTCTTTGGCATGTGTAGTATGCACAACAGATGTATAAGTATTTGTAAAAAGCAATAAGTTTTTCACCTTTAAAGCCATGTGAGTTAAGCGTTCTTTTTTCTGCACTTTCGACATAGTATCACAACACCTCTCTAATAAATAGTACCACGAATTTGTTATTTAAAAAATGTGCGTTAAGAAAATAGAGTACATTCGCGAATTCGTAAATTTTTTCAAGAAGTTCGATCATCAGGTCAGCTTGATTGAGTTGGCTCAATCTGGAAAGCATATTTTTTTAAAACGTTTTTGAGCATCTATAACGCATAAAAATCTCGATTGAAGTTGTCATCAAAAATATATGAAGTGCTAGTTCTTTATTAAAATTTTATTTTATAAATATTCCCATTTTTGATTTGAAATTATTTTTTTTTTTTTGTTTTTATTTTTCTGCATTCAAAATAAATTTGTGAAATGTCAAGGGAAGAAGGTTGCGTTGGGTAGAACTTCACGCATATTTATATATGTACTTTGTCAATGTGCGAATCGGAATAGTTTTAGCTACATATGTCTATCTATGTACCATCCGTCCGTTGAATTCAATATAAAAAAAAAAAAGGAAATTGGGTCTCACACCTCTTTATCTTTATAATTCTTCTTTGTTTAAGTTCGAAAATCAGTTCAGTTATTTCGTGGATCTGCTACAATAGGCAAGTAATCATTTTCCTAAGTTATAGTTCTAAAATTTGATGTATGTAAGGTGCTGCCAAGTTACATAATAGGTATGATTTGAAATGTACACCCTACATATAGTACGATCGATAATCGATACAGTATAACCTGTTTAAAGTTGAATTTTTTAGTTCTTCTTGCAAGACTTGACACATTGATGGGTGTATCAAATCAAATCAATATCCAAAACACATATTGCTTAGGCGTATATGAAATCGGAAAAATATTCTTTACCAATTGTGAGGTCTATCATGTTTTTGTAAACTATCTTTTAACGAATTCGTACAAGAGGCTGCGATAAGAGACTGAGGATAAGAATATTTTTCTCTTTCTTTTATAACGAGAGATGTTCGGAGATTAAATAAATTGAAGAAACAAATGTTGTAAATAAATGCTTTCTCCTCCAATACTAAAATTAAGGACAGAACTCAACTAAAATTATGAAAACTTAAAAGCAAGAAATTTTCACCGATTCCCCGTACTTTTTACACAAAGCTTATAAATGTGACAAAGAGAGAATAAGATAGAATAAGAATGTGAAAGAGGGAGAGAGGCAAAAAAAAAAAAAACCCAAAAAATATAACGAAACAAAGAAAAAAGAAGAAATTTTTTAAGAATGCTTTTGGTATGTTATTGCAATTGTTTACATTATTATTAAATATAATAACTCATTGCATAGTATTTACCTTCTTTGCTTTTATTGATAATGTTCTGCACATGCGGGTGTGTATATTTTACTCATGCATAAAAAGCATACATTCTTTAAGTATGAGTGCTGTTTAGAAAGATGATGTAATCATTTTTTTGCTATCCACGAATCCCTAAGAGAATGCACGATTTCTCTATTCTATTCTCTATATTTAGAAAGAAGAGTTGATGCGAATCAGACATAGCTATGTGTGCTTATTCGCAATTAATTTCGATCAAATTTTAGTAACTTTTTGGAAGTGACTAAAGCGTTCAAATATTATATTTGAATGAAATGAAATTATGAACACTTTTCTGAAACTACTCTTAACCTGTTAACGTGACACGCCCACATATCCTTATGATTGTAAATTTCAACTTGACTTCTACTTCATGTAACACATAAGTTTGTATTTTAAGATTTTCAATTTGAATTCAAGATAAACTAGATCCTGGGTTTTACTCTAAGAGGAATAAAGTTATTTTTCCTTTTTTTTTACGCTAGAGATGGTATGCATATGCATACCGCATTCATATGTATATGTTATGTTTATATAAAACCAAACTTGCAAAACTTGCTTTTGTGTTCTTTATGTTTGACGGGTGTTTATGGAATAAGCCTTGGCTTATTGTCGGTACTTCTATGTGAATATGTTTGGTAGGTAGGTTTTTCAAGTGGCTTATGAGTATTTATTACCATTTTTGTTTTTCGTAACATTGTGTTCGTTTGCCTGCTTATACATACATCTTTACATGCATACACATGTATATATATGTTTATACATTTAGTTATGCCTGTGTATTTGACTAAATTTGTGTAGAGCATAGGAATATAAAACTACGATATTGTGGCCAAAATACGCTTCGCAATAATATACATCATAATATATATATGTATATATATATGTAATGTATAGAATGGGTGTTTTAGTAATTTTGTTACGGTCGTGTCTACATTTGCGTAAATAAATATTTTTGGTTATGTTTTAATGTATTCCATAAAGTTTCTCTTTCATGCTAGAAATGAAAAATATTTATTTAATTTATTAAATCAAGATTTTTATAGCTTTTCTTCTTTTTCTTATTTTTTATTGTGCCTAAAAGTCAGTTCGTGCGCTTTTGAAAAACCAATTTTTTTTTGTTCTTTCTATTATTGCTGACCATTAGTATAGTATAGTATGTATATAGTATATGAGTAAATATTTTATTGGACATTTTCCTGCTTTTTTGTGGCAAATTCGAAAAAATAAAAAAAACTTCAAAAGTCACAAGTGTCAATTTTTTGTTTTTAAATAAGTTACATAGCTCACTGTGAATATTGATTCATTCCGAAGGGTCGTCCTCGATTTGAAATCAAATTAAATAAATGAATTTCAATAAAAACCAGCATTCGTTATACAATAACCTTTTTGTCATGAGTGCTTCTGAAAACTTTCTCTCAATATTTTCGAGGAAATGAAATACAATTTTATTAGGAAATGAAATGATTGATTTTCAAAGAAAATTATAAGGTTTTAATATCTTTCAGAGTATCAAATTATTTGATAATCGAATTATTTATATCAATGAAACGAGGTTAGCTTAAGAGAATATCGTGGATAAGCTGGAAGATTTCATATACAAATTTCTAAAATTCTTATAGTGCTTGCTAAGCGTTAAGCTAGCTAAGCTGAAGTAGAGCTCCGCCATGCTAAAAGCCGCTATACGGTTTCGTTTCAACGTAGGGCAACGTAGGGTAAATTGATTTCAGTATTTCAAAATTTCGCCATTTAGCGTGAGAACAGAATACGGGCCATTCTTTTACTACACGCACTATTTCACAATGCCATGCTATGCAATATTCTTATTATTGCATTATACTTAATCAACATTTCATCTTACATTATGATCCGATTGTTGAAGTGTTCATTTCGTTAACGGACAATTCGTTAAATTGTTGTGGAAACACAGCCATGTTTATTTCCTTGTGTCAAAACATGAGGAACTCATGAAACATGAAGTATGTAGATTAAGAACAAGGATTCTCGATTAACTTTTGCTGGTGATGCTGTCCCAATGCTCCTTTTTTTATTTTTATAACATAACGTGTGCATGTGCAAAATGTAGTTTTTCATATTTCCTATGGAATATTAACTCTGCACAGAGATTAATTTAAATAAATTTTTTCTTTTAGAAAAACGATCAGTTAATAGTATGATTATGAAAGAGGCATGAGCAGAGGTGCATGATTCTGTTCTCTATGAAAATCGGCCACGAAATTTCAACAATAATGACGCAACACTGTTAAGGAAACAAGCCGCAATATACATTTCAGCGATTTTCTTTTATTAGTTTAGTATAAATGGAGGAATGACAGGAGGTTACAGCCTAAAGTTTCGCTTAATGATTTCTAACTTCTCTCATTCATTTGAAAAATATGTTTCGAAAGTGTTTTTGTTCGTTTAAAAGCATTTCCACAAAAGTGCAGCTATATGAAGACGATCGTTGATTGGATTTAGTCTGAGAATATTAATATTATGCAATAAAGTTTTTAACGTTAATTATGAATTTGGCTTTAGCATTATAAATGTTTTCCGCCGTTTTCTGTAGTATTTCGCAAAACGTGAAATGTAAAACGGGGGTCTTTTTCCATGATTTATGCCAAAGAAAAGAACCCTCTAGAAAAAAGGGACAATGGGAAACAATCTTTGTACATGACAGAGCATTTTTATGGTCCTGCGATTGCAGACTAATAGAAGAAATTAATAACAAAATGTATTTTAACAGAAAAACGTGACCATAACGCATTCCAAAGTTTCGTTCTCGTTTTTTAGCGAAAAACTACGCAGTATAAGTTCAAGGTTCTCACTTATTTTTATTTGAATTTTGTTCCATAATTTTAGAATCCCTAATAAAACCAATTTTGGAAAAGTTTATGTAATCATGAGTTATTAACGAACTGTTTGTGCTATTTGAGCCGAAAATTGAACTTCTTCGTTGAAATACTCGCCAGTTACAGAAAAATATATATTTTTAACATTTTCTCACTGTCCCATAGATTAAGTGATATATATATATACAAGTGATATATGTATAATTTTTTTATTTAAGATCTATGTCAATTAGAGTGCAGGCATAGCCTGTCAAGTTAAAGATCCTTTGCGAGGATAATGACAGTCTTGTCGTTTTTCAATATTATTTAAAATTCATTTTTTGCTACCTAAGTGGATGCTTAATAATAATATGCTTTCTCCTATATTGCCGTTATATTGTATATATTATCTGTACTTTTACGCAAAAAAAAAAAAAAAAAAAAAAAAAAAAAAAAAAAAAAAAAAAAAAAAAAAAAAAAAAAAAAAAAAATATATATATATATATATATATATATATATATATATATACATATATATAACGACCTGAATTGGTCTGATTCAGAATTATTTTTTTAGTCAATGGTAGCCTATCTGTTCGCATGTCCGTTTGTCCGTCCGCTGTCTGTCCATGTTATTTTGACTCCAACCTATAAGTCGCAATTTTTGAGATATTTTGATTAAATTTGGTACAGCGACATCTTTTCCCCCAAAGGCGAACACTGTTGAAAATGGTTCAGATTGGTCCCCTTTTTCGGCCACTCCCCATGTAACGCCTTATTTTGACAAGTCGTTATAAATTTGCAATTTTCAAAATTTTTCAACATAACTCACTAAGTAATACTATTTCGATATTCCAAGTTGGTGTGAAAACTTTCCATCGGATGGGACAATCTTTTCAATCTCTTGCCATAAAAAGATATAATTTTCAATATTTCATGGTGAGAATTAGATAGTAAATTGGCAAACCGAATTTGCACTCTTTAAGATCTATTTTTTCGATATCAACGCATGAAAAGGATTCTTAGGATATGTAAAGCCTTATAAGCCACAAAGTCCTAATTGCAAATGTTTTATGATGAAAACATGTTCATAATAACAATTTGGCATAAAAATTAAATGCATCAAATTTGAATCGCATGGGTCTTTTTCTAGGACTGCCCTGAATAGTAAGTAAGTCGTTCAGGAAAAGGTTTCATTTTTAATATTTTATAATGAAAATTAGTCGATGGAGAATGGTGGGAAATCGGAATCACATAGGTCTAGTTTTTGGGCCCCTTATTATATAGAAACTAAACAATAATAAAATTTGTAGAAAGTTTATTAAGTTCGCAAAATTTGGATAAGGCCATGTGATGTTTTGGGTATCCTCCAACATGAGGGCTTTTATGAAAATTATACGTTTGTATGAAAATAATGTGAATAACTCAAATAGTTGAAGTGGTGTAGAGTAACTAAAAGTCGGTTTTACGCGACTTATTTATTTTGTTAGATGAAATTGTGGCAAAATGCAAAAATGTCGGTGATAATAGAAAATTACATATAAATATAGATCTTACCTGATAACTGAAACGTTTTGAGTTCACAGTGAACTCGTTCAAAGAAAACTTACCAAATCCTACCTATAGGATCATAAATTTATACCCGTAGAGCATATGATACTGATATAACTTAGTATTGCAGTGTTGCTAACCTTGGCGGCAATAAACTAAAGAGTACAGTAATCGTGGAAATATATTCTAGTGTATTCGCATCATCGTCTCATAATGGATTATTCAGTTTTAAGTACTTTAGTATATGTAACTCATTTTAAGTGACTGACTTTATAATGCTGAACCTGTTCACACAAATCACATACAGACAGACACACCATCATTTATAATTTTTTTCGAATTGTTCATTTTCATTTTACATTTCAACACTCATGCTAATTGCATATATAACACTTGTTTACACCGACCTAGATTAAATAACTGTACTAGCGTAAGTGTATCAGCCATAAGGAGTAATGTAATAAACACTTTTAATAGCTGTGTAAGAACTAGATTTAATTGATAAATCAGGCATTCTTCTGAAAAAATTTGAGCGCACTTCACTTTCCAATAATATCTTTTCACTATACCAGCAACTTGGCGAGATCCGTGAATTCCTAATTTCAGCGATGCACGAAACGGCATATTTTAAAAAAAATAAATGAAATGGAATTATGAATTTAATCTTTGGAATCCTTACTAGTATCGTTACAATATTGAAAAAAAATTAGGGGGAAATTCGTCGAATGCAAATAAAAAGTTTAACGTTCAGTTTGTAGCCACTTTATCCAGTGGTTTTTACACGCAAGATTTTCGTATCATTCTCGCACAATAATCCTTTAAATTTTCATTTTGTTTTACTCTTACGTTTACATATAACAATTAATAATTAAGAAGACTTTCTTCTTGAAGTAACTTTACTGTGCAATCGCTTTTTGGGTTGATGACAATCGTTGGTGCTTTCGGTAAATTTTATGGAAGGGAACCTATTGAAATTTCACCCCATATAGCGCAGTTCGGTATTTAGCGCATTGAAAGTTACTATTTTTATTAACCTCACCCCTCTGAATCCTCCACGATGTTTAGAATATAAATACTATTTGACTAAAGAGCTTGGCTCTGAAGAGCTACGTGTTTCAACTGAAATTTCATGCTCGCTAAAAATATTGCGGAGCTCTCACGACAACTCATGTGTCTCATATACCAATAGCATAAAGGATTAAAATGAGGCCAAAAAACAAGTCATTAAATGATGGAAAACGCTCTTGTGACCCTTGTAACTATAGCTTTAATAAGCGAAAGCATTTCAGTCCAGTCTGCTTGTACGTACACTATTGATTGTGAAATATATTATTATCTTCTCGTTCCTTCTCCATAGAGGTTTTTGCTAGTTAGACTCCGTAAGAGAGAACATTGATTGTGTGAATAAATGCCGAAAATTTTTAAAATATTTAATAAGGAAAATTTTTCATAAATTACAAATTTTTTATCAGGCCGAAGCCCTAAAGATTTTTTGTGTATACCAGCTTTTGGAAAAATGTGAAAGAGGTAGAAGAAATAAAACCACTATTGTCGACCAAGGCTATTAAATACTCCCCACCACTTCGTTCAGTACAGTTATTCATATAGCCTCTTTTCAAAATGGCGCGTTATATAGGAAAAAAATGGGTCTAATTGGAATCATTTTCGATAGAGTGGAACCTTGGCCCAAAAAGGGTACCAAACTTCATCAAAATATATTAAAAACAGCGAACTGTAGATTAAACATAAGAATACGTAGAAGGACATCCGGCGGACAGACAAGTAGGCAAACTTCGATCAATTCAGAAAGTGATAAAAGGTGAATTTATCTCAAGTCCTCCTGTTGGATGTTGAGTACATCCACATACTCTTGTATCTTACACTCTCGTACCACAATTGGTGTACGATATAAAAATTAGTAGACAGAAAGAGGACACATTACGTGCTAATGAAAGTATTTTATCATAAATTTAAAACAAAAATTTCTTTTTGAAATAAATTAAGCAAAAGAGCAGAAAAGAATGTTTATGTAGAAATGTTTACAAAAAAGCTGTTTAATAACAACACTAACAGAAAATTTCGGTCAAAGTTGTTAAATTTAATTACAAATTTACATGAAATCTTCACTACTCGGAAAGGACAGTAGAAGAAGAGAGTAAAGTTTATTCACTTAGGAATGAGTCTTGAAAATTCACCGCTCAAAGCTAACATATAAAAAGCAAGTAAAACCATTAGATAGTTGATTGAGGCCCGCTATTAGATATCCTACACCACTTCGCTTAATACTTTTATAGGTATATAATGAACATTCAAAATAAGGCATTATTATATGGGAAGTGATCGATAAAGTGATCCGATCCGACTTATTTTAAAAAGCGTTCATCCTAGGGCCAAAACACGCCAACGTACCTCATTTCTTAAAATATCTCAGAAATTGTGTGACCTGCAAGTTGAATATGAGAAAACAAAATAGACAGACGGACTGACAAGCTTAGATCGATTCAGAATCAATTCCTGCACTTTCGCAAGTCTTTCTGGACTGCGATACATTCGCATAAACTTAATGTACCTTGTATCACAAGCGGGCTGATATGAGTTTTAGTCTAAAATCTTTATATATATCTAGGAGAAAATTTGTACTTGCAAGTTCTTTCCAAATTGTTAGACATTATGTCCTATTTACAAATATGATATACGAAAACGACCACCAATATGTACTAAAAGTTTCAACTCTCTGTTGATCCATTAAGTAGTAGTATCGAAAACATACATTTTTCAAACGTAATCGCAAAATTTTGGCTGCTTCACATTTTCGTAAAAGGAATTTTGTCCTTGTTTATATAAAAGTTTATGTTCAGGGATACATACATTTTAGTCCTATTGTTGAACTTTATAATCGGTCAATACAATCACTCTACGTTTGAATGATTTTTGTATACTTTTCGAATAGTCTTTGTACCTATATACGGTCGTCGTATATTAAATATACGTTCCATGTAAGCATGATTTTTACTTTGTTGATTGTTTGTGTTAAGTTTCTTGATAATTGTCGATGAGCCTTTGGGCTGTTTAGTTGAGTTTTGAAGTTGAGACTGAAATTTTTAAAAAATCACCTTAAGAATCCAAATATAAAAGACTTTTTTTTTTTTTATGATTTTTCTCTTTTTTTTTTTTTTAAAACGATTACGATGGTTTAAGAACTTCACCTGACGAAACGAATAAATAAAAATTTGACTTCAACATTATTCTTGTAGACGAAGATATGAAATTGTACTCGGGATTTTAGAGGACAACAGACAGACAAACAGACAGTAAAACTGGTAGGTATATCTAAACTCATATCGAAATTCGGGTTTTTTAAGAGTATATGTTATGTACAGTAATCGGACTTTCCTCTGATAGTTTAATGCATTATGTGACTATATAACTACAACGTTTACCGCAACTTTACGTATACATATACCAAAATAAATAATAACCATATAAAACAAAGAATTTTAAGGATATTTAATATACGAGAAAGTATAAGAAAACTGACCACTAGCATGAACTTCCTTTTATTCACGAGTGCGGACAACGAGGTGTTTGTAATATCAAAATAAAGTGCATATGTGTGTAGGTTTGCGGATGGCTACAAAAACTAGAAAATGAATTAAACCAAAAAGCATAAGAACATATGTGTTAGTGTTTATTTAAATGAAAGGTAAGAATGTATTCAGTATGCTTATATATGCAACAATATACATATGCTGGCTATTTTACGTAATATATGACGACATTTGTGTACGTACATATTAAATATGTGCATACATGTACACATAAGTGAAAAGTAAAAGAAGTATAACAGAGTTATTTCATGATTGTGTGCGTGTGTATGTTTGCGTGCGTTTAAAGGAATGGTTTCTTACATTTTGGTACAAATGGTAGATGATGAAGAAACCAATCTACTAAATGTATGTTCATATGAATACAACATAACATGTATAAGGTTACTAACGTTATTGTTGGTTTGCGGTATTGAATAGTTGATGCGTATGTATGTTCTTAGCAAAATTGCGTCACAATAATGTGCTTGTTTACTTCAACAGCATTACAAGTAACTTTTTTTGAAATCTGCTTTACAAACGCCATAAATCTTTTAATACCGTACACGTATGCCCCTTGATGTTACAGTTAACGTCTTTACACCTTAAACTAAATAACAAAGAATGTATAGTTATATGGTCATAAAAGTACAATGACAGAAAAATACATACATAAGCTTGTGTACGGAAATTTCCATTTGATCGTACACAGACCTAACAAGTCATTAGATTTGTACATATATATATATATATATATATATATATATATATACAAGAGAAGAGATATAAACCTATTAAAAACCATACGTGACGTTTGTATATGAATATCTATCTTTTAACACGGAATAATAAACAAAAGTCAAGAAANAAGAGATATAAACCTATTAAAAACCATACGTGACGTTTGTATATGAATATCTATCTTTTAACACGGAATAATAAACAAAAGTCAAGAAAGAAAGAAAAAAAAAAAAAAAAACAAATAGAAAACGCAAGACTAGACCAAAGTAGAAAACATATTCATGCGGGGTCATAAAAACTTTTCGAAGTCAAATGATATACAGAATAAATTTTTAATTTGTTTTAAGAATTTGTGTGCATTCGTTTGTTTACGGACATGCAGTTATAATATGCAAACAATTATTGGCATCAAAATCACTATATGTTATAAGATAATACAGATCGTTAGCGAGCTTATGCAACAAAATTATTAGATCAAGATATTTGATATACGAGCAAGAGAGCAAAAAAAAAAAAAACTGAAACAGGGTGAAGTACTCATTTTCCTGCATTATAAACATATATATATATATATATATACGATAATAGAATATATTGAATCGACCTATGTGTGGGTACATTAGCGCGATAGTCGAAATAGTTGCGTGCGTTTGTGCCCGCACTTGCTTACCAAATGCGAAAACAGTACAGTTTTCAAATCTCATCGAAATAATCGTAAAATATATTCACAGTGACTCTATGCACATACATACATATATATCCATATTTCCATGGACTGAAGACATATTTTGTGCAATTTCTCATTTTTATATCGAACCCCACTTGTTATACAAACCATGCAAAAAAAATTATATGAAGTCGTCGCTGAGCAGCCTCACGAAGGCAAACGTGGCATCTATAGGTAAGAAGTCAGACAAAAGGCGAATATTCTACCGCTGGTCTAAATAAAATATATAAAAATGCAAAATCTATACTGCATGACGCAGATTCGCTAAATTCGATATACCTCGTAAATCTGGCTCCTTGGTTACTGTTTTTTTTTTTTTTTTATATTTTTCTAATATAATTTTTTGCTTGGCTTTATATTTGATGTTAATGTGTTCTGCATCCATCCTCCCCGTCAGAACCCAATAATGACGCTTTCCGCATTATTTTTTTTTTTTTTTAGCACGAAATTGGAGCTACTTAAGTAACGCACTTAAATATTAGCTTTTATACACTTAAACAAGATACTTATACTGGTACGCAAAACCTGAAGAGAGTGCTTTTACATGGTGCAGCGGCAGTTCGACAAATGCTTACGGACAAATTATGACGGACATTACTGTCAAATTTCTTGCTTACGAGAGGAAATATCCACGTATCTGCCTCCCTCAGTGAATGAAGTGAATGATTTTCGATTTTATTATATTTTAATTGCAAAATAATTTTATTAAAATTAATCTTTTGTTACTGTGAAAATGTTGGAAAATGCTTTAGGCATCATTTACTGAAAGAATCCGGCCTATAACTTGCTGGTAGCTCGACAGAAAACACTGCTAATCTTTCAAAACCCAATTAAACTCAATGCGACACTGCGCTTAGTAACTTACACCTGAAACATTTTTTTTTGAAATTAGGCCTTAGGTCCTTACTCATCAGAAAGAGTGAGCTTTATGGCGAATATTCTGCTTAGATAATATTAATTAATGTAAAAATTTTTTAATTGCTTCTCTCTCAATAGAATCGATAAACAAAAATTTATGGTTACGCTATTTCTATTTTGTTAGTTAAACGATCTGATATAAACAATTTTAATACAGGTGCCTCATCTTCATCCGCCTGTTTTGTAAGTTGGTGAATAGACGCCATGACCGAAAATTAGACACATTTGATAAGATTTTCTTTTTTCTTTCTAAAACCACAACAATAAGAGAAATAAAGGAAAAACACTACTTCTGACTGACTAGTATTTTTTCGGCATGCGTTTTCACGTCGGTGCACCATGTCGCTCAAACGGCCACAATTGTCGCAAAAATCGAAATTATTCGTGTAGAGTTTTATTTGGATTTTCGGGGATCAAGTTTAATAATCGATTAAGCTCTTTATTTATTCTATATATAAATTGAACTTATTTTTAAATAAATTGAAAAGCATGGACTTAAAGGCTGCTAATTTAGATCACGTTATGCTGACCTATATTGAAAACTCTACCGGACTTGAGATGTGAAACCACATGACGCTCTGGATTCTCGGCTACTCATGCGGATCATTAAGTTCTTTATGATAGATCTTTCCGCTGCGGTAGTTGTATGAAAAACATTTTGGAAAATTTTTCTACAATAACGTAATGATTGGGGAAGATAGATGGTTTCGAAATTTAGTTTAGTCCACTGATGTGTTGCGTAACAACTCTATATATATATCACTTATTCGGTTCACATTCGTCCCAAGTTGAGAATGCACTTCTCCTACTCATTTTGTAACCCAAAAATATTTTCGAATTTCTATAGAAAACGACCTGCTACTTGGTGAATTACAAAAGTAGTGAAAGTATTTTATACCCTTTACTTGCCTCATTTTTTGAATAAGCATACTTGTCCGGCCAATGTCTGCCCAAGTGTTTTTATGTCCTTTCTATACGTTGCAATTTTCAAAATATTTTGATGAAATTTGTTACATTGAATTTACTGGCTCCTTCACTTTTTTATAACCACTCCCCATAGGATGTCCAATTTTCGAAAAGTCATTATATGAGAAATGCGTATTTTCGAAACTAGCAACAAACATCTCCGCACAGTAGGCTGATGTGAAAATTGTTGAATTGGATTTGGTCGCTTTTTCAGATCCCATCCCAAAAGTAAGCGTCTCATTTAATTGTATCAAATGTGCACAACGTGAGTTCATAATTCTCGCATAAAAGTGCTCCCATGAAAAGAATAAGAACTGTCTTCAGATGGAAACAAGATATCATCGTTAATATTTTGTCACGAAATGAAAATAAATGACAAATTGTATTAAGCGAACTAATGTAAGGTATTAGTAGGTCGGTTTTCTTCGATTACAATGATTTGGCATGCTTAAGCAGAAGGTGTAGTCGCTTGTGTGAAAATACATATTTTAACTTTTCTTTTCATTTAGTAACTATGCGAAATTTTTAATTTTAATTCTCAATACTTCACTTCTAATATTTGTACAAATTTTAATGATATTTAACCTATTATTTAACGCAATTCAAATTTTCAAATATTACGGGTAATAAAGAAATTTGAATAAAACACTATTTTCTGAAAAACCTTGAAATTAACGAATGGTTGAAAGGTGCTTCAGCTTACATGGGCTCCGTGTAATAATTAGTTGAAATTTCTCTGTGACATAATATTTTTGCCATATATTTGCATATTAATTAACTACTGCATATTTCATGATTTATGTTATCGCATGTGTACATGCAGTATATGAAATATTTGTCGATTTGCTGTATGGTCAGAAAAAGAGAAAAAAAAGGGAAACGAAAAACCAAAAAAAAAAATAAAAATAAAAAAATAAAAAAATACAATAGAGTAATAATGACATTTTAACCAGAAAATTATAGAATTCATTTTTGTAGATTGGCTTGCCCCAGCTCCATCAATAACACAGCATGTCAAATAGGTATTAATTAACTAAAACATGCTTGCGTGTATTGTTCTTATAAAGAAACTGTTAAACAAACAGGTCAGAAAGTTACACTTCCCTTAGTGCGGTTCTTTTACACCTGTTACCTCATATCAATCAATATTATAGCATTACCAGTCATTGTTCTATATAAGGGCGTCACAGTTGCTGGATTAATTGATTTCAGATCAATAGATCTCATACGATATAAATTGTCGTCTTTTACCTGTTATTAGTTTGTTGGTAGAATTGCGACGATTTTTTCATTCCAATTTTATATGGCTCTTGTCCGTCCACGTCGTAACATCCGATACGAATTGTAAACAATACTGTTTTTTGCCCATTGCGGGCGATGTTGTGGACGGCTCGTGTTCTTTGCGAAGAACGGACGACAGACAAATCGAATGAAGAAGAATGAAATTTGGCAGAATATTATCTCGATCGAATTTACTGGGTTCGATGTCGATATCTCTCGATGTTATGGACAAAAGTTTAAAACCAATACACCCAATTCTCTTTTTACATGATTTTTTTTACACGAATTTGATTTAAGACGAGTTCAAAAGAAAAAATTTTTTTTTTTTTACACGAATTATTTTGTTTTAACACGATTTTTAATATTTTTTAACTTCTTTTATATTTTTATAATTTTTATAAAATATTTAATGAATTAAAATGTGTAATCACGAAATAAATTAAGTGAACTCTAACAAGTAATTTTTAATATTGTTTACATCCAATTCTCTTTTTACACGAATTTTTTTTACACGTATTTTTTGGGAACGTATTTATCGTGTAAAAAGAGAATTAGGTGTATATCCTTTAAGTTATAGATAGAATAATAGGGAAGAAGTTTCATATTACGTTTCGTACACATTGATGTAATCATGCATTTGATTGTAAGTTAAAGAATTGTTATTAATATTAGCTTAGCGGCCTTCTTTTTCGTTGTTGACATTTTTGCTTCATTTGTGCTTCACCATGCATTGCATGCAATTCTATTATCAAAAAATTTTTCATCAACGGTGGCACTTTACAAAAAAACTAAATTGTCAGTTATATAAAAAATGTCAATAACTATTTAAACAACCAAACTTTATAAATGTCAATCATTTTTCATTTTTGTTTAACAAAACAATATATGCATTATATATGAAATATGCACGGTCCTTACATACATTATAATATTTTATGATTCATTTTGCTCTTCATTTATATTGGGTTTACAATTTAAAGGATTGAATAAAACACTTAAAATTTATATAAAATTTTTTCCGATTCTAAATCACATATTAAACGATTATCAGAAGCAGTTCGATGTTGCCGAGCAGTTGTCAAAACTTTTCTAAAAAATTGCGCAATAACTTTGTAAAGTTTTTCCGAGATTTGCTGAAAAAGAAATATGAGTTATGGATGAATAAATTTGAAAATACTATATCGACTTTAAGTGAAATCGGTCTATAGGTTGCTTAACAGATGAAAATTCTTTTACTGAGGGTATTGCGTTACAACCATGGCCTGCTATAAGTGCATCCAAAACATCTATTAAAGGCTGATGAGAATGTGGAGAAAATAATAGAAAACAAGTGAGAATACTATAGTCATGCAAGGTCGGCCTTTAGATACCCTACACCATATCGACTGATCCAATTATTATACAATATTTTTATGCAAATGCAATGTGTCTGCAAAAGCTCTCATATTGGGGATACCTAAACGCCAACGTAGTCTAAATTTATCAAACTTAATTTACTTATCGAAGATAGTATTATTTCCCAGTTGCTTCCTTCATAACAAATCATAAATTAGAGTTTGCGATCCTAGAAGGATTTGCTGTTAGGACAGCCTGTATATATGGGACAGTCGACAAAATAGACCTATGTGATCCAAGTTCTTTCTGGTTATTTTCCTAAGGACTAATTTTCATGGTAAGATTTTAAAATGTAGACCTTTTTGGTATATAAAGGCCTAGCTTTCAATAGATCCTTTATAGGGATTGAAATCCAAAAAATAGACCTACTTGGTCCAAATTCGTATGTCAAATTATTATAATGAACGAATTTTCACCACGAAGTACTGAAAATTACGCCCTTTTACCATATGGAGAGTCAGCTTCTGCAGGAACGGGTATATGGCAAGTAGTTCAACAAATCGCAATGTCTTCCCTTATAGCGATTTATCAAAATAAGATATTATATGGACAGTGGTCAAAAACATGGTCGTATCCAAACTATTTTCAATAGCGTTCGTTTTTGGGCAAAAATACATCAGTGTACCAAAACCCATCAAAATATTTCCAAAATATTAACCTCTACGTTGAACACAAAAATAAATGAACAGACAAGCTTTCAATTATTTTCTGAACCAAATGGTGCAATAAAAACTGAATCTATCTCAAGTCCAATTGGATGTTAAAAGCATCCGCACAAAGTCAATATTTATCCAGTGCAACTAGTAGTGTAGAGTATAATCAGTATTAGAGAGATTATTGAAAGCCAGGGGAGGTTGTGTAAGGACGAACAACATAAAAATGTTTTGAATGATAAAAAAATTTATTTTAAAACTGCGGAATTTTTTATCTCTGATTAGCGAAACCATGTTATGACCTCGACGGAGCCATAAAGTGATAACAATTTTTCCATACCGGATCAGACAAAGACGAAAACGGTGTGCGAATTGAAGATGATACCGGAAGGAGATGTTTTTCAAATTGGAAACACTGTTGGCAAAAGGGCGTCTACACGAGTATTTTTTGACAAAACCAAACTTGTTTCTCATTTTTCGATTGATTCATTAATTACTGCCCAAATTAAAAATCATAGGTACGTACTATAGTTTATGAATCAAGTGTATGGATACATATTTAATATTTATTTAGTAAATTAATGCTTTTATTTAAAAAAATGGTATAAGATAAGTTATTCAAACCATTGTCGATTGTTTGTCATTGCTTTTCCTATCCTGCGGACAGTATATGACTTGCAAGTCGAAAGGACAACAGATTTCTTGGCTCAGAGCGACCACTTTTCAACAATTGCCATAAGAATGGAAGAGCTATGCAAAGAGCGTATAACTTTTTGTATTTTCCCTGCATTCTATTGCGTTCATTTTCATTATTCATTGTCATTATTTACATTTTCTCTCTTTCGAATTAAACAGAAAAAGTGGCGATTGCTGCGAATTGGGTTTTTTTTTTTGCCACATAACACAAAATAAATGGCGTTGTTTACTCTTCAGCCGGTCAATTTATACTTTGGCGTAAATCCATAAGAATGGCACTCGAATACAAAGAAGTTATATCGAAACAGCGTTATCTTATGCTTAAAACGTTTTATGTGTTTTCATAAATGTAATATTAGGTCAAGGAAAAAGTTCGTTCCTTCGTTTACATTAGATATTAAATGAACCATGTTAAACCATGTTAACCATGCGTTATCATTTTCGGTAAAATCATAATTCGTTTAGCACACTTTCGGAATTTCTGCCTGAAGAACTGAACCAAAAATGATTTTCACAAGCTTCTCTGAAGTTATCTCTTTGCAACATTAGGCTGTTTCTGCACAGACAAAAACGAGTAGTACTCAAAGCTCTTCTCAATTTCGCTGACGTACTAAAAATGAGTGTAATGCATCGTCTTCGTGATGGAAGAACACGCCCTTTGTGAATGGTTTCTTCTTTGGTTCTGAATGCTTTACCTCGCATTCAATCGCATTTGTTGTTGACAGCAGACAATAGCGTCAATCGTGTGGATAGACTTCAATGGCACATGATCCACAATTCCCTTCCACTCTCATTAAACAAAAAATTTTCCTTGGCGTGGCATGGCATGAATGCGGACTTTGTTTTTTTGTTAAGCTTCTTTCATCTTGATCTCCCATTTTTCGTACATTCTTTTATTATGTGAACCATTTATCGGGTTGCGAAACTATGGGGTTCCTTGGTGTACCCATACATGTGCCGAAACCTTCACCTCTTCGTAGTGCTCCCTATAAAGCATTTGCTGCTACATTATGGCTTTTTTTTCCTCTTGTTTTGAGAGTCGCACAATCAATGGCAAAGAAAGGTTTAAGGCTTACTATCTATAACCTAGCAATAGGTTTTTTCTCTTTGGAAGCGGACGGGGTCTAGTCGGGAGGGGCTTTCTTTTTTAAAAAGAAGCATTTCTTTCCCTATTTGGTTCTCTTGGTGGAGGTCATCTAACGATGATGGACAGCGATATCAAGGGGGCTGGGGCACAGCTGGGTGTGTGTGCTGTGCGACGACAACCTTGGAAGCATTATTTCCTTTAGAAAGGATAATTAGGTTTGGCCGTTCGGGACGTGTGGATAGTCAAAAGGCAAGTGCTAAAAGCGTACAGTCTGAGATCACCCAAAGCTGTATAGCTTGGTGTAAGTTCTGGTTTGAACGGTTAGCCAAGAAGTTAATGGGTGTCCACGGGGGTCAGGTTGCCCAAAGTAGGATTGCTCCAGCAGGAAGATGCACACTACCCATCGGAATGCCCGACGAATGCCTTCTTGCCTGACTGCTGGGTACGGCCCTTGGGGAAGTATTCGTGGTGGCTGTGGTTGCCCCAAATTTTCACGGGGAGCTATTTCAGAGGTGCTTAGATAGGCCTCTACGTAGACGACTAAACAAGAATTTGGCCCTCACCCATTTTCTATTGCGGTACTTCAGGATAGCGAGGCCCTCTTCAATGGGGATTGTCTCTCTCCCTAAAGGGTCCTCAATCAACTAACCTCTCCATTGCCAATAGTTGCAGGCAATCCATCTGATTAAGGCGTCACGCCAGATGCAGACGTTAAACAATGAACAGAAATCTGAACTATTTACCATCGTCCATTCAATTTTTTTTCGTTTCGTTTCAGCAGTGATTCACAAATGGAAGAAGCTCCATTTTTCACTATTAATTCATGTGGTAATCAAAGATCGAGCTTTTTGCGAATAGTTCAATGCTTTTTTTAGGCAATGTTTACATCCGCAGCGACATTATAAGACGCAATGTACTGGCTTTTCCAAGTGTAGGTTTGGTATTGCCTGATGTTACTTATTCGGAAAAGCGCCATTAAGTTTTTTCTTAAGTTAACATAAATTATGTTCAGGAAATAACGGACTGTAGCCTTAGTAGAATTTAAGCGATTTTCTAATATCACTTGAGATTTTATTGATGATAAATTTTAAGTGAATTTTAAGCTGTTAGGCGAAATTTGTAATCAAAATTAAAATGAAACCGGAAGTAGGTTTTGGCTTTCAGAAAAACAATAGCAATGGAATGGTCTCTATTGTTCGTGAGTTATATATATGTATACGCGATTGAAACCAGCAGTGCTGGTAACGCTTTCATTCAATTTTGAAATTGATAAATTGCTATCCAATTATTTAATATATCGGTCAATCATTGATGGAACTAAAGTATGAAAAAAAATATATATTTTTTGTACCCATCACCGGAGGATGAGGGCTATATTCACTTTGTCAAAACGTTTATAACGCTCAGAACGAAGCTTCAGAGACCGCAAAAACTATATATTTTCGTGATCAGTGTCAAATTCTAAATAGATTTAAGTCTGTCCGTCTGTCCGTCTGCGTACTGTCTATTGTAAAAATTCTCCTGGCGACAAAAATGAAGCTATCGACATCAAATTTGGCAGAAAAATTGGAAGTTCTTGCACGCAGGTGGGTATTGAATCAGTCAAAGGACACGTATGTAGCACCATTTAAACTGAGAATACCTCAGTTTTTCGAAAGGAATAAAAATTGGCTTTTCGCTCATTACTTACAACCTATAGCAAATATGTGTACAAAAATCTGAGCGCATATGGGTTATGCTGTAATATCTGTACAGAAATGGGAAAAATAGGCCACGCCGATCCCATATTATAGTGTGCATGATTCCATTTTTTGCAACACCTTTGTAAGGCGCAGAAACGAGGTTCAAAAACTTCGTAAAGTATATAAATTCCTGGCCAGTTTCAAATTTGGAAAGCAATTGAACATGTCCACCTGTCCGCCTGTCCATCTGCAACTGTCTGCAACTTTGTAGTATTTGCGGTAATAATTCTCCCTTTAGTGACAATGAACATATCGGCTACAAATTTGCAAAAGAATTTGGAAGTGATCTAAATTTTTCAGAGGACAAGCTTACAACGCCCACACGCATGTGAAACAAAAACTTTTATTCTGAAAATTTATTGCTTTTACTATTTTTGTCTTTCTTAGCATAACGGTAATGGATATAAAAGATTCGGTCACGACCGAATATAATTTTCTTACTTGCTTTTTTCTCAAGTGACGACGTTAGTTGTCCCACGCTTCTCCAATATTTTCTATGCATTTTTTGTAGAATTGTGTAGAACCTCAAAATACTCTTGGAGCGCGCTTAACAAGCAGATAGTAGTCCATGCCTGGATGAGACGATGTAGCTTGTATAAATACGAATTGTAATTCTGTGGTTATCACGAGTGTAGCTTGTGGACTTGTATCGCTGCTCATTGCTTCGCGAAACCGCGCTTATTTCTTCGTCAATTATGGGCGTTTTTTTGGAAATTTTATTTTTCAGTTAAAGTAAGAGTGCCTTGTTGTTCTTGTATTCTTGTTTTTTTCAAAGCAGTTGATAAATGCGTATCCTAAAATAGGAATAGGGGACTATAGGCTTGAGCGCCGACCGGATTGTTCTATTTAGTTGATTCGATGCAGCAGGGTAGGCGTGAATCCATATTTCGTCATTTGCAAATATAGCATGAAAATGGATTGCAGGAAATAAGAGCTCGTTTAGAAATATCGCAGTACAGTGATGCTTTGGTTCTACTGTGAGTAAACGTGGTGTCCATTGAGATAACAGCTTTTTCACGCTTAAATTTTCATGTAAAACAGTGAATACATTGCTTTTTTTTTTTTTTTTTTTTTTTTTAACCATTAGAGCAGTGGTTCCCAACCTTTTTGTACCGGCGCCTCCCCTTTTAAAAAAAAAAAATGAATGCGCCCCCTTTAAAAAACAAATTGTTGCGTCCCGTTAATTTATCGAAAAATCAAATTTCAAGTTAAACGTACAATTTTTCGAAGCTTTTCGAAGTTTTATCCACTGAAACTAAATTATTTCAGCACCAATTCACTTCACTCACTTATATTATATTATATAGGCTTATTTTCGCACCGATTTAAATTCACATCCACATCAAATAGCAACTGAGAGAAGACCGAAATAATCAGATACTTCTGTTTACTGAAGTTTGGCGCGAGAAGCACGAGAATAACCGGGATGTTGCCAGTGCTTATCATTTGATTCCACTCCCCACCGGTACTCGGCCCCAAAAGCGAAAGCGAGATATTTCGATTCGAAGAAGAGTATGAATTGGATGTTTTAGCATTTGTACACCAAAAATCCGCTCCGAGGATTGTGGATTACGTATACTGCTCATTAATTTTTTTGACACCTATTTGACTTTTTTGGTTTGTATTTGAAAATGATATTATGGAAACAGCTATATGCCCCCCTCGCAACAATATCGGGCCCCCCTAGGGTGGCGCGCCCTACAGATTGGAAACCACTGCATTAGGGTGTCAGATAGTTCTTGCACGTGCAGCTTCATTCTTCGATTATCGAAAATAATTTTCAGCTTTTATAAATCACATCAGATGCGGCACGAGAGTATATTAAGTTCTACATATGTGGACGATTAGTTTTTTATAATTATAAAAGACAAGAAAAATTTGACATTAACTCCGATAACGCATCGATGTTCAACTCGAGATATACCAAAAAAATGTAGTGAATTCTCGGCAGTCAGTGTTGTTGGATCATTTGAACAAAGCAGCAGATATCTAGTCTAACGTAATTCTAATAATTCCTAGAAATTTTAAGGAAAGAATCGCAGTCGATCAAAGAAATGAGGGCTCAAAGTTTGACTTGCAGCCTCGCACAGTGAACATGTGTCGGAATTTGAGATATCAAAAATCTCCAACTATTAACACACAATATGGTGTCATTGGGTGTTTACGGTGCAACGACTATGTCAAAGTTTAGAGAAGGAAAATAATAAACTATTTTAAGGCAATCTATTCCCATCAATACCGCTAATGAAACATATAAAAATAAAGAGTAAATTCGTCGTTGGTAGTATTAGAAAAAATGGAACATGTAAGGATTCTAGCAAGCACGTTGCAGAAAAGCGTGAGCTAGGATCAATTTCTGTTGTCACATACTCTGACAACATTACATTTCTAAGGTGACATGACAATAATGTCGTTCACATTATTTCTTCTTACACTGTTGTGGGGCCGAAGGACAATCTACACAGATGGGATCGTAAAAAGAAGAAATACATATCAATAGCAAGATATTTTGCTGCAAACAATTATAATAAACTTACGGTTAGTGTAGATATGGCTGATGGTAAGCTAGCTCGCTCTCCAAGAAGTCGAAAATTTTACGATAGAATTGCTTTTCAATTGTTTAATGTGTCTATTGTTAGTTCCTGGATTCTTTTCAATTAAAAATCATTAAAATATCTCTCCGGGATTTTAAGGCTACATTAGCTGCCGCAATGATAAAAACAAATGAACGAACCAAAAGACGAGGTAGACATGTGTCCGTATGCGAACAACCACTTAAAAACTCCAAATGCTGCATTAGCGTTAATTCCAAAATCAACCTGGACGGTACAGGACTTTATCCCAAACAAAAGGATCTGAAAAGCAGTCCAAGATGTTGCGATAAAGATTGTGTAAGACGAGCACGTTACGCTTGTGAGAGACATGAAGGGGGAGGGTATGCCAGGAAGCTTTTCACTAATAAGCGGTCACAAATGTGGAGGTTTTTTTTTTATGAATTTCTAGTGTTTTCCCAATTTTTTTTTGGTGTTTGAATTAATTTTAATATAAAATGAATATACCCTATAAAAAAAAATCAAGTTAATTTTTTTTTGGCATAGAAAAATCGTCCCTGCAGAAGTTACGCTTGTGCGGATATGTGAGAACCTCGAAAGACTTGGGATAGGTTCACCGTTTATTACTTTGGAAAATGATTCAAAATCACTTTCTAAATCGATCTTCTGTCCGCCTTGTATTCTTCCTTTTAACCTACGGGTTACAATTATTGAAATATTTTGATGAAATTTGGTGCACTGACGTGTTTTGGCCCAAGTACGAACGCTATTGTGTTTCGATTCGAACCATTTTTTCGACCACTGCCCCTATAGGATAGGGCGCACAATACTGTTTTTATTTTTTATTTTTATTTTTTCTGGCCATACTTCATATATATATATATATATATATATATATATATGGATATGGATATGGATATATATATATATGTATATATACTTATAATGTTTTTAACCCAGTACTGAAGGGAATGTTTTTCCACCGAGCAACGTGCGTGATCAACTCATGAAATTCAGATTTTCCCACTATTCTAAATGTGACAAAAATGTTGTTAATAAAATTTCTGCAACTCGTAAAAAAATTATATGAAATTTGGAAAGAATTTTTTAAACGCCATGTATTGTTTGTTTGACCCGACACCTATTCTTCAGTCTTAAGAGTAGTTAACCAATGCATTACAATTATGAAAAAGTTGAATTCAATTTTTTTACACTTTTTTGAAATAATTTTCCTCCGTCGTTCTTAAACCCTTTTTTCATACTTCTGATGGATGCATATCAGAGCATAGGTGATACATTTTCATACTTAACATATATTATTTCTCTGAAATGAGAATGAAAAAGTTAAATAAAAAATTTGGATTCCTGTTAAATTCTTTAGAGGGAAAGCCATTGCAAATTTTTGAGGAAAAAGCACTTATTTTGGAGGATTAGCACTTTCTAGAGTATGGGGAGAAAATGCATCAGCTGGAAAGTAAATTTTCCTTGCAATTTCGGCTCTTTCCCGAAGAGGTTCGAAAAATCGAGCTGTGTCAAATGGTGGGAAATTAAAACCCAACGTCTCCTTAGTTCATTTCCTCTTTCTCTAATACATTAACCGATGTCTTTAGAAAGGATTTGTTTGTTTATTTAAAAACATTTCCATACAAAAGTACGATCGTTGAACGCATGAGACTAGGAGCGATTTGAAACGCAAGGCAAGGAACTATTCTGACAGGAAATCAAAATTGTGTACTAAAAATTTTGATATTTATTATGAGTTAATTAATCATCATTTTTTTCCTGGTTTCTCCGTCATTTCACGACATGTAAACAATAAAGCGCGCTATTCTCTCTATAGCACATGCGATAAAATCTTCGGGGCAAAAAAATATGGAAGCATATTTGGACATAGTGGTGTATGTTTATAGTTCTGGAAAATAAAATTAATTGGGAAGAAAACATATTTGCAAGAGATATTGAAACTTTCAAAGCGTTTTTGAAAACAACGTAGAGTACAATCCCAGCAAATTTTGGCTTTTTTTGTTCGAATTTTTCACAAATTTTTTTTAAAATCACATTTTAGCTATATGCACGTCCAGAATTTACGATAAATTAATTAACTTAAATATTATAAATATTAATATGTTGCATATTGATTAAATAAACGTCAATCGTAGAAAAGTTGATCATTTTAAAATCTTCTACGTATTTCTCTAGCTGTAGAGAAATAGATTAAGTGGTTTGATCACTATTCATGCCTTCAAGATGGTGGTTTGCCTATTCAGTAGGACAAACTAAGTCTAAGATAGCAAGTCAAGGTTCGCGCATCTACTGAAACAATAATGGCGAGTGCCATCAGATTTTCCAATTAAAATAGCACTTGAAGAAAATAAAATAAGAAGAACATTAACAGTAATGGTCGATGGAGAATAAATAGTTCAGTTAATCAAGAGTTTTTCTTTTTCAAAACATCACGAAAGGCTTTAATTCCAAGACTCTTTTCTGCAGAAGAGTACTTATGAGCTGATCACTCTTTTTAAAAACCAGAAATCGATAAAAATTAATTTAATTATCTAAGCACAAGTTTATGTTGAAAGCAATTACGTATAGTCGAGCATTCTCGGCTCTTCTCGTTATGTCACTGTATACTTGACCTTTCTTTTAAAGGTAAAAAAAAAATAATAACTAAGAATGCAAGAGATAACTAAGAGTGTAATTAACGTTTCAGTGCAATAGTTTCTGACTTTTGATAAAACTTGATCAAGTTTCTGACAATACGATCAATAAATTCTTCCAGCCCTAGCGGCCAATCCCGATTGTTCGCAAGTAAAAATGACAAATTCGATGAAACACTTTATGTACAATATATTGCTTGCTAGACTAGACTTAGATTTTATTTTGGAAATCACTTCAAGATCTTTCAAGAAATCTTAAAAAAAAAAAATTAAACATGTAATATAAAACTTTTGTACATTATTTTGAGAGTCTGCATTTTATTAACCTATTGTAAGCTGTGACCTTTAAAATGTTTCATATCATTTTCGAAATATAATCGTTTAAATAAATTTATTTTATTTAATATTTACATGATGTTGGAGAAAAGCGTTGACAGCTGATTCTTTGGCCCATACATGACGAAACGAATGATGGTGGTGTGGCCTCTCGTTATACTCCATAATGGCGATAAAGTGATTTATATATTTATTTATTTATTTTTTTTTTTTATCAAACAGCTTTTTAAGCACTTTTGAATATATTTTTTATATATTTTTATTTGTTTTTTTTTTCATAACTTTTCGCTGGTCAATATCGCATTAATAGGAAAAATGCATTTTTAGGTAAAAAAGAGTGGAAAAATCGTAAATATTTACTTTCACTTTACATTGGAATATAATTTTTATTTTTTTTTTATTTTCAATTTTTGAAAATATTAGGAAAGTATTTGTTTTAAACTTGCGAAACTTAGTTACTTACACACACAGACTAACTCAGTTGATATTGCACTAAATGGAAACGTTAAAGTGGTTGCAATGCGGCCTACGGGTGTACTAAACTAGTTAAAAAGTCATCGCACATGCATACTTAGGCATGTGCGCCTGCCAGTGAATAATGTATGTGACGAGTGTGCTATGACTTTTATTTCTTACTGTTTGAATGGTTAAGAGTTAGTCTTTTTGAAACGAGGACCGACATAAAGATGGCTGACAATACGGCGGAAATGCTAAAATGTTGCCAGAAAAGCATAACTTTACTGATAGTTAAACGACATTTACCGTTGTATAACTGAACCGTTATGGAGATAGAAAAATAATAGTAAACAAGCGACAACAAATGAATGCTAATGCATAGGCATGTGTGTGCTGGTAATAGTGAATATGAACGTGTAATTGATGTCAATCGTTTCACTCGTAAAGTTAAAATTCATAGCTATCGCGTTGTGTGTGTCTACTACTATGGTATTTTGATGAAAGCTTAGACCCTTAAGCTTATAGATATAAGAAGAGGCGCATATTGCACATACATTGAAACGTATAGGTGTAATGGTTATACATTATCACATACATTCATATAGATATATGTATATATATATATATATATATATATATATATATATATATGGATATATATATATATATATACATTTGTACTGTTAGAAATACATAGTACTTATAAAGTATATATATATAGAGTATATATATACATATATATATATATATATATATATATATATGTGTGTATGGATGTACAAATCTTGCTATGTGTAAATGGAATTTCTAAGTGGTTACTTTACTTCTCGGGTGTTCTGCAATAAAATACACTTGAAAGAAGCGTTGCATTGATAGCGCGGTTTCACCTTATACACCTTTATATACACTTTGTAGTCTTTACATCAATGAATATGTTTGACATGTACATACATATATGTATATATACCTAGTATATATGTATGTATTTCACCTGGTGCGGTGAAGCAAGGCGTTTTGACGTCAAAGCGAGACCAATTGCATTTCCGTTTGCCCCATAAACTCTATACGGAATGTTAGACATACCATGTTTCGGTATAGTTGCTGGTGAGTGAAAGTTTTCTGATGTGCATATGTGTGTATCGTGCTGTCATAAAGTGCAAATATTTTTCTTTTTTTTTTTTAAAACACAAAAGTAATTTTTTGTTGCATTGTTGGTATAGTATAAAACAACAACAATAAGAATAAAAAAATGCTTTAAACCTTAATGTTTTAACTTTTTGTCTTTTCCAGTTATTCGGTCAATGGATGTTTAGAAGTTTTTCCTGTGTCGCTGTTGAAAGTTAGCAAAATTATTGCTAACAGGCTTTTCAACTAAAGTGTCAACAGTTTTTCACTGTTTTCTTTATTATTAATTTTTCGTGTGTGTGCGTCTGTGTGTGTGTGTGTATGTGTGTGTGTGTGGTCTATTGTCAGCTTTGCGTCATTGTGCTCAACAGTGACGTTGTTCTTGATATTATTGTTATTGTTGTTCTTCTATGATATTGTTATTTGAATGTGTTGTTGTGTTGATTTGTTGTCTATAACTTACCTCCAAACTAAACAGCTTATTGTAAATATTTTTCTTTGGCATAGTTTTTATGCATTGGATTTTCTACGTAGACGAAATTTACTACGACTTGATTGCAGTCATAAATTTATTTTAAAAGTGCTTTTATTTGTGATTTGTGTCTTTTTTTTCTTGAAAATTTCTAAATTAAAACATAAACTTGTATTCAATCAATACGCCTGCGTAAAAATATTCAAATGAAATAATTTTTTTTTAGTAAATATGTTATTCGATTGAAATGAAACTCATACATGCTATTTATTTCACACATGATCTTTGTTTCGACTTAAGGATGCTGCGTAATGTTATGGCGCTATACGTCACCTATTATAAATTCTCCCATCGGCGAACGCTATTGAATTTTGTTTGGATTAGACTATGTTTTCCATCATTTCCTGTTTAAAGCTTTGTTTTGAAAAGCCTTTATATGAATAATAGGAAGGTGATGTAGGGTATTTAAGCTATTTTGTTTATAGTGAAAACTGTAAAACTCTGTAAATTAGCCGTCAATCGCAGACTTTATTTCTTCAAGGTTCTTAAGTTTGGCAAAGGCGACGATTATGTGAGAAAAGCATAACTGGCGAGTAGAGTGTATAAGGAAGCAACGTTAGCGTTAACTCGTTAATTTTGAACGTTGCGATATTAGCTTCGCTTTGTTTTTCTCCTCTTGATTTCATTATTCAAGTCTTCCAATACCAATTTTTCCATTGATTTATCTAAACGATCATATCTTTCTTAGGTAGTTTGCACCCTAATCGAACTCTGCGACAAATTTTATATTAATATCTTCAGTAGCTTGTTCGCTTGTTTGTCTAAAACATTTAATTTTTCGATTGCTTTTAGTCATTGCGATAGGTTTAACATGACGACTACAGGGTGTTTTTCTGAGCCTCGAAGATAGTTGAATTTATGTTGAAAAGGCTTCGAAGAACTGTTTTTGAAATCGAAATTTTTAGCAGCAGAATAGCAAGATTTCTCCAATTTACACAAAATAAATTCAATGTACATAATTTTATGAAAAACTTATTTAGGACGTAAAGCAAGGGGTAAGTGTATTACAATCTTTATTCTCATCTCTAATGTACTTTCTGTTGTTAGGAAGATTGGCAAGATATGCGCATGTATATGTATACTTGCAGCAAAATGAAGGCCGCCGTACAACAGGATATGAAGGGCTATCAAGCTCATCGTCGGAGAGATAATGTCTAACATGTGCATGAATACTTTTATATATGTTTTACACTATTTTTGCTTTTAATAGAAAATCAAAATATGTACACAAGTACCACTTAGATAACTTAATTTATTTGTATTTATTTTATATCACGATTGAAATTTCGAAGAAACTAAATCAAATGCTTTGGAAAATATTATAGATGAAAACATCATTCAATGCTTGCAATAACTGCAAAGAATGTTTTTTTAAATGTTTTATATAGATTTCTTGATAACTGGCCAAAGTCAATAGGATGCTTTTTTTAACATAAGACATAAGATCAACTGTCCGACATTTATAACAGAAACTTAGGGTTAGGTAAAGGTGTACACACATAGTCGGACACTTGGTGTATATATACAGTCGAGGCCAGTAGAAGTTTTAAGATTTGAGAGTGTTTTTTTTTTTCTTTTGAAGACATTTTTAAAGAATTAAAAAAAAAAACGTCATCACCTTTTAAACACTGCAACCAAAACTATATCAAATATATTTATCAAATTTTCGAAAATCTTTACTTACATGTTTTCTCAAGTAATACATTAATTTTTTATACAAAAACAATGTGGAACGGTCAACCTAACTTTTCCTCATAATTTTTTTTTAAACTTCTCTCATGACTTCCGTTTATGACCGAGGAGAACGATCTAATTGAAAGGGGCTTCAACGAACAGCGCTCACTGACTTGATTTTTTGTTATACCCAAAGGTCTTAAAAATGCTGGAAGGTAGAAGTTAATGTATTGTAATGTGACAGTGTACCTTAGGGTAAAGAAAAAGTAGTGTTTGTTATAGCCGTTAGCTTCAGTTGTGCTGAACATTTTTGTCATTATTGGGGAGGTTCGATCCGTTCATTATCATAAAACTAAAAGTGAAAACGTTATTAAATCTTTGCAGTTCTCTTAATAACACACGGTTTCGTATGGAACCGCATCTGCGCCAGTTTTAGCAATAGGTTGCTTAATCTAAGTAATGGAACTATGCAGTAAGACCATGACTACAAAATCACAAGTCATTAAAAGGGATTTTTTTTGTAGATGACCTACTCAAAGATGCAGATGCCCTAAGTGAAATCAAAATTATTATACAATAGTTGTGTTTTATACGACAGTCAGCTGATTGGTTTTGCAACCACTGCCTAAAAGAAATCAAAGGAATTTCAAAAGTTCTTATACTTGATGTAAATGAGTGATGTAAGACTCTGGGTTGTGTTTCAGTTTCGCTTTTAGGATGATATCTAGGCTAATATTGTTGCTGCTATAGAAAACATTTTATCAATCGTTGCGAAGCTGTTCGACTAACTAGGACTTAAATGACCAGTAATCCCATGCATTAAAATTTTATTACCACAACTGCGGTTGCTTAAGCTAAATTGGAACGAATCATTTCCTTAAATTATCGAAAACAAATAGTGTCACTTAAAAAATATTTTACGAAAATACTCCAATCAACTATGAACAGCCGGTTACGACTTCCATCGCGGCGCAAGCATATCTTAGAAAGTGTATGATTGCTGGATGTACGTGCGAAATTATGATGACGAAAAATCCGATTTTCGGCATTTAAGAATGAAGCTACGAATAGCGTATTTAAAGTAAGAACCGCGTTGTGCACTAGATAGCTAGTAAAAAAATTATGGATCCAAGTACGACCATTAATTAGTTAATTAATTCAACTTAAGCTAACTTCAGCTTAACTTCAAATTTACGCTGTAATAAACTTAAGCTATAATATTTCACGTCAAACTTAAAATATAATCATGTGAACCGATTCAGAAATAACACTGGATTTACACTGGATCAGAACACGCCCTTCTGCATTGCATATTTTTGTTACAAACAGAGTATGTAGAGATTGATAAGGGAAACATGTTTCTTGCAAATAGTATCCAGCTGATATTGTTTCACGAATTTGAAGCAGTTCTAAGTTAATGGTTTAATGGATGCTCCTCCAAACCATCTCACGAATGCCCTATTAACCCTCACTTCAATTTACCATTTAACACTTGAAAAAAGGAATTAGAAATTTCTCGATGGAAGGCTTGAGAAGTGTGCAAATGAAATTTCGAGCATAATTTCAAAACAGTGTAACTGGAAAAAAATATTTGCGCATCATTGCCCTTATGCACAGTTGCATAAAAGGGTGTAGAAAACCCACTCCTGAATTCCCATCGCTGGGGCATTTTGCACATTATACAAAACAGTTTAAATTATTCAAGATAAGGAATTTTCCAAGGAAATTAAACAAGTGCAAAGAAATTTACCACTACCAAGAGTCATACAAAATTGGAAATCGTTTATAAATGAAGAAATGGAGGGCGACATAAAGTTTTACCTCATGACATTGGATGGTCGAATGGTTAATGCTCCCATCCCACATGATTCACAGTTTCCGCCATATGTATTCAAACCCTCTTCGTGTAAAAAATTGTCACGCTGGGTATAAAACATTACTAATGCTTTTACGTCAGCAAACGGGGAGCAACTGATGTGCGAGGGTTGCGCAGCAAAATTGTTAGAAATTACAGTCGTTGTTTAAAAGATATGCCCACTTTTGGGAAAGTTATCATCTGAGCGATTAAAGGTATTCGGATCTTTCTCAATAGTTGGTGCTTGTTTTTGCGGCCCCTTTAAAGATTAGAAAAAACGGCCTGTTATTAAAAGTTATTTATCAGCTTTTGCTTGCTTCTATCTTGCTTCTAAAGCAGTTAATTTCGGAATAATTTCTGATCTTACAGATGATCCTCTCATCTCTACCCTTAGGATATTCGTTGGAAGGAGAGGAGTTCTGATTGGCGTTTATTGCGACACCACGGCAAGTTTTCTCGGACTTCAAGATCTAAGGGAAGGATATCTTTAGGAGAATCCTCAAAAGAACGCCTACGCGGCAGAAACCAGATACAACTTATATGTCATCCCAATCATTTTGAAGGACGGTAGGAGGCGGGAACGAAATCCGCCAAACATCGCCTAGAGAGAACTTTGGGCGGGCTTCTATCAACCATGTAAGAATGTTGGAAACTGCTTTAACCGAAGTAGAAGCTCTTCTGAATTCAAGGCACATTACTCCAATGAGTCAAGATCCAAACGGCGGTCACGCACTATCTTGGCCTGCCCATCAAATAATGGGACAAATATTCGGCACGCTACCACGAGGATTGATCACCATCGTGCCAGAGAAAAAAAATTCCTTTCTTACGCAATTAGCGGTGCTTTACGCTCGCAAGCATGATTTCTTGCTCATTACTCGAAAAGTCCAACATATATAATGGTAAAAAGTTTCCATGTAAGTTCTGTAGGCGGTCGTTTAATACGTGTACAAAATTGGAAGAAAGCAAAAGTTGGTGGACATAAAAGAGTCGGATGTGTTTTCGGGTCCGAATAAAATTTTTTTTACTGTTTATGCAGTTAAACCTGTTTTTGTGCGATTTGTTTGCTGCACCTTTTTTTGCGGTCTACGAATATGAATATGTATGTAAACGTAACAATAAAATTTTTTAAAATGCTTCCATACATTATTAGCTATTTCTGTTATTTCGCTTGGCAAGTATTTCCTCGCTATTTCATTAGGTTTTCATACATTTTCTAAAAAAGAAATTTTGAATGCGGTCACTCTTCCCCGCATAAAATCAAAATTTCTTTAATATGTTGTTGAAAAATTGTTTTTATTGTACTTATTTTTTTTTCATGCGGTCTATATCTACCCGACAAAAGCAGGTTTACCTGTATTAAGTTTGAATTTCCAACAATAATGGTATGACGAAGACCGCTATATTTATTTGTAATGTACGGTTGATCAAAAATATATAAATATAAGGATACTATAAAGTCTTGATTGCATGTTTCCGCATATATTGGCACCTCAGTCCTACGGTTATACGTGTTATTGATATGTCACTCGCCCGTTTTTACAATTTACTATTTCTTTGTAGTGTGTTTTATAATAATGTAATTCTGAGAACCTGCATGGATGGAACGGTTATTGAAAATATTACTTCTACGGTGTATATGAATTGCTTACTTATTCTAATAATTAAATGTAAATTACAAATATTTTACGAAGTTTGCAAATATTAAAATTCAAGTGCTTAGCACGTTCAGCTATTTCACACTTAACATATAGCAAAAGTGGTAATAAATCAAAAATATATCTTTTGAACCATTTGCCGCATCTGTTTTATTCATACATATTACATATGTTTGTGCATTAAAAAGGTGCTCCGGCATTGTAAAATTGCTTACCCTAATTACAATGATTTCAATGTTTTTAATTTTAAGGCTTCAGCACACAATGAAATTAATTTTTAGTTTTTCTTTTGATATTACACCCGACAACATGGTAAAGTTAACCATTGTAATCATAGAGAATGAAGCATATTTTCCTTAGAATTACTTTTCTTTTTATTTGATTTTACAGTAACATAATGGTTTGCGTTGTCTTCCTTTGATAACATACATAAGAGCTGAAGCGTTAATAATGCGGAGAAGAATTGTGATTAGTGCTGATTAGAAGTTTTTCAATGTACACACTCAACAATTATGATATAATTATTTTTTAATGTGAAAACTATAAGAGAATCGTGCAAAAGAAAAGTTCATTAGTTTAACTTATGAATTTCAGTGTTAAAGTGCTATTAAGTCAAATGCTTAGATATTTTTTTTTATACCGCGCCTATTACCCACCATGAATATATAATAATAACGATTCGCGAAAGGAGTTAGCGTTTGTATGAAAGCATTTGGAATAAACGCTTGGAGACAGCAAAAAAGTTTTTCTTCCCATTCTTTCATTACGGTTTTATGATTATTTGAAAAATGAAAAATCCATTAAAAGGGTAATTGGCCTTTTCGTTTGTGCTACACATCAACATTGTGAATATTGTAATGCACACGTGCGGGAAATGTTACGATTGTATTATTGCTGCTGTTAATGCGGCCGTGTTCATGAGAGAGGATACCGATTTTTGAGTGTTTTAAAGTTAGTCTTTAGTGTATATAGTAACGTTTAAGTTTCAACTTCTCATTTGTTCCCTTTTTGCTTTCCTTTCCAAAAACACTTTAAGGCTCACGACCGCGCATACATCTCTCCAATTACGTACTACATTGTACAACACTTCAATTGATTTACCGATAAGCTACCGGCCAGTATGTGTAAATTCAAACCGTGCATGGGCAATGCGTATTTACCGTGTGTTTTCATTTTGTTTGCCTTTTATTATTCTCGTTCTCATCACTGAAGGACTTTTATATGTATGCATAATCGGTTCGTCAAAACGTTTGCAACATGCAGACGAAAGTTTCACAGACCCCATTATGATCAACACACNCACACACACACACACACACACACACACTCACACACACACACACACACACACACATGAAGCTATCAACTTCGAATTAGGCGAAAATCATTAAAAGTTCTTGCAGGCAGATCGGATAAAACGTTCGAACGACAAGGCTACAGTGTAAAATAAACTAAAAACACGTCTGTTTTCTGCTTTTTTCCTTATTACTAAAATTTCCACATACATACATTTACTGCAAAAATGAAAAAGTCAATCACGTCTATCCAATATTATGATATATAAAAATATAGTTTTAAGTTCTTTTTAAATTACTTTTAGGACAAAGATGGTGGTGGTTGTGTGTATGTATCACAACCGAATATAATTTCTGTTCTTGTTTAAGATTGTTTTTGTTTACTTTAAGTGTTGCGTACGTATGATTGTTGGGGTTAAGTTCTGTTGTAACAAGTGAAAGTAGAATTATTGAAAATTTAACGAAAATTTTCGCTCATCGTGCTGACTTTGAAATAAAGTTCTTTGCACATGAAGTGAATCATGCTGATTTTAGCGATGACATTTTTGTACCGAATACGTTACGACATTTCAAAATCTTTGACATAGAAAGAATGCTGGCTTAATTTGCGATCCTGACATTTCTTAACACGATTACAATGAAAAAACTTTTATAAACCTTTTAAAGTTTAAATGTTTGTATGTTCGCAGAATGTCATAAGGATAAAAAATTAAATAAACATGATTTAAAAACTCATTTATTGCAACTTTACTTTAATTTTGAAAGAAATATTTATGCCTTATGAGAATTCATTCCCGAAGAATTCATTTATAGTTGCATGCGTATAACTAATACAACAGATTAAATAATGGAATGAATGCAAGAAGCTGCCGGCTCAAAGAATCTTTATAATACTTCGGCGCGAGGCGTGTCCCATAATATATTTAACATGAATTTGATTTCCTAACGACTTAAATTAGAGACCGTGAGACCGATCTCACGGATTACATTGAACTAAACGATTGCATTTTATTGCCTTAAAACGGGAAAGCTCAGTTAATAAATTGCAAGAGTTCCGTTTGATTTATTAGTTATTTGATTAGTTATAGCGAGCAACCTACTTTTCTTTTGCTTGCACGTGTACCTATGAGTGGTGCGTTTTTTCCGTTTAAGTTGAATGCTATTTTTTTTTTTCTAGACTGGCACAACCCTAATTTTTATATCTGCATGTTGAACTTCGTGTCAACATCTTCAACAATTAATGAGGTAAGCTTGTTCACTTTCATATTTTCATCGGCCTTCATAAATGAAATTAAAACGGTGCCCCGAGAACGGATTTTTGAGTAAGCAAAGTTTTCCAGAAACAGCGCAGTGTGAGAAGGTGCTAAAATCAATAGTTTCAGCAAATTGCTTCACGCAAATGACATTTGCCGCTTAAATAATATGCTTTGTTAATATTTTGGCTCGGGGAAAGGAATTCATAATCCAGTACCGCACAATATTCGAAGAAAATTTGTTGCTCTCTTTTTAATCATAGTAGTACAAGAACTCAAAAATCTTACGCTAAAAAAAATTACAAAATGTACTTGCATGTGCTTCGAAACAGAAACCGGAGTCGTGTTTTTAACGCTTTACATGGTGCAAAAAGTGTCTTGATAATACCATAGTAAGGCTTTGATGTATCGTTATTTCGCTGATTTTGCAGATTATAATTATTAGTATATAGTGTTCGTCTTTTTTATTTTCAAAGGCCCACTGTTATTAAAGTAAATCTATGTTCGTTCTCGATCCCCGAATAAAAAGAGGTACTCGATTTGTTATCCTATTCCTAGCATCCAGATATATGCATCGAATATTCCGTAAAATATATATATCCTCGACCAACCTGAGATGGCGAGGTGTGTTAATTATTCACGTGCATCCCTCCGTATCTATTAAACGTTTCAATGGTAAAAAGACAGTAATTTTCTGAGAATAACCCTATGTTAAGGGAGCGAAACTATGGGGTCCCTTGGTTTACCCACAGATGTGCCGAAACCTTCACCTCTTCGTGGTGCTCCCTATAAAACATTTTCTGCTGCATTATGGCTCTCTTGTTTGCTTTGGTTTTGAGAGTCGCACAATCAACGGCAAAGAAAGGTTTAAGGCTTACTATCAACCTAGCAATAGGTTTTTTCTCTTTGGAAGCGGACGGGGTATAGTCGGGAGGGGCTTTCTTTTTTAAAAAGAAGCATTTCTTTCCCTATTTGGTTCTCTTGGTGGAGGCCATCTAACGATGATGGACAGCGATATCAAGTGGGCTGGGGCACAGCTGGGTGTGTGTGCTGTGCGACGACAATCTCGGAACCATTATTTCCTTGAGAAAAGATAGTGGGGATCTGGCCGTCCGGCACGTGTGGATAGTCCAAAGGCAAGTGCTAAAAGCGTACAGTCTGAGATCACCCAAACCTGTATAGCTTGGTGTAAGTTCTGGTTTGAACGGTTAGCCAAGAAGTTAATGGGTGTCCACGGGGGTCAGTTTGCCCAAAGTAGGATTGCTTTAGCAGGAAGATGCACACTACCCATCGGAATGACCGACGAATGCCTTCTTGCCTGACTGCTGGGTACGGCCCTTGGGGGAGTATTCGTGGTGGCTGTGGTTGCCCCAAAGTTTCGCGGGGAGCTATTTAAGAGGTGCTTAGATAGGCCTCGACGTAGACCACTAAACAAGAATTTGGCCCACACCCATTTTCTATTGCGGTACTTCAGGGTAGCGAGGCCCTCTTCAATGGGGATTGTCTCTCTCCCTGAGGGGTCCTCAATCAACTTACCTCTCGATTGCCAATAGTTGTAGGCAACCCGTCTGATTAAGGCTTCACGCCAGGTGTAGACGTAAAACACACACACATATCCATGGTAAGACATTGATGCGACAAACTATAATTATTGGTTTCAAATAAAGTCGTGATATCTCGTACGATCTTCGAGCGAGTACACAATAAAATGCAGTGCAGCAAGATGGCTATTTTTCCTTTATGTCAAGCATAATAAATAAATCAACTTTGCACTATTTTTTTCGCTAATATTTGCAAACAGACATGACTCCAACTGACTTAATAAAATCCCTAGACTGGTATGGTTGATCGAACGTAATGTGTAAAAACGGTTTTGGGAAGAAGAGCGGTTATATAATGGAAACAACAATCATCCATAAGGACTTTAATATTTCCCAGTAAATAAATGGAAGAAATATTACAATAGTGAGAGTAAAGTTATTATGACAGTAGGCAACTACTAGTTAAATATTTGCTATATCGAATAGTAAAGTAAAAGAGAATAAAAGTCTTAGAAGGTGAAAGCCGCCATTGTAAACATTAGACAATAAGATGTTAATTAACACTCTTTAAGAAAGAGAAGAGAAGCTTTTTTTCGAAGAATTCCTCAATCGTAACTTCGATAAGTGCGATGTTTTGTTATCGAAAATTTGCTTTATCGAATTGCTTTAAGAAACGGTGAAAATTCCATCGCAAAAATAATGGGAAAACATGCTAGGCATACTTTGTTTTGGAAATACATAAATATGTAATTCTTATAGCCGTACTTGCGGCGTATGTTTATACGTAAGAAAATCACGCAAAGGTAATAGATTGTTGGAAAGAAAGGAATTTCACTTTCATTCAAGAAAATAGAAAAGCAAGAAAAGTGATTTCACACTTTCTCACTTTCGCTCTCCGTATGTCACATTCTTATTCTCTCCGCTATACATATCTCTCTCGTTCCTATATTATATTCAATACCGCTACAAGTGCATTGTAGCTAAGTCACAATTAGTTTCGTTTTTTTCTTTTGCATTTGCTAATGTTTTGTTTTTTTATTGTTACTTTAATATAATTATTGTTTTTGTTGTTACTGCGGCTAGCTATTTGGGTCAAATATTTAAATTTTTTTATTGATTTCGCATGCGAAAACAAAAATTTAGTTCAACGCTACTAATACACAAAATTCAATCTGAAATTCAGGAAATTTTACACTTGACAAAAAGTCTCGTAAGAATTTTTATCACGAATTAGCGAAATGTAAATTCAACTTATTTCGTTACATTTTAATGTAACATATGTACTTAATGGAAACTTACCTTGAAAGCTTTAAAAGAAGAGACTACATATGAGGCGCCGTCCTCTAATTCATCTAAATGATATTTACGATCGCCATCCATGGAGAACACATAGCGGGCACCACGTGGCAAATCCATTTTTGGAGATATTTTATCAAGAAGATTATCAAGCGAAGTTATGTCGCGGCCAGGACGATAGCGCAGTTCAACGCCGGGAAAGAAGGGGTCACCATTGCGATAGAATACCACACGACGAGCTTTCCAATACGAGAGATTCGAATAACGACTGGCAGCACTCATAACACTGTTCATGTGAGCATTAGATGACAATTCAGGACGTGATTTGGAACGCACCAGAGGCTGGACCGGTGGTTGTTCGGAATTCTCGCTCATATTGTCTTGATAAACTGGGGTATTAATGTCTGTTCGACTCTGGCGACCCGAGTTTGGTAAACCAATCTTACGCTGCGACCAATAGTCATTAGCAGTTCCTGCAGTTCGGCTTATATCGTACTCATCTTCGTTGTCACTGGCCGGCGGATAATTTCTATTGCGTAAATCTGTCAACAATTTTACTGGACTGGAATGGTTACTAGTATCGGTTTGTGTTTGTTTTAGTAAATTCTGTTTACAATTGTTGTTATGATTATTGTTACTATTGTGGTTGTCGTTGCTGTTGTTATTGCTATTCGCTTTTTTATATTCTGATTGTATTTGTTGTTGCTGATGATGTTGTGGCTCCCCATATGGTTGTGTTGGCGACGTATTTGGCGAAACGTCTCGTTCGAGTTGTGCGGTCGTACTAAGTTGTGGCGTTGCTCTGCCGCCATCCATAACTGATGGCTCGTTAGTTGAACCATTTAACGCGTTTTCGTGCTCTTCTTGATTGGACATGACTTGAATGAATGAAATCAATGACGTCGCGTATACTGTAACAAAAAGTACTACGAAGAATAGCACACAAGCGAAAAAAGACTTGAAGGAGGAAAACTAAAAATCAAATCTAAAGAAAGCCTTCGTTTACGCTGCTCTGCACAATGTTTGTTGAAAACAACAGTTTTTTCTTTTTTTCTTAAAACTGTTTTTTTTGCATACAATTTTTGTTGTATAAAAGGCGCGTTGGTCGCTTATTATTTTTTTTCCCTGCTGTTATACTTGAGTTTTGTTTAATTTGACTTTTAGGATACGCTGCGGTCTAACTTTCCATTACATGAGTCAAAGCTGTTTTCCGCGAGTGTGGGAGCCCGTAGATAAATTACCTTCAATTATTAGTTTTTAGGTGTAACTGCTTGTCGTGACATGTTTTTGGATTGCTTATTTTAACAACTTGATTTCTTTTCAATCGTTTAGAGCTCAATTTGATAAATTTCTTCTTCTCTTAATCGACCTTGACCCTGTGAAAAGTAAAATACTTGCATAATATATTTTATTCGAATTAATCAGCGAACTATTTCTAAACAACGCAATTACACTATGTATTAGGAAAAAATTTCAAGGTCATTGAGAGACTGTTTGCCAATGCCGTGCCATGTGCTATGTACAACTTCTTTTCTAACAATTTTAAGCTGCCATTTTAGAACTACTATACAAGACTTCCTAGAAAGTTGATCGTTTTCCTGGTAGTCATTTCCGCAACCAATTCGCCTATGCTTTGATAGCTTTTTCTAAATATTTACCACTCTTGTGGATTAAATCAGCATTATTATCGACAAAAAAGAAACCCAGTATATGATGCTGTATTATGGTGGTTAGGGAAAACAAACGTAAGTTGGCAATGTGGAAATGTAGCCCATGGTGCGATGGATCGTGGATTAAACAATAAATTAATTTATTATTGGAGATTAAAGTTATATGCTAACAACTATTTTCAAGCTTCATTTTAAAATAGAAATAATTGCAAAAAAAAAAATTTAAAACAATGCAAACAACGCGTGCAAAGCCGACCACGATCAACACAATTCCTCGTTTATTTTTTCGATAATATAGTAAAAATTGTGCGTTGTGTCAATGTTAAGGCATAGTTTTCACAGGAACTCTTGTGTATGGAGAAGTCCATAACATGAGCTAACGTGGTCCCTGTTTAACAAAATTAGTCTACTTGTCAAAGATCTAACTGTTTCTTCATTTACTTTCGCCATAAAATTAGACTTCGTTGACGCGTAAAATCTTCTTTTAATGAGAACCCCTACATACAGCATGTTGACTGAAATATATATGTACGGGTACAATCAACTTTTATATCAAAATACTACTACATTATAAAATATTATTATAAAATATTAAAACTTGGACGTTTTTCTTCTATAAAGATTTTCATAGGCTTCATAAGGAGAAAGCCCGAAACCTACGCATTCGTAGTTCAAATTTGACGCCGTTAACGATTATGTTAATTTCCTTTACGGCTCGATTTTCATTATAAAATTTGAAAAATTAGGTCTTTTTTTTCCATAAAAATACTTACTTTTCTTGGCAGTGGTCATATGTATATATATATCCTTTTTTTCATATTATTAATCACTCAGAGGATGAACCCCATAAGTGCAATATGATGCGGTTAGAAAAAAGTTAACAAAAAGATGCAGAGATAGGGAATGATAGGGGCGCGTGTCCAACTGGTAGGAATTATAACTTCATGTTTATAGAAATTGATTGAAAAAACTTCTTCACCCAATCCAAATTCTTCGCATTAACATAGTCTGGCTAAAAACCATTATTCACCGGCTTTTGTCTAAAAATTTTGAATATTGGAAATTTATTCATATGAGGACTTTTCGGTTTGTCCAAATAACTCGAAAATTGCGACCTGTAGATTGAACGCAAAAATATCCATACGCCAAATGGGCACTCAGAAAAGCGGACAGATAACCTTATCAGAAGTCTTACTTTGAGTCTTGGTATATGCTGTACCACAAGTGGTGTACGCGAATAAGGTATCATTCAATTAGTTCGTAGAATGACATACAGATGCTGCCACTATTGGCGAATCCATACAGTTTTCAGATAGTATCAGTAGTCAAATGAAGCGTGTGAATTTCATGACATTCCGAGCATTACTTTGCAAGTTACATGTTGTTTTAGTGACGTAACTGAATTTCGTATGTTGATAACGCATTGCTTTTTAATGGGGAAAAATACGATTCAAGCAAAGCAATAACTTGAAGTTCTATTTGGACTCCATCGAGGCAAATGACAAAGAAATAGTTTGCCAATTTTAACCGTGGGGGGATTAAAACCTCTCTCTTTCGATTCGAAGTGGTTTAACGCCTTTGCTCACTTTTGCTCAAAAGCAACAACGTGTTGATTATTCGGAGCGCTCTTTAAGCAGAATAAAAAGGATTTTTTCATGTGATTTGCGACAATGGATGGAACATTGAGTCAAACAGGCGGTCAGCCGAGTGGACAATATCAGGTTTGCATTTAAGGATATCCATGGTACAATATTCATCGACTCCATTGAGAAGGGACAAAAGGAATTGAAGAAAAAAGTGTTCTTTCACCAAGAAAATGAAACGTGTTACAAATCGACCACAATACTGGCAAAATTGCACGAATTGCACTTCGAACTGCTTCCATATTCACCGCGACTACTACCTGTTCACGATTCTCAAAAAACTGCTCGCCAAAAAGACATATGGGTCGAACGAAATATGATCGCGGAACCTAAAGCTTAGTTGAACAGATCTTCCTATGACAAATGCATAGAAATGTTAGAGCAACGTTGAAATGTATGGAATGCTGTTATTCTTGAGGGAGATTGTATTAATGAATAAAATGAAATTTGGCCTAAAATTTGCTATTTTGTAAGTGATCCTACGAATCGATTAAGTGATGTGTTTATATGATTCTCCCTTAACTCTTTCACAAATGCTTCCACTTTTACAAAAAGGAAAATCAGTTAGAGAGAAAACGAGACTAAAGTTCTTAATCTCTGTATTTGAATATCTTCTTAAAAATTAAATTTTGTAAATTGCTTTCTTAACGAACAGGTTTTCCTTATATAATTGCATATAATTCCAATTAAATCGAGTCAAAGTATTTGATAATTTGTTTGATTGAGGGTTTCGTACTCTTTTCTTTCTTTTACTACATTTTAAAAACGACTATATTCTTCAGCCCCTTGAAAGCAACAGCGAGTTTGCTGATTCCACCTACTTTTAAACTGAAGTATACTAAGCGCTGCCACACAACGATTTACTGATCAGTCGAGTGCAACAACAGCACATTATAATTTGCAATAAATGTATTCAACTTTTTAAGAATTCTATTTTTTATTTTTTTTTTTTTTCTTGAGTATGTGGAGGAGAAGAAGAAGTTTTAGAAATTATAAGTTTATTTTTTATTTGAATATGACGCTTTCAAGAAACTTTACCGTCTGACCATACAGTTAGTTTAATGACATTTAATTTCGATATTCATTTTCTCGACTAACCGAACGAATCCAATTTGACCAATAATGTCAATAGATTCAAGATTCAAGAATTCAATTAACTGTTATTCGTACCACACTCTAACAATTTTAACGCACGCACATACACACATTCAGATGTTTATACATTCACTCTCGGAGATTGTCTATTGGTATCTGGGGTCGAGTTCTATAGTGATTGCCCTCAATCACTTAATGCACATAATTCTTTTCAAATTCTTTCGCTGTTAAGTTTTTTGTTTTTTATATTCGAGTTCTTCTTCTTCTTTTATTTTGATTTTTGATATGGAATATAAATTGTATATTTTCTTTTCTTTAAAATCTTTATAAAAGAAATACCGTTGTTGTCATCTTTTATGTTTGCCGGTCGAATTCTTTGTGATTCATACCTCAAGTGCTTGTCCGTTCCTAAGTTTCACAATGTTGCGTTCTCTTCAAACAGCACTGCCATACAACACAATGAGGTCGTCATATTGTTGTGTTGTATTGTAGTTAAGCAAAATTGTTTATTTTTTCTTATAACATTTTCACCACTTAATTGCTCATAGGAAAGTTTTATATACACACACACATATATATATATATATATATATATATATATATATATATATATATATGTATATATCGTCCATGAAACAAAGCTACTTCAGTTAAATAATGTTGCATATGCCTACTGTCGTGACTTTGTTAACTGCCCCCAACGGGCCGATTGACCCAACTCCATATGGTCGCGCCATAACCGTTACCGTTACTGCTATGTCAACATACTTGTTATAGTTTTTGTGAATGTTCCCACCCAATATGTTTACATATTTGATTTTTACCCCCTTCTTTGAACTAATGTGAAACACTGAGTTTGCTAAAGCAAAACTCGTATTTACACATTCGTCGTCCGTGTTCATTAAACTATCTCAGCATTGCACAGTCTGCTGCCATATACGCTATTCACCCCAACACACACATATATATATATAATATTACCACAAGCTCTCCTCTTTTACCTTAAGCTAAGGACCTACTTCGGTGCACATTGTTTCTACCATCAACCACCATTTTTTAAACTCTTAAATTATGTCTTGTATTTTGTGCACATTCTCGGTACCTGCTTTAACGGAAGTTGCAATTTTTTGTTATCGTGTTTATTGTCGTATCGTTTGTTGCTTCTTGACGTGCACGTGAATGTTGTGTTTAGAGAAAAAAAGAAAAATAAATAAATATAATAAAAACAAAAACAAAAAGGAAAGTACCTTATGCAAGAGCTACTTGTGTATGGAATATGGTGGTTTTTACTTTCCTTTAGTGTACGAGTATGGATTGGTTTCAATTTTAGGTTTGTATGTCACGCTGTTGTATGTTGTTATTATTATTGTATCTTTTTGTTTTTTATACTCACAACTATAGGTTTGCCGGGATAAATATTTACTTTAAAATTTGCTTTTAGTTTTTTGTTATGTCCCTTTACGAACGAGATCACCGCAGAATAACAACAAAATCTCTATGTCGTTGTTGTTCTGTTTTTGGTAAGGAAATTTTTGCATTTGTTTTTTTTTGTTTTTTTTTTTTTAAATCAAAAGGTTTTATAATGTACGCTGCGCAATAGCATACGATTAGGGTCTTTTTAAGAGCAAGTTGACATTATGTAACAGTTATTTGCGTTCTTAGAGCACGGAAACCCTTTCGCACAATGTTTTGTACAAAAAGGAAAAAAAAAGCGACCTTCGTTAAATACTTTCAAATTTAAAAAGAAAGTTTAAGCCTTAAAATGGTACCGTACTGTGAAAGTCAACACCCTATGTCTGTTCTGTGTTCTGCTTTTCTCACATCAGTTTCCGACAAAGTTTCAAACATCTTTACACTTCATTATACGTCATATAAGATTGTTTGGCACAATCGCAGCTCCTATCAACGCTTCGCAGCGTACCTTAACTGGTCGAATAATACATGTACAACAAGTACATACAGTAATACAAGTACAATACAGTACAACTGTTTTCTTTCGTCTACATGCAATTATTATGGAAAAGAGGTTTCAGTTCTTTGTTGTCCGTGTTTTCTTTCTTATCTAAACAGCTTTTGTTTTTAACTGTAAGCACTGCAAGGATTTCATCGTAAAATATACTTCGCCTTGCAATATACTTGACTTCACACGGTTATTACATGCATGTCAATTCTTTCATTCCACAGACTTACAACATCAAAATGCAACAAAATTTTTTTTTTTTTTTTTTTGTCAATTTGAAGACGTAAATGTCAGAGTCTGTTGTTGATTGCTTGTTTGTTAATTTTTGAGCAAATGCCCCCAAATATAATCATGTTAAATAGTGTACTGACGTAATGATCCAATGTAAGGTGGCTTCGTGCGCACAAAATGTACGTTCAAATCTCGTAGATATTGTAGTGACCGATACATTCGTTTAATTTAATATCCAAATTGCAAATGTGAGAATTTCAGAATTTTGGCATTTATTACATGAAGGTTTTCTGAAGTTAGTTGATTACGTTCTCGGCCACGACGACTATATGCTCAGTAAATAATAGCTCAATAACTTCGACTAGATAGAGAAACAAAAACATATTTTTGGACATAGCATCTGAACCAAAGGTGCCCGAATATTGTTTGTTGCGAAATGGGGTTTTGTTAGAATAAAAAAAAAGTTATGAGAGTATACGGAAAAGCTACATACTATCCGAAAACAAGAATGCAATGTATATGCGGTTGCGAGCGAATCTTTTATACTCATTACCATTATTAAATTTTTGTAGAATAATTTCGTGGAAATTTATATCGTGTATATGTTATAGTTTATGAGCAACGAGCAGGAGAGAAGGAAGGAAAGCGAAAGTGTTCGCAGTTTTTATTATATAAGCGGTATTTTCACTTTCGCTAATGGAAGAATCTTTACCACAGATACTACACAGTTCGGCAGGCCGACAGACCAGCACTCTTAGGTGCATACGAAATATGAAACTTGGCAAGTATTTATATACTTTATGGGGTTGAAGCTTGTTTTACATGTTAGAAAAGCATTGAAAAAAAAATTAAATTTTGACTACACTATTATATTGGGTGAACGTGGTCAATCTCTTCCATTTGTAAACAGGTACTATAGCATCGCTCAAAGAGCATAAGTTAATATTCTTGTAGTCTTATCTGCTGTAGTTTATGAGTAAAGAGCAAAAATCTAATTTTTTTTTCTCTTTTGAAAAGCAGATGTATTCTCAGTTTCATTGGTGCTATGGGGATGTCCTTCCGTTTTCAATACTAACTTCCTGCGTGCAAGAACCTCCAATGTTTCTTCCAAATTCGAAGTCCATAACGGCAGTTTTGTGGCCAAGAGAAAGGTTACAACCGACATTAGGCAGACGGACATGCTTAAATCGATTTAAAATTTGATGTTGATCAAAAATATATATAATTTGCGGGGTTTCTAAGACTCTCTTCTCGGCGTTGGAAACTTTTCGATTAATGAATCGAAACCCTCACCTTTCGGTGGACGGTGTAATATATACCTAAATAATAGCGACAATACTTTCCTTTTATTAAACCCTACTTTACACATTAACTATCTATTTAATCGTATTAATTATTTGAACTTGCAAAGGAAAAGGATTGATTCAGTGTTTCTCATAACATCTTTAGATTTTAATGATTGATCATTTTCATCATTTTCGTAACATATTTGATTATACCCAACATCATGTTATATCCAGTGTATCCAAATTAAATTTTTTTTTTTTTTTTTTTTGAATACCTTTATAACGCGCAGAAACAAGCTTCAGAAACCCCATAAAGTATATAAATTCTTGATCAGGGCAAAAAAGACTGCCCGGCTGTTCGTCTGCCAATTCGTCCATTAGCCCAACCGTGTAGTATTTGTGGTAGTTCCCGCTCGCAAAAATGAAAATATTGCCTACAAATTTGCAAAAGAATTTTTAGTGGATAGATTTTTAAAGGATATGACACAACGCTAACGCGCCGACGCGAAGAAAACTTGTATTTTTTCTCTTTCTTAGGATAATGGTGATGGGTATAAAAAATTCGGTCACGATACGAATATCATTTTCTTACTTGTCTTGTAAGGCTACATTAATATTAGAGCATGCATAAAATGGCAAAAATAATTACATTCAAGGAGTGCAAAGAAAAAGTTGTTATCTGCATTATTCAGTACAGTATACAGAATGAAGCGTTCAGTCTCAGTACCTACACAAATATGAAAGTATCAGTATGCTAAACTCCTTTTATAGTCGCGTTGCATGATGCTTTATGGATAAGTGAAAAGGTTTTATGTAAAAGATAAAATTGCTAGGTTAGGTTCGCGGTAAATGTAATTTTCAAGGGTTAGGTTTTTCGATTTTGTCCTGTTCGATTTGCCAAATCAACACTTTCATGTAGTAATTTGCTGTTTTTTGTTTGGTAAATACCGAGAAAAAACACAAAAATCAAAAGCACATTTACTTTTTCATCAACCTGCCAATATACAGTCAAAAGTAACAGATTGTGTGTGCTCCCACATCTGTATGCTTTTTATCAAAAAAGGCTAGAGGTAAAGTGCAAACTGGAAACTGGGTCTCGTGGTGTATTTAATTATTTTGAACGTACACCTATACTTGTAAAGCTAGCAAAGAAGGATATTTTAGTACTGAAAGTCTTTTATTCACTAATACGTCTTAGAACCGATTTCTATTAATGTCACTCCAGGATTGCTAACTTTGCGTTTGATGCAGCTATTCTAGGCTTCATGCATACTGTCGGCAAAGAAGTTTCACTATCTTTGTTTTCTTTGGGATGAGGTTTTCTCTAACGTTAATCTCAATAACTATTTCCATCGGAATTCGTCACAAAGTTGCTTTGGTAGGGCACTATGCTGATCGCATTCTGCTAGCGAATAAGATGAAATTGACAGTGAAACATGAGAATAAATTGGTGAAGTAATGATTTTTATAATCTCATGACTTTCATAGTTACCATCGCATATGTTGTGAACGTAACTAGGTGCGTATGTTTTACGATAAGTTGTTCTCGGTATTGTCCGCAGATGTTAGACTCTAAATGTTTATTATCATCGATTGATCTATAAACTTGGATTAATTTATCGTCCTTTGGCATAGTGTGATTTAAAGGATTTTGGGTTCCCTTATGAAGTTGTAGCCCAAAAAACTTTTAAGAATCATATAAGTAAGAATATATGATCGGAAAATTTCCTGTTGAATTTCAGCTCTACTCATTTCCATAATTATATATTTCAAGTCTTTACTTACATGAAAGCGTATGCGGAAACGTTTTTTTTTATGTATAAAAAAATTTTTTTTGGCAAATCGTTTTAAGGAATGGGTCTCTTATCTACACAATAGATGTTTTCTTTGTTAGAAGATTAGATGTGATGAATTATGAAATGAATGGCGATCAAAGATGTACATAATTTGTATACAATAACCCCCTTTCTAGATGTTATACACTGAGTGACAAATCAATTATGGCATGATTCGTTTCTACTTAACTTAAAGATGCTTTTGTCATTTTCTCCTTTGCTTATGCATACGAAATCGGTAGCAAATGGCCAAAAGCATATATGTTGTGCATATATTGGATCCTGTGTTTCAAAATTACAGAAATTGGAATTTATTTCGGATATATAACGTATCGTTCAGGAAGTCTCCTTCCTGATATATATATATATGGGAACACTGTTGAATCCCTCATGTGATTTCTGGCTGATACCAGCAAAGAAAGGAAATGTATGACAATTCCATGACATGCCGACCATTAGTTTACGAAGAGTTAGCTGTTAGCCTAAATTCGCAGCATCAGTAAACAGTAACACTCATACTACCTTCCAGATCTAGGAACGCCATACAGTTAAAAAGCGCAAGTGAGAACATTTTGCGATGGAAAAAAGCCGTGTAATCATAAGAATGTCAAACCACATTTTATTAGGTAAGAAAACTACATTCGGTTATGACCGAATCTTTTTTATATCCACCATCTTTAGCCTACAAAAGTGTAAAGAAAAGAAAACGAAAAAATGGAATTTCCATTCTCGTTAATACTGAAAGCGCGTAACTGATTATTACCGTTTTTCGTAGAATATATGCGGAAATTTTTACCGTGTGCCTATTTTAGTTTACGACTAATGAGCGAAAACCACGAAACGCGCAAACGTTTTCAGTTTATTTTACGCTGTCAGCGTGCCTTATAGTCCATTTGGAACATTTCAAGGTCAAGTTGTGTGAAAGGATCTTCAGTGTTTCTGCCGAAATTTGAGGTTAATATCTTTAACCTTCTGAATGAAAAAGGATGGTTACAACAGCTATTGCACAGATGAGCCCACGGACAGACGCACATGTATACATCAATTAAATATTTGATGCTGCCTGAAGCTTCTCGTTGGATATTCCAAACGTTTTGGAAAAGTGAAGCTAAGCAGTTTATATTAAACAACATAATAATATACTGGAACATTATAATCAAAACAAAGAGATTTGCGATGTATACGATGCTGCTGCTGTTCTAGTACGCGCTGTAAATGTTAAGGAAAAATCTGCTTTATTCGAAATCTAACACCTTAAGTGATAATCAAAAGAATTACTCGCATACGCATAGGGGAACCCTAACTATTACATTTGCTTTGAAAAATTTCAATAACTGCGCCTATGGTAAAAAATTAACTGTTCTTACCGATCATCAGGGCCTCGCGAAATATTTGGAAATAAACAACAACCAAGTTTATTCATTGCAGCCAGATCAACAAATATGGGCCATAGAGCTGTTCAATTGTTAATTCTGATGAGCCATTTTATTTGAATCCTGATGGGACTAAAAACGAAATGAAAAACTTGTCTCCTCTCAATGCTTCTGTTTAGGTGTGAATTATATTCAAACTGTCGGATAGCTGTGAGGTACAGATTAAAAGTCACTGTCAACAATATTCTTCGGTATGTGTTAAAGCAAGGAGGTTACATCCCAGCATATGTACATCAATCGTTAGTCTTCGCAGTTGAAAACTAAGTACTGCTACGGCTGTATAAAATTATCTATATAAGGCAGCCTCTATCTAACATCTCTATGAGAAACTAAGATCCGCGAACACCAATAGAGACATCAAAATTATACAAATGGGTTTGTATTGCCTTTTATTTTTTTATTTATTTTTTTTATTAATAAATTATACAAATGGGTTAGTACTGCATTTTATTTTTTTATTTATTTTTTTTATTAATAAATTATACAAATGGGTTTGTACTGCCTTTTATTTTTTATTTATATGAACATATATAAAATGGATTGCTGAAAAGTTTAAATGCTTACCCATAAGATACGATAATGTAATTAATCGTTAAGGAGGTAAACCACTGTAACATCCTAAAATAAGGTAGTTATTGACAATTTTTTTAAAATAGAAAGAAAGTTAGTAGAGTAATAAATAGTCTTTGAGGAGACTACTTCTCTCACTCTTTTGTTGAAAACAAACTTAGAAATCAACAAACGGAGGGTTAAGCTCTAATTTTCCAGTAGAAATTTATTTGACACACGAATTCTTTTTAGCGTGATAACGGAAAACATCCAAATTTCAAGGAAAACATTTCCTTATTCCCGGCTTTATATGGGGGGGGACGCTTACCCTTCTCATTTCTGTATATATGTATATGTATATATGACATCATTGGTCTATATTTCGTCATTGATTTATTACTTGTGCTTATAGCGTATTTTCACAGTTTCCTTTTCTATTCATATATTGCATAGTTAGTTACTTTATCTGTGTATACCTCATTGTGTGCATACACATATACTCGTATATTAGGAGAAGAAATTGGCTGATTATTATAACAAATCTGGTTCGTTCATTTCTTCGGAAACTTTGGGTATACTTCGATTGACTTTGGTGTTTGTACGGTATAAATTTCAATCGTTGTTCGGTATATACTCAAATGTGAAGAGGCGGATGTTGATAAGCAATATTAACAGCGTTGCATGTTAAAAATGCAGGTCAAGCTGCGGAAGCTACGGATGAAGTTGGCTTCAGTAATCTATCAAACAGTTAAAAAGTGATTTGGAGAATTTCGTGGAAAAAGTTTTAATCTTGACGACGATGAACGTTCTGGAGGCCCGCGAAAGTTGTCTGTGACCAGATTCAAAGTTCACCAGGCAAGAAGGCAGTGCAATGGGTGAAAATAGGATTTCAACTCAGGATAGTTTAACTGCGCAGAATGAGAAAGAAAATGGGTTCCGCGTGAGTTAACCGAAGAGAGCAAAAAGTTGATAACTCCTTCCGTTTATGATGTCACTGTAAAAAGAAGGATTATCTTTATCAAATTATTACGGGCAATGAAACATGGATAATGTACGTCAATCCTGGACAAAGGAAAAAACATTAGGGTTGATTCAGGCAAAACCATCTATATCTCATGCAAAGCCGAATATTCATACTCCGAAAGCACTACCGTACAGTTTGTGGCATTGGAAAAGAATCATTCTCTACGAACTTCTAAAGTGTGGCGAAACTAGGACATCTGAGCGGTATCAAGCCCAACTAGTCAAACTTGATGGAAAAAGATTATTTATGGGCAAAGTTACTCGAAAGGTAATTATGCGGCAAAAACGACCAAGGAAGTGATCTTCTATTTACACTGGGAACTTCTCCCGATTGGGGCTTATCCTCCAAACCTTTCTCATTCTAACTACTACTTGTTCAGATCGATGGAATCGTATTCAGCAGATCAGCGGTTCATAAAAGTTGAAAATGTGTGAAAATGTCTGAATAACTATCTAACCTGCTGCGAGGGCGTCCGTAACCTGCCTGGTAAGAGGCAAAAAATCGTAGATATTGATAGTAAACATAACAATTATTAAGCTTTGTAACGAGCACATCTTAAGTAAATTTGAATTTTCAAAAAATATCAAAAATACATAGCACTCGTTCCTACAGCCGACATACTAAATACCTAATCGCTTTTGCTTTATAAAAACATTCAACTATGTATTATATTATTAAAAAGGAAAGGTCTCTTTTTTTTACTGTGGACCATTGCTTCTTCTCGCCCAATTGTAATCTACTCCTTTAATAACTTATTACTAATGTATAGACATGTTGTTACATGTAACAATATTAAAACTCCTAAGGATATATATACGGTAGTTACGGTATAGTTACGGCACGCTGGAACATGATACTTTTTTTTTGCTCCTACCAAGCAAGTCAACACTAGCAAATAAATCATTCCGGCGTAAGAATGTAAGGAAGCATTTCTTTCCTTACTTATTACATTAATTTTATAGTTAAATTAAAATTAATATTTATGATTTACTTCCACATGTACATTTTTTTACAGGGTGCCTAGATATTTTATCGCACCATATCATCATATAAGTGAATAAATAATTGATTAAAATGCAACCTTAAAATAAAACAGAAATTTCCTTCAACTTTCAGCCTTGTTTTTAGCTATATTGCCTGCACACAGAGCGAAGTTATCCTCTAAGCCATAATAAAAACTTATCATTCTCTAAACTGTAGTAGAAATAAACTACTCTAAGCTATAAAATTTATCACACAGTTATTCTCTAAAAGATATACCAAGAGCTATGCCTAAAATTGTGGTGTTCACCATGCAATACTCTCCTCTACCCGATAGGGTTATTCTCTAAGCTAAGTTGGGCTTTAAGCATTAGACGTAATTATGAGACAGGCAATGTAAAGTCCGTTATTTTCAACTTTGAAATATTTACAACACAGACAGACTATGGTCTGAGCCTTAGGTAACCCACTGGTTTATGCCGCCATCTTAATATTAAGTAGCTATATACACAGTAGTAAATATGAAATAATAACATAATAGTATGGCGCATACACTCAAAGGAGTTGGGAATGAACCGAGATAGATCTGTGGGTGTTCAGCAGCAGGTAAACCTAAATGTAAGACCGCTTATTTATCCCGGACGCAAAGGTCGCTTGAAGGATAATAATGTTCACCAAGACATCGTTACTTCATAAAATTTTGCCCCGAAGTAGGGTAAGTTCCTCACGATTCAGGCGCACGCTAAGTAGACCTGTTTGGCCGCAATTACAAATCAAACATAATAGTCACAAGTCTGGAAAGAACATCAATCGGGTAAAGTTATAAAGACCTGGCACACTCGAACTACGCAGATATATTCCAGCTGTCGTTTACTCAGTCTGTCCACTTCAGCGAATTTCTATTTGTAAACTCGCTTACGAGTTACTGCGATCATCAGCATCATAGGTCTGTGAGTAATTCTGTTCTGATTCCCCTCAGACAATAAAAACTGCACATTGCGATCAAAAATCAGAAGGTCTTGAAACGGATCGCTGAAAAGCTGAAAATAGTTCAGCTGTCCCCGCTACAAGACTTCTATAACACGAGACTCTTAATTCTGAAGGAACAATGAAAAGCTTCCTTAATTATTCTAAATTTCATGGAACTCTCTGTGTTACAGACTAGCTCTGAATCATTGCATATGTGTAGACATGTATACATACTAATCTACATACATGTATATATATTGTATGTGGGTGGGTGTATTTTTGTAATTCTTTAAAAATTAAGATAGATACTTGGCACGTATGTTGACGGCCACGAAAATTAATTGAAAATGAGTAAAAAGCATGTGTTCGCCGCGGCATGTCTAACATGCTATTAATAACCAAATATTGCAAGACTTAACTTAAAATAGATATCGACTTAAGACTCATTATAAGTAATTACCACACACACACACACACACACACACACGCACACACACAATCATCGAACAGAATAATATGTTTATAATTTATGTATTCATTCAAGGTATCGATAGTCCCTCACAAAGCGGATAATACATATGAACTTCTTGTCAACTATCAGTGTTGAATAGGAGTGTGTGCTTGTGTTTTGCATTCTATCTAAAAGTGTATATGTTAAATGGGCTTTGAATGAAAGTATCAACGTCAATGGCTCATGTGTTTCGATATGGGAATCCAAATGTAAATGTTTATGCTTATGTGCATGCAAAAAAGTTGGTTAACTTCTCACTTTGTTATTTCAGCCGCGGAAGGGTGGACATATACTAATTTTGCTACCATGTGTGCAACACCCAAAAGGAAGCTTCAGAGAACCCATAAAGTATATATATTGTTGATTGGCGTTAAATTCCGCATCGATGCGGCGATGTAGCCATGTCCGCCCGTCTGCTCTTCTGTTCGTTTGTGTCTGTGTGTTTTTGACACTTTCTTCGTCGCAAAAATATTAAAATATCGACTTAAAATTGAACGGTAGCATTGGAAACTTTTGCGCACAGGTGGATATTGGAAATGGGCCAAATCGGTCAATGTTCACGCCCACTGTAAAACGTAAATTGAAAACATCTAAGCAAAAGTTGGCGGGCTGTTACTTATTACTCGTTAATTATGAAAGATAGAAGGCTGATATTTTCTAATGTTGTTTTATAAAGGACGCTACTATTTATACTCAAAAATTGGAAATAGCTGTTGCGCCCACACAGAGTTAGTTATAAGTGATCAAATTCTTATTTATTTATGTATTTTTTTTTTGCTTTATTTCAACTTTTCTACTTATTAGGCATAGGATGGAAAAGAGAGAATATTGAAAATTATTCTATCGATTCTATTCGCAAGAAGACACATTGCCTTGCGAAAGATGAAAAAATCGGTCACGCCCTTATAAAATTATAAGTTTTTAATTTTGCTCTAAGTAAAATTTGTTAATAATTCCCCGGGATTAATTTGCAGTAGCAACTTTATCCTGTTTTATTGCTTTACGTTACCATAAAATTGGTGCTGGTATAATAAAATGGATGCTGATGGTTATACAAGAATCGGCTCAGCCGAACCTACCTTTTCTACCATTTGTTTTTTCATTTATTTGATTTGACGTGGAAATTGAGAAATGTATTCCTTGTTTCACTTTTCTCTTTCATTCTTAATTTCGTTTTCCTTGGAATGGACTCTAACATTAGATAATTAATGTTTATTTACTGGTTTTGCCAAAAAAAAGCGAATTACTACCCACTGTTGCCTGCGTTGTTTGATATTTGCTTTTCTGCCTTCTCAATTTACAAAAATTTGGTCAGGCGAGATTTTTTATGGTTCTCTTACGTGTCAGGCTTTGTAATTTTTCTCTTTCTACGTATTTTCTTAGAATTATTCTTATTATTCTTTACCTTTACGTGCAGATGAAAATAAAATTAATTGTCCCTTCTTTTCGTGAGCGTACACTTGTTCCTCGCAAAAGGCGGAAATAATGTTTCTTTGAAGAATTTTAAAGTTGATGACAGTAATTTTTCGTGCTTTAATTTTATAACGTCATCAAGTAAGTGCTTTTTTCGGATTTGTAATAAAAAACTAACTGGTAAAAAATATCAACATGATTTTTCTTTCACTTTAGATATTGCTTCAAGCCATCTTTAATTGAAAAAGATTTTTTGAGTTCTGCAAAAATTGAATCTTGCAATACAAGTTTTTACCTTTTTTCCACATAAATCTGCTCTTATTTCATCAATAAGGCGAACAAGGTCACTAGAAGTTAGTGGCTTAATGGAGTAAGCCAATTGTCCAACGTAACATGATTTTTGTGAAAAGCATAATTTTGTTGAAAGGTCACGTAGGCAATTTTAAAGATTACATGGCCCTTGAACTTTTCTCGTAATAAATTGGGAAAAATCCATATCGTCCAACGCGAAATCATCTAACTTGTGCCGCAAATTCCATTTTCGTATTCAAGTTGACTCTTTCAGCTCACAAACCAAATCCAAAAGATAATTTTCGTGCACTATGCGGTTACGTACGTATTGCATTCCACAAATGGTAGTAAGCTCCAAACAATATATGGAAAAAAATGTTGTTTGCAGAAGTGTCCCTCGTTTATCTTTACTTTCGGAATCACAAAAGGGATATAAAAAGCAAATAAAAAAAAAGGAAAGTTAAGTCTGCTCTATGCACATTTGTTCAACAAATTCGACTTCGATGAGAACTTTCCGAAACCATTGTTTATATTAGTTTTCCTTATTTATTATTTTATTATTTTGTCATACATTTGTCGGTGAAAAAGTTCCAGGGGAAATATATTAATGAGTAACGAATTGCCGGCTTAGCTTCAAGCAATAAGGTGTGAACTTCTTTAAAGTAAGCCAGTCGATCCTGTTATGATTTTTACGAGAGAAAGGCGGGAATTCATAATTTCCCCACGCACTTGAAATTTACAATTCCGTTTAAACGCCTTCACCCATGTTTCAAAACCCATGATAGAAAACTGAACCATGACATACTCGTACTTTTTTGTAAAGCGGTGTGATCTCATGATAAAAATTCGTGAAATGAGTAAACATTGAAAAACCGTTAGAAAGGAAAAATATGAAAATGTTCTTGCACGTTAAGCGAAAAAATACTGAGCGTTGTTCTTGTGCTTTTCTGTTTCGTCCATAATAATTGATTTTATCAGACGTTACTTTATTTTTAAATAGGGTGTAAAAAAAAGATCGAAAAATTTTTAGATTAAAAATATCATTATCAGCAATTTCCAAACGTAAAATAAAGAAAACACTTTTCCCGATTACTGAGTGTATTTAATATTTTATAAGTAAGTGGGTAACATTTTAATTTTATTAAACGAAACAAATAAAAACAAATTCCGGATCTTATCGTATCTAAGTTCTATTTCTCGAAAAAAAAATTGGAAAAATGTGCAGATTTTTCAGCGTAACCAGCAACTAACACTCCTCTTATTGACAAAAAGTTTGTCGTTATTGCATCTAGAGACAATTTAATGTCTGATTTAATTCTTTTTGCAAGATTTAGATAACATTACGTCTGACATTGACTCTATTTCGCTTATGAGTAATGGAAGTTTATTAGTTCTTGCGCGAAATTCTCACACTACACAGAAAATTGTAAGAGGGAAAACCTTTTCCAACTTATTCCCTATCTCAGTCAAAACGCATGAAGGATTCAAGCCGGTGAAAGGCATAATATATGTCCCTTGTCTAAATCATGTTCTTGAAGCTGAAATAATTTTGCTGTTTGGTGGCCGTTTATTTAATTCACCTGACCAAATGCCGAAGGACAATCTCGCTCCATCTCCAGGAGAGAAAGAGTCTCATTTTTGATTTGTACGGTTTATCACTTTATGTAGATGTTGCTTGGCATAAATGTAAAGTTGGGCGTTATATTGCAAATGTTATCACAGAAAAAAATTGGCCTCATAATGAAAAAAGGCAAGAGCGACCCAACCAATCATAAGATTAGACACATGCGTTGTGAATGCCACAACCCTTCCAATATTTGAAGATTCGTATACGGAGTGTTTAGTCCTATACACGTTTTGAAAGTGCTTGGTGAACACAACAGCAACAATAACAATAGATATCTACAACTAATAATAAAGTTTACGAAGCTTCGCTTCAAAGTGAATATAGCTCTTTTGCTTATCATATCCAGCGCAGATTTACTATACCACATTTACATATAACATAGAAATATGCATCGGATGGCCTCATAATATATCTATAGGCCTATCTAGTCATCTGTCTGCCTAGAGAAACAACCTTAGCGTCAGATTCATTCTTGTCACCAATGTAAGGGTAAACTTGAAAATTAATTTAATCATGTCCAAATATGAGCTCAATTAGGCTTAGTTGACACAACTATCTATGAATAGTTGTCGAAGTGTATAAAAAACGACTTGAAATGCAAATGATAAGATATATAGATATATAGATGATGTATGTGATATATAAATTTGTGGTAACTATTGAAAGATTTGAGGGAACTTGAGCGCAGTCAGTGCTTGTTATATACACCATGTTTGGTACAAAGGTATAGTAAGTTTGTGTGGATGTACTAAATACACGGATGTCTTCTGTTTTATTTGAATTTTAATTAAGTAAAAATAATAACTAATATCCTAACTTAATATTTTTCACAAATACATACAAAAAAACTTTAATTACGTTGGCTACGCTTGTTAAACGTTTGAAACTAATAAGGAGTTAATGTGCGGTATAATGTTGTATGTATATCATAACAGTTATTACGGCTATTGTTGTGCTTATCGGAGATCTCCATAAGTTTTGAGAACATAAGTCGATATAGCGAAGTCTCTTTGTTAACATTCTTATGAGAATCAGAAATTGATGATCATGTTGATGAACTGCAGCCTGTTGTAGACATAGATCTAAAATATGAAAGGAATATAAACGTTTGTCAATTTCATCTATGAAATGATTAATCATTTTTAAACCTACTCCAAACAGCTTCTACTACTCCATTGCAATTAACGAAAAGCTGTTATTTTTCAATCCATGTTTGTGGTTAAATGTCCAATAAAGAATAAAGGAAACAAATTCTAGTAAAGTAAGTAAAATAAGTAAAATGGTGTGAAAATGAGGCAAGAATTCTTTATTAATGAACGCTAGCACAGTTTTTCTACAGAGCCTCATTATATAGCGCTGCGTTATTATGTAGCGATTTCTTTAGCTTAATAAAAAAATTTTAATTATTTATGCTCGTACTTTCCATTTTTTATTTGTTATGGGCTCAAATGTGTTCTTAAAAAGGCCACGTTCTGACAGTTAGTTATGTCACGAACTGCTAGTGGTCGATAAATCATATTAATAAGCATATAACCATAATAAGATGAAGCAAAGTTCATGCAAAGTCCGTAAACAAGTGTCTGATGTTAAGGTCGTATGCAAAATTTTTTTGCCTGTTTCACATCTTATGACAAGAGGTTATTTTGCGAAATATTTCAATTCGTTGATTCAAGGATTTCCTAAAAGTTTCTCAATATAAATTTCACATCAATTCGAAAAGCATTAGGCTTCAATTCAAGCGCGTAAATTTGTTTGAATCTATCATTAGCACAAAACCCGTACGACTCTATAATAATTAATTGTATTTCTTACACTTAAATAGTTTCTTATACTCAGGTGTGTTAATCTAGAAGTTCTTTTCATTATATTGTTTTTATGCATTCAACTGCTTGCAAGATAGCGGCATTACGATTGAATGCGTTCGCTTCATAGTGTTAAAAAGCCTTTATATCAGCTATTTAGTGCAATATTCTCGTCTCATTGGACGAATTGCAGGTTTTCCAATCAGAGTGGGCGCATACACACCTAAACAGTTTGTTGTACTCAAGTGTATTAATCTAGAAGTTATTTTAATAATATTGTCTTTAGAGATTGAAAAGAAAAAATAAAGCGCATGTATATATAATATATAGATATTTATGTCCTTCGGTTTTCTACAAAACATTTGAAGTCATATAAGGCCCTTTGACACCCGTATAGATAATAACTTTGTAAAACAATTCAAGTAAACTTTCTCAATATTCTCGGCAAATGCGTAAGTGAGACCATTTGTATCTCATTTAATTTTCACCTACAGTGTAACAGTGTGAACGCTGAAGACGTAGTAAAAAGGGGAAATAAAAAGCAATACGCAAAATAATTCAAAAACCACTGACATTTTTGGAAGACCCTGAAGTACAAGCGATTACAGAATCTCTAATCGAGAGCCGAATCTACGATTGCGATTAAAAGAATGTGTGCACTGTAATAGCATCGAACTACTCAATATCAAGGAAGATTTACATCTGTGTTCACTATTTTACAAACGTGATGAGCAACGTAATATGGCCAACTTCAAGAACCAATGAGAGCTACAAATACGTACAAGTAACTTAGTGAACAATAAAATTATGAATCATTATCTACTGAATTTTGCCCAATCGTTCAATGACGAATCGAATTGTGAACTGAATTATGAATTAGAGCCCGTTCCGAAAAACATAATTAAAATCAAGAGCAGCGACTAAAGTCGCGTATTCTATATTTCTTTGGTTTAATTGTGTTAGATCTTAGATTTAATTTCGCTGGCGTTTTTTTTTTATTGCTTTTAGTTCTCCTCTCGTCGCAAAGTAGTAGCAAAAATCAGAATGCCTCTGATTACCTATATCTAATTACATACAAACTAAAAGAAAAAGTACTAAAGCAGTATTTATTCAGATACATCGTTTAACCTGATCCATGCCCAGACGGAGCACATTGCTGCTGAAAAGTCCGGATCACAAGCGGTTCATCAGAGATGTCGCTGGTGTCTCAGTACAAACATTTGTGTTTCTTGATAGAAGTTTTTGCGGAAGCGCGGTAAGTCACTACATGAACTGTGCTTGGTAAACAAGAAACTAGTCGGCCAAAAGCCAAATTTATGTTGGGCTGTCATGCGAAAATATAAACATAGCGGATTTTTTGGTGAAACTGCTGAACTGAAGATTTCGTAATATATGTTTCATTTCATCAGATTTGCTTATTTTTTCTTTTCCTTAGCGATTTGAGTTTTGTTATATGTTCATAATTACAAATTAATTTTATTTTCACAAGTTCCAAGGAGCGAGTACAGAATTTTGTTGTTTCTTACCGGATAGCAAGGAACGTTTAAAAACTTCAAATTTTGATGTTTTTCATATTTTTATATATATATATATATAAATATATTTTAATTGAGTTCCTTCTCACGTAATAAAAATGATAAAGCAGAGAGACAACTCTATGTTCCCTATGGATTCTTCCTCGCTTACTTCACTTAAACTTGTGCATATACGCTGCGTCATAATTCCTGTTTAGTAGTAAATTCATAAATTTGCAATATTTTGTGCATCCTCTTGGCTTAATTTTGTTGTGTTTTCCCCTATTCCACCATTTCAACTTAAAATCTTCTCAATCTCCTATCGTTTGATCAAAACTAATTAACTTGTCTTTACTCAAGTACAGCCAAGACCGCTAGGCGATTTTTGCTCTACGCCAGCCAAATCTAGAAGAAGAAAAAGTTATCAATTATTTTCTTCGATACATCACTTTTGAACAATTGGCTTTCACTGTTGGTTGACAAATTATTGAGGCAATCTTGAAATGCATAAAATAACTTACGTGTGGAACCAAAAAGAGTCACGGTTTTTGTCCTTAAAACTCAATCGTAGAGATATCCATAGTAAATTGATCGGTTATTATTTTTCATAAAGGAAGAAATTTACTTTCTCATCTTCCTTTTAGTTATAATAGTTTAGCAGCAATTGTGGTAATCAAACATTAAATTCATTAACATTGTGTGTATTTACTCGAGACTTTACGAAAAATGCAAAACCCCAGCGCAATTGAACGAATCCGCTTATAAACGAATGAGAATATATATGATAGATCCTCTTATAAATACTTTTCTATGTTATTAAAAGTTCAAAAATTGTTTGTTTGATTAGTTTTATTTTGGTAAACAACAAAGGGCAATGAAGCGTCTAGTTTACAATAGTTGACTTTATAACTTTCATTGTATTGTTAGGATGCTGAGCATAAATATAAAATTTTGTATAAATTTATTTTGAAATAAAAGTTTGTCTGCATATGTAAAATAAATTTTGTTTCTTAAGCATATATGCGTATATATATATATATATATATATATATATATATATATATACATATATATATATACCCTGCCCACAAACCATTGTTTAAATATTCAAGACTACATGGATGTGGCAGAAAAGAAAGGAGAATTTATAAAACCTTTAGGACAAATGTTTGAATAGTTAGTTGGCATAAAAGAAAAAAGAAACATTTCATTAAAGCAAGTACAATCAACAATGTTTCCCTTTGTTACAATTTAATAATGAATGCTGATATTTAATAAAACAAAAGATTGGAAAAAGGGCCGATACTTTATGCAGGTATATAATATCAATTAGAATCAAATTTTCCCAAATCCAATCCAAATGATTTCAGTTCTCGTATTAACTTGTATTGGATTAGGGGAAGTTTTTCATACCATTCATTTTATCGACTATATATCTTTTCGCAAAAACGCTGACTATATATGGGAGGCTTTTATAGAACGATATAATAGACAGAGAACGTATTAAAAATTTGTATTTCTTTCATTTTCAACAAAATCACGCAGTTCTTATTTGCTTTTATTTTATTAAATATATTCTATGATTTTTTTTTAGCAATGTGTGTATTTATATATATATATATGTATATAATAAAGGTGTGAAGATAAATTCGAATTTAAATAGCAAAGACACCAAACATATCTGTTACAAAAACCTCTGTTAACGACTTAACGAGCTCTGTTAAATAATTCCAATTAAGATATAGTTGGATTTGAAAGCCCACTCTGTCCATATTAAAAAACGTAAAAAGTTTTTGTAGACATTTCATTAAAAAATACCTTTCAAAGTCTATTTATGGAATGTTTTGAAATTTGATATGTTAGCGAAAAATGGATATGGGAGAGCACCCAAATTTGATACTCTAGTGTGTCCAAATTAGAAAATATTACCTATATTCACCTATATCACATGAATCCTTATAAAAACGGTCTGTCGAATGAGCCAAAAAAATGTAAACTTTTCTTTCGGGAAATATTTTAAACGATTTTTTGAAATTTGGTATGTTAGCGAAAAATGGGTTATTCTTACAAAACCGTTTGTCAAAAGTCGTAAGCAACGGATTCACCTCCAACAAATTTCACTTAAATTTAGGTGTAGTACAGGGCTTTGTTCCTTATCCTCCTCTCTTCCTAGTGTTCATCAATGATCTTCCACGCAGTACAGAAAACCTTATTTATTCATATGCAGGCGATAGCATTCTATGTCACGCATACTCTTTCACCGAGAGGCTTGCAGTACCGAAGTACACAGTAAACGCTGCCTAATGAATGACACGTTAAATATCAGAATGATGTCAAATTTATAGCCGCATAGGGGAAGTGATGAACAGCCCTCTTCTTTGGTGGTGTCGAAGTGAAGAATCAGCATTCCTTGATGTTCTGGAGATGAGAGTACAAAATGGTGTTTATATATTTAGAGTGTCGAAAGATGCAGTCAAGAGTTTAGGTTTTTTAAAACTAAAGTGTGTCCAAAACTCTTCTTACTCTCGAGCATAGTCGCAATGTGGATGTGGTGCCTATGAATGTAGGTACATCCACGGCAACTGTTCTACGGAGATAAAAGAGGGGTGTCCACTAACCAAGTTCTTTACCAGAACCACAAGGCTTTCCCAGTGTTTCCTTATTTAAGTACACAAGCACTAATCTCTCTTTCCATCCTTCTCTACGTATAACCTATAAGGGCTTACATTTCATGGGAAACTTTACAAGGTATGTTTGATGCAAATTCGGTGCAGTTGATTTTTATGTAAAAATTACTATTTTAGATCACTTATCCGCTTGAGTGGCCGAGTAGGCAAGAGTCTCGACTAGCAACTCAATGGTCGTGGGTTCAAATCTCAAGTTCGCTAGAGTTTTTAATAAAGCCGAAAGCCTTTGATGCTAGTGTTTTAAGACTTCAATCTTAGCATTTATTCTCTGGCTAAATTTATAATAATAATAATAATAATAATAATAGATCACTTTTTATAATAAAATATTGAAAATGAAATATTTTTTGTCATATAAAGGCTTACGTTTTAAGAGAGTGCTCGTACGGGTGAGGGTTCAAAAAATTAAGTTATACGATCCCAATTTTTCGTCTATAAAAGTTTTGAAAATTGCAAATTTTTTATTTTATAGAAATTATATATTATTTATTTTCATCCATTTCAACAGCATTCGTGGTGGGATGAAAATACGTCAGTGTATATATGTAAATACACAAAAGAGAGATATATTTAAATTGATTTAAAAAGTTATTCTAAGTCGATCGCGATAATGAAAAGTGTAAAAGGATGTTAGAGACAACCGCAGAAATCTAATACGCCCTATGCTGTAAGTCGAGTAGGATATAATTATTCTAAATAATTTAGAGTGCTTTCTTTTCTTATATATGTCTGTGCAACATACGGTAGGAAGGAAGCAATCATAAAATCTGCAAAATTTATCGGAATGAAACCTTTACTTCCATTTGCTTTAAATACTTACTTTTTTGTGTGTGTGCGTGCATATATATGTTAAGTCTTATGAAACTGATAGAGTGCAAAATAAAGAAATAAGTAAATAAAATAAAAGCAAGTCATAAATAAAAGATAAATTGCGTTAACAAAGGAAAATATTTAAAGCCCGATAAATATAAAATAATTACACTTAAGAACGAATCAATTGAATAATTTAATAATTTGAGGTCAGTGTTCCAAGTGATTTACGAATATTCAGAGAAAGATAATTTCGGATTATAGGCATGTCCTAATTTTATTGATGTGGTAACATCATCTTTTACGCGAGAAAGTCAACTCAGCGATAATGTAACAAGTATATTCCAGATCGAACTTCCACAAATAAAATTTAACATGAACAACAAGCATGGCCGAGGGTCCATTAAGCGTTGTGAAAGATTGCATTAATTCAGAATGGTGTAGAGTGTTTGAAAGCTTTGTGTCCTCTTCAGATGCCTTTCCAATCATCTAAAGTATTCACTTTCCTATTCAGAGACTATTAAGTGTATGCCATATCGCTGCTCCTTAGATAATTTATGAATAGGATTAATTTCCAAATATAACTGCGTAAACATGCCAACATCAGCCCCAAGATAAGTTTTCCGTATTATTCATTTTTCGATTTAAAGTCTAGAAACTTACTTTCATATATATTTAAGTTGTTGCTCTCGTTCAGTGTATTTAATGTTAATTTGCCATAAGTTGCACTTATTCATGTTTACTTATGCACAGGGAATAATAAGCATTCGTTAATTTTCACGCGTAACGAAATATACAAAATGAATGCATAATTATGCATATTATTGTGCAATGAATTTATGATCTTTTTTCTTTTTTTTAATAGTCACTGTTCAGCTTGACATTCGTTATTATTGTAAAACGCTTTCACTCTGCGATTGTGTCACACGCGTCTCCTACCATAAGAAATTTAAGTCGCATACAAAGTACAAATAAAGAGCAAAATTGCTTCGGTAATTGTAGTATTGTTATAGAAACCTGTAATTTTGGAATAATATCGCGTTTATTTCTTTTTTTTTTTTCTTTTTTGTGTTACACAACTCCAGTTCTTAGTTTAATTTTTAATTCATATTTACATAGGCGAACAAAGAAAGGCCCCAGCACATGTGTGATCTGAAGCGAAGAAAAAACAGATGAGAGATAAAACGAGAGGTCATTATAGTAACATTGCCATCACCTTTGTCTTTACTGGCTTACCATCCTACAATACATTACAGGTTCCATGCTTAGCAAAGAGGGATAAACAGCAGAATTGGCATCTTCGCCTTTCGAAATAATAGTTGTTCACCCAATACTTAGTCTGCAAAAAAAAACACTTGCACTTGCTATCAAAAAGTAGATTAAATCCGTCCATTAGCGTAAATATAATTATAAAAAAACTGAAAGATATCCCTTGATTTGTAATTCGTGGTGTTTTGATTTTAGAGATTTCAAAAATCATTTCCATCTGGCCTATCGTCCTTCCAGATAATTCCTTTTGAAAGTAACTTAGTTGCGTTTCATTTCGAACATTTGCTGCCATGTAATGTAATTTTCGAAGGTTGTCTCTTAGTTTCGAATTAAACCTTCGATAATAAAATTTCCCCATTGAAACAAAGTAATATTTGTTGCAATGTAATCCAAATTCTTGTGTTAAAAGTGTTCGTTATCAACAATTTCTCTATGTCTGTGTTCTAATATAACATAAAAAGAAAATTAAACAAAATTTTTTTTTCTTTTAATAGAATATATAATTTACAATCTATTTAAAAAGATAATAAGTAAATATTGTAGAAAGATAAGAAAAATTGCAGAGGTTGTTGTGCTTAAAGCTGACAGTATAACTATATAGATATGAAGTTCAAGTGAATAAAAAGAAACTAAATAAATTTAGAAAATTCATTGAAAGAAAAAATTAATGTCTAAATGGAAGCTCCAGGATATGGTGTCTTTTCAATCTTCTTATTTTACGCGATTCATCTAAAAGAGATATTGCCAAGGGATTTACGTAATTACTCAGGCTGACAAGATATTTTGAGCAAATACGATGAATTAGGTTTTTGGTGAATGGAAAGCCTAGGCCATCATGAATGGTTTTATTGCTCAAGAGCCAGTGGCCATTAATAACGAGGGCAAAGAAGTCACGTGCCGCTCATGCTTCATACTTTTTCCGCGGAGGCCGCCGTACGTGTTGGTAGACTTCCACGGAAGAGAAGATGAAGCAATACCAGCTATTACTGCCGACAAACTTATGAGCGCCTGCAAAAGGGTTGGGGACAAAAATACTCCTGGCCCGGTCGGATTCCCAAACAAGGCCTTAAAGGCAGCGATATGAAGGGCCAGACATCTTCGTGACGATGCTGTAAAGGTGCTTGGAAGAAAGTATCTTTCCAGATGAATGGAAGGTCCAAAGGTTGGTCCTTATTCCGAAGATTAATAAACCATCGAACGAGCCATCGTCATACCGATCCATCTGCCTGTTAGACACAGTGAGGCAAAGTATTGGAGAGGGTCGCATACGAACGCCTGCTATTCGTGGTCGAAGAAAGACATGCTCTCTCAGATAACCAGTACGCATTCAGATGAGCGCGGTCTACGATAGATGCCATAAAACATGTCGTGGCACTTGCCTCAGACGCTATAGCCGAGGACTGATGGAGGGGCGGCGATAAAAAGTACTGCGTCATCGTTATACTAGACGTGAAAACCCCTTTAATTCGGCGGAGTGGGGGATCATTCGAAAGGCCCTCATAAGCTTCCAACACAGATTCCAAGGTATATACTTGAGATAATAACAATCTACCTTTTGGACCGCATGTTAGTGTATGATAGCGATAATGGAAAAGAGTCGTATAAAATAATGGCGAGTGTCATACAGGGATCAATTCTTGGTCCTCTCTTGTGGAACATAATGTACAAAGGTGTCTTCGAGCTTAATCTTCCTGCCGGTGCAACGATTGTCGGCTAAGCCGATGACGTAGCAATCGTAGTGGTCGTAAAGTGCATTGCGCAGGTAGAAACGAGTGCTAACGAGGTTATCGTTAAAGTGAAGGCGTGGCTAGAAGAGATGGGGCTAGTGCTAGCACAGCATAAAACTGAGGAGGTACTAATAAGCAGCCGGAAGCGCGTGGAAACATGCTCTATACGAGTCGGGCAGCACACGGTGCAGTCATCCCCCGCCCTGAAATACCACGGAGTAATGCTCGACCATCGACTGAACTTTAAGCGCAACGTTGAGTACGCGGCTGCCGGCATCCAGGCGTCGTTAGCGAGGATTATGCCAAGTATTGGAGACACAAAATTCACCAATCGAAAAGTAATAGCCACAGTGATAACTTCGATCTTCATATATGGAAGTCCAGTTCGGGCCGGAGCACACACAGTAAAGGCAGCGTACCGAAAGTTGGCGGCGATACATCGTCTTAGTGCGCTAAGACCGATAAGCGGATTCCGGACAGTGTCGGAGAACGCTGCCCTTGTGATTGCTGGCGCCATGCCAATCGATATCTTGGCGGACAAAATGAAGCGCATCAATGACGCCTCCCAAAACGCTATAAAAAAAGAAGAGCGGCTAGCGTCGATAAGGATTTGGCAATTGCGATAGAAAAGAACAAGGAAAGCAAGATAGACCTGCGTTCCCAAACACCAACCAATGGATCGAAAGGCCACACGGTGAGGTAAATTACTGCCCTACCCAGTTTCTGACTGGCCATGGCTGTTTTCGAAAGTACCTGCTGGCCCGACAACGAACGAAGATGCAGAGTATATCACCTTTCGTTGCAAGAGGTTCGAGAATGGCGAATCCAAATAGAATCGAGTAAAATATTGGAGGGGTTAACTGCCAGCAAAGAGGCCTAGAGCACCGTAGGCGACTTTGTAAGCAGAGTGCTCAAAGAACTACGGCGGCTTGAAAGACAGCGGGCGGAGAACAGAGGGAGCGGAAGCCAGTAGTTTATTTCACTGAGAACCCACCAAAGGAAGCGTACTAACGACAACCAACCAGGGGTGGAGTGATGGAGGAAGTACGTGTGGGGGGTAGTTTTTAGTACATAGGCGCCATGGATGGCGAATCGTGCGTGCAGCTAGCAAGAACCAGCAGTATCTTTTGAAGGTTTCTATCTCCAGCTCGCAGGCAAAAACACACCTAACATACGAACACACACAGCATCCTCCCGAAAGCCTGTTTGTTGTTCAGGCCGCAAATTAACAATCCAAAAATAAAAGGGACTACTTACTACAGTATCGTAATACTATGTTTTTGTTTTCTTTTTTGCTGTATTTACCGCGCTTACCAGACCAGCTTGGATTTGATGGCGATCCCTTCATATCAGAGATAATTCCGTTTCCCTTTTTGTTACGATCGACGAAAAGTGGTCCAAGTCTTCGTTTCTATCCAGAAATTAGACATGGTTTTTTTTCTGAGTTTTTCCAGTCTTGTATCAGGCACAATTTTTTTTTATATATATATAGGTATATATATATATGTGTTGAAATTAACAGTTCTTCCAAAAGTTTTGTTAAACTGATTTTCTTGTTTTTTTTTTTATTACAATTATTTTCACTCATTACTTATCCTTTATGTATTACTATTATAATTAGTACTAAAATAACTTTATATACATATATGTGCAGTTTCGATTAATTTTTTTTTGATTAAAAATTTAACTATATATTTTATCATTTTTAAAATCCATGTTTTAAACAATTTTTAATTTAATTTTCTTTCACTATTAGTTCACAATAATTTTTGAATCTATAGTTTCCATTTTTGAACAAGCGTTTTGAACTAAATTTCACTTTGTATTTATTCACTTTTGTAGAATAAGTATTTTTAAACAAATTTTTTTATTACTCATCTTGAAGTAATCAATTTTAAACAATTGTTCATATTTCAGTTATATAGTTATGACTTTTCTTTTCTTCTTCTGATCGTTTTAAATGGCAAAGAAAAATATCTTTTTTGTTTTTGACTCACTGACGTCTCAATGCTTGTTGCTTGTTTGCGTTCTTCCCGCATTTTTTAGCAGAAAGTCTACAATGTTGCCTAGTTATATAGTTAAGGCGTTGTTAAATTATAAATATTCTCTTATGGGATCAACTTATACAATTGGAACGAGTTGCTTCTCGAATCGGGTATGGTGTTCCATTAGAAAGTAATTAAGCTTTTCTTGAGATATTTCTTAAAGAATAGTTGATGGACGCAGCAGATTCGGCGGCAGCTGATTAAAGTTTTCTTGTTGCCTTTTTTTTTTAATATAGACTCCTGAGAAAGAAGAACTCGTTTTATTTCGTTTTTTTTTAGTTCCCCATTATACTTCTTGTTTTCCCTGGATATTCCTTCTTAGATGTTCAATGTTCGCCCATAAGACATGGCAATATATAGATGTTCATACAATACTATTACTATTATAATTGATATTAAGACGCCAATAAGACTATGAAACGTTTTGCGACACAATTACGAACAACGGTAATATATAGATATAGATAATAGCTATGTTATACAGCATTGGACCCGGACGTATTTATACACTACAAATTATACGTTTTACATTTTTAAAAGTCTTTAATGACCACCTTAAGCTCCCTTAGGCTAACAAACGTTTTAATACGAAGTAATAAGGAATTCCTTAAGTTTACGGCGTTAACAAAGAATAGTCTTCATGATGATAAGTACTTTTAGTCAAGCAAGATTAAATTCATCTTCCGTTTACATAAAACAAACAACATTTTCTCAAATATCCTTTTGTTCGAGTGCAGTTGAGTGCATTTAAAAATCGGAATCCCAAATCTTGAACGAAAACTGCCATATTTTTTCATATTTACTTTTATTAAGAACACATACATCTGACGACACAAATTACGTCCCATTGTTTTAATATAAGAAAAATATTAACAAGGAATTTATATTGAGATGTTTGCGAATCTTTTATATCCACCGACTTTATTCAAAAAAAAACAAAAAAAAAAAAAAAAGTCAAATAAACTGAAATTTCAATACTTTATAATATTGGGTAGACATGGCCGCGAACTTCCGTTTGAGTTTTGGTACTTTTGGTACATTTATATAATACAACTGCATGTTTTGATCGTTCCATATGTTATGGATCATTAGTAACGAGAAAAAACTCCAAATATATTTTTTTTTCTTTAGAAAAGAGACATTTTCTCAGTCGTCTTCTCTTTTCACTGGTTTGATCCACATCCAATGCCAAGTTGCGCGAAAAAACTGTCAATGCAGGGGGCCAGATGAGCAAATGAATAGAGGCACAAACAGACAGATGAATAATCAACAGACGGACATTCTCAGATGGATCCTGAATTTGGCGCTGGTCAAGTGTACCCGAAACTTTTTCGGGTGTTGGAAAAATTTTAAGAAAAATTATATATATACTCTGACCCTGTGGTGATCGGCGTGAAAAAGATTTCATATGATTATATTTAATCACAAACACTTTGACTAAGCATGTACTTTAACAGACGTGTATGTATATTGACTTATTCGGAATTGAGTTAATTTACGCCTAACGATTATTTATTCGCATGCATTACATTGAATGTATGTGCATTTAATTTACAAAATAATATTTGTGCGTTAACACTTGATTTTATTGCTTTCGGAAATTTTGTAGCATTTTGCAATTTATTCAGATAATATCGGTAAACCTCGTCGTATAAACTCATTTTGATTTCCATGCATCTAATATTCAACATTAACAGCTAAATATAATATATTATATATGTGTTTGAATATATACAAAGACTACATATATATATATATATATATAAATATATATATGTGCCTGCGAATGGATGTGCACAAATGAAACAATTAGTAGATTACTAATGTTAGTAAAACTGAAGACGGGAGAAACCCTCCCCGAGATATGTTTTAGTGTTAATAATATATATGTGATAATTAAAATTGTCGCATTTTCTTCATTTTTACGTTTTGTAGTATGTTTTTAAACGAAATTGTGTGTGTACATAAACAAATGCATAAAAATACAAAATCACACACACATGTAATTTAACAAATATGTCCGTTTATAAATATGTACACAATGCAAAGGAAATACAAAATTTTTCTAGTCGATAACATTTCAGTGGAAATAACGCTGCCTTGCGTTGCGAGAAAAATAAAACAATTGTCAAAATGTTGCAACAGCAATTGTAAGGTTGCTTTTCTGTGATTTCAAATTTAATTATTTTATAAATTTTCGCACCCACAAATATATATGTATATATGTGTACAAACATGTAAGAGCATTTCATTTTTGTGTTCTCATTTATTGATTATTATATATTTACTATATGCTATTTGAACGTATGTGCAAGAGAGCAATGGTACACATCTCTTTCTAGGAATAAAGTGATTGCAAATGAAACAATGTTTTTGCATACACGTAAACAAGAATGTGAGCACATGTGCATCTATTTAATATCCGCAATTATCATACAATGTGCAAATGCATATCCATGATTATCAAAAAGCACTTTTCCTATCAGCAACTCTCATACTCATGGATATCGCTATAACATTGTTTACTAACGCCCCCATAATGCATTCTCTCATATATGCTATGAGGCATAAAATAAAATTTATGTTCTTCATACACATACAAATCCATGTTAAATAGTTATGCCTATATGCATACAAATTTATAGAGTGATTAGCATCCACCATATATATATATATATATCTGTATCATATTTGTAGATACATATATATATATATATATATATATATATATATATATCATAGTGGATTGAACAAATTCAATGTTAGTAATGCAATAATTAATATAGGCATTTAAAAATGTTAATGAATGCATTTAGTATACGCTTATATAAGCACGCGTTACAATGTCCATACTTTGGAATCATACAAAAGAATAATAGAATGGATAATCTTACCAACATTAGCTTTCAGTCGAGAGTAGCGGTTAAGTAATTAGCAGCGTGAATTGTTAATCTCACCCTGGGAAAATTAAAGAAAAGATAACTACGAAAGCAATATATTTTCTTACTTTATTTGGAAAAATTTTCTTTATTTACATCACGTTTTTTTTTAAACAAAAATTATTTACCATTAAAAGTAGAAAAATTATAAATAAACAAAAATGTAAACTAAATAGCAATAAACAAAATGTATGCTATTCACACTACTTAAATGCTATAGATAATGTCAATAAAGGACGCAATTTACAACAGCATGAATTTGGTGTCCCCTTTGACGCATGTAACATTGTCAATAAGGACTCAACGACAAGAGCGGTCACAGAATTTGCCAAAATAAAAGATATTAAATATGTCAAGCAATTTTGGTCTTCCTGTTATCAACAGTAGGGATAGTGCAGTTAATTAATAGCTATTGACGTCATTCAGTTTCATTAGTGTTATATGAGCAAAAAGAATCTATTAATAAGTTCTTAATATCTCGTGAAAACATAAGATGGACCATTTCGATAGTGACATTTCCGCAACAAGATGAATAGACAATATTTGATCACATCCGATGTAAATAAAAGAGAGGGAAAAAAGCGATAGCATTAACAGATCCGTCTTTGGATGGATAAACCAACGTTATTGATATCGATAAATTTATCAAAAATTAGTGACTTATGTTAATTTTAATAACATTGGCCCAAGTACATTTTGTACAGAGCATCAGAGGCATGGTCGTTAAGGTTTTGTAAATATGGTGTTTCTACGATATAATTTTTATATTGCATGAAAGGACAAAATCAACTATTTTCTCCTTTTTTTTTTACATCTGGAAAACTCTGAAAAACTACTCCATCAAATCTCCGTTCGGCAACCTGATCGACGGTAGACTCCTAGAGGCCGGCTCGGCCCCTCAAGGATCGCGCGGGCACCCTATGGTCACTGGCACCATGGTATAGCCCAATGAAGGGAAAACTAACTGCGGAGAGAGGAAGGGACGCGCCTCTTCGATTTCGTTTGAGCGCTCTAATCAAAGAAACCAAGCATATCAGGTGCATACACGTTCTGTTTACAGTAGGAGGTTCTCAAACGAGAGCGTCGACGAAAGCGCTCATCCAGGAGCCCTGGACAAATGCGGGCGCTATACAAGCGCAGCAAGAAGGGTAAGTTGGCTTACCACCTTGCTTATTGGAGACAAGATAATTTTCTTTCCTCTTTCAGAATTTGTATTGGGGAATATAGTGGCGGTTTGGGCTGTGGTGCCATTCCCCTATGGGAATCGTGAATTGGTGACAACCTCCGCGTGCCTACCTGGTGAGTTAGATATCCACATCCGAAGTACGGAGTCTTGTCCAGTACTGCAAGCTTCGCAAACTGGACGGGCTACTCGGCGGTGATGCCAATGCTCACCACACAGTTTAGATCAGCACAAATGATAATTCTAAAGGTGAGTGTCTTCTTGACTACTTCCCAGGCAACACTGTTATTATTCCAAATTGTGATATGGAACTCTCTTTCAGAAACACAATCAGGGAAGAGGTGTTAGATCTCACAGTCATCAGTTCCTCTCAAATCGGAAACACGTCTCCGCATCTCCCCAACTCCCAAGTGCGGAGGCTATTGAACAGGAAGCGCAGACGTTCTATGCAAATATATAAAAGGCCTACCAAGACAGGTGTCCTCTAAAGACCACAAAGTTTACGAGGTACGTACCTTGGTGGTATTAGGACATTGTTCAATAGGGTTAAAGGGTCTGGTGATTGGGCTAAGTATAAGGAACCTCTCACCATGTCTGGCAGAGTGATTATATTGCCGAGATTGGGGTGGGACCGGCAAGCTCTTGAGCCCGGGGTGGAAACAAGGAAATGGTACCCCGGCAGTTCCAAATTGGAAAATGGCAAAACTGAGGCTAGGGTTTGCGGCCCGAATTTTCAGAAGGCCTTACCGATGGGTGACCGTCCTTCCATGTTTCAAGCAGAACTCTGCCCAATCGCCGCTTGTGTCTCTGAATGCTTAAGAAGGCAGTGCAGGAGTGATCTGATCTGCATTTACGCCTATAGTGAAGCCACCTTCAACTCCTTAAAAGGGCAAATGATAACATTTTGCCTTGTGTTGAAGTGCCTTTAAACACTGAATGAACTAGGCAGGCACCATATCTATGAATTCCTGGCCGTTCGAGGTTTGAGGGCAACGAAAGGGGCGACTGTTTAGGTAACAGAGGAGCCCAAGGGATCATGATAGGCCTTGAACATTTCTGTGACGTATCAAGAAGCCATATTACGAGGCTGGTATCGCGATGGCCACGGGAAAAATCGGATTTTCCTTGGAAGAAATGTGCCGGACAGCGACAGGTGAAAATATGCCCAAATTTTCCGGTATGGCAAATAACCTACTGGAACTACGAAGAAGTGACATACTTTTGGTCGCAGGCTTCTAAACGGGTCATAATTCTTTCAAGTACTACTTGAAAAACATGTATATGTCCGATACCGATTCATGTGGATTCTGCCAAGGGAAGACTGGGGCGTCCCATCGTATTCCATGTGAAAATGAGGCCATATGCACAATCAGACACCATGTGTTTGGCGAGCATTTCGTAACGCCGGACACGGTATGGCTGAAGCAAAGAAGGTGGCGGGATTCATAAGAATTGTAAATGTGGAGGGCTGGGGGCACGGACAAGTACAATAGATCTTCTAGGCCGCGGTGTGGATTGCCCATGCACTTAAGGTCCCCAAGTCTCTAAAGCGTCTTTCTAGTTGTTGCGAACTTTTTGACAAAATGAATGCTTCCCTTTGGTTTGGTGGTTTTACCAATCTACTAGTTCTTATTTTACCTTACGAAGAATTGTATTAGGCGAAATTGTGTATTATAATTAATGATCGTCCATGTCCGCTTAACTATGTTTTTCAACCCGTTTTTTATTTTATTTTCTGAAATAGCTAAAATTTGAAACAAATCAATGGATTTTTAAATTCGACGAATGTTTGAAATTTTCTTTAATCAATTTCGACAAACTTGACTTTATAAGTTCCTTCATAATACAATATATAAATAGTTAATAAAATCGTTATCGTAGTTATAGTAGAAAATTTGAATGCAGAGCTCGTGTAATATTGAATCACATTGAGTTGAGTCGTTACCTTTGCCGGTAAAAGCAGGTAACGACACCGAAGAATCCAAGAATCTAATAAAAAAATCTGTCTATTGCTTAATTATGTAATAACTTTTCCAACATTTCAAAGACAAGAATTCAATTAAAAAAGATTTTACAATACAAAGCTATGTAAATAATATCAATTCAATTGGTGGACATGCTTTTGAAAAAAATTTGCAACAGTTTTTGACAGAGCAAAACATAAAAGAAAATAATTTAATAAATCAGATATTGAAAGAATTAAGAAAAAAAAAAAAAAGACAAGAGGGAAAAAAATAAATGCAAGTCACGAATTTCGTAATTAAATTAAATTTTTACAATGGTCTGTCTATGAATTCTGTTATGGTAATGAAGCAAACAGGAAAAGTGAAATAGCAATTTCACTTTTCCTGTTTATGACAGTCAGTCAATAACTACATGTACACACACGTTTGCTTATATGTTCTGCTTTTTATCGGCAACACACGATTCCCATACATAGGATTGATAGTTAAAAAGAAATGCACAGGAGATTTTTTTGATACCTTGTATTAATAATATGTATGCATACATACATGTTATATGAAATTGAAGAAATATATATGTATAACTCTCTGTGCAGTGAGTCAATCTAAACGTAGTCTAAGTCTGTTCAATATTGTGAATACAGAGTTTCTTTATAAGCTCAATGCAGAGAATGTTCATTTTTACGAGAACAGTAATTTTACTTTAACAGCTAAAAAAAACATTAAACACTACAGAAGAAGAAGAAAACATTTGTATAAACGACTTATGCTTGTTCTTCAATTATTCTTGAATGTAATTATATTTTTATAAAAATTATTTCGTTAACAAATTTATTCTCAGATCGCCGATTTGCTTTAGTATAACGAAAAGCTACGTCTTTTATATGATTTTATTTAGATTTTTCTAGCGCTGTTTTCTTAAAATGTCATATTAAGTTTCGTGGATTCAAGTGAGTAATTTAAACAAGTAATAAAGTTATATTCGGTGGGGTCCGAATCTTGCGTAACCACCACTATGCTTTTCGCACTCCACTCTCCAAGTTCTTTTATTTAATACCCATATCGCTGATATTATTAAGAAAAAATTATTCGCGGTCTCTACCATATTGCTTTTAAAATGAACCCATTTTTAGGCAGATAGTATATCTTCATTTGAGCAGTGTACAAAATAGTTTTAAACGTTTTGTCGTGTTTGTCTTATGATAAATAAGCATTAATACTCAAAAATGTGAAAAAAACTAAATTTAATTACCCGTAAATTTGTGTGGATATGTGCGATTGATTCCATTTTTGGACTTAGAGAGTAAAGTGTCTCTTTAAGCAAGTGTAGAAAGTTTAACATTTCTAACTTTAATAATTTCTGAATAACTAGTAAAAATGGAGTTGCGTTTAATTTACGGTCCACTGCGCGCTTCTGCTTTGATCAATTTGGCCCCTTTTCAATACCAACCTGCGTGCAGAAACTTGCAATGTTTCTACCAAATTTGAAATTGACATCTTCGGTTTTGCGATCAGGAGAGTGCCAACACCACAACCTATACAGACGGACAGACATGGCTAAATCAACTCAGGATTTCACGCTCATCAAGAACGTACTTTATAGCGTCTTTGAAGTTTCCTTTTGAGTGTTAAATATATTATGGTAAAGAAACAAAATGAGTACATCCCTATATTACAGTGGTGGATATAAAAAGGAAAGAAATTTAGTTTTAATATAAAATAGGGTGAGCGTAGACAGTTTCTTTAATTTTTGTCTAAGCACTGTATAATATATGAAAACATTCTCATCGCCATTTTCCTGTAGTTGATGAAATGAAGATCCCAATTTTTTCATTTTTGAAAATGGAGGGGTTCTCAGTTTGTGTTGTACTATGGATGTGTCCTTTGATCTTTGACAGATTTTTAATACAAATCTATCTGTAAGAAGCAGGAGAACATCTTTCATAGACATTAAACAGACAAGCAGACTGATATTCCGGTATATTTTGAGCAATTGAGAAATTGATTGATCAAGAGTGTATGTCTTGTAGGGTTTTTGAAAATTTTAGAAAACGTGTGTAGGTAAAAAAACGAACTCTAAATCGCGTTATAAAAGATTTCAAAGAAATAAAAACTTTTCATATTTTCAATATGGCCTGAAAGACGTTAAGGGCTATCGGAGAAACTAATTTTGCGTCATAATTGCTGCATTGTCTCGAAAACTCCCACATATATCGTTTCGCATACGCATAAAATGTTACGTTATTTATAAACAAGTTAAAATGTTGTACTTTATTTCCAAGCAAGCAACTACATCGAAGAGAGCAAAACATGAGCTGACGTAGGCCAGATTTGGCATAATCAATTTTCTTGTCAAAGACTATATTACAATATCCACATTTTTCTTATAAAGTATTAAAAGTCAAATTTTTCGTTCTGGTTCTCTAGGCAACCATGTAACTCGAAATTCAGTTTGTTCAATGTCTTGAGTAATTCAGTTAAACACTGCAGTATATTTCGGAACGTTGGCTAATTATTATTTTCTTTTAAAAATTACAAATATCAGATTAAATGGGGCCAGCGATATGAAATAAGTATTCAAAAATATTAATTTATTTATTCAGTTTTAATCGTTTAAATACGATAGGCTTTATTTATATCCTCTACGTCAGTCGATGTATGTCTGACCTGAAACGTAAAAGAAACTTAATGGAATAAAACTGAACCATTATATAAGGTCTTAAGTAATGTTTTGTTATGAGAAATCGCCGTATTTACTAACTTCGAAAAAAAAAACAGTAAATAGTTCGATTTTTCACAAACCGATCAAATAAGGAAAGAAGAATATTATTCCAACTTTTGGGAGCGGCTGAACAGAAAAATACGTGCCAAAGGTTTGCAGAGGAAAACGTCGCCATTCATCAGGACAATGGCTATCTAAAATATTTTTACAAGCACCAAATAGACGAAATAAAAGTACTGCAATATTTACTATATTCGATAGGTCACCGACTACCATCTCTTTCAAAACATTAAGAGGTTATAATGAAGACACCGTTTTATCATTGAAGTAATAGCAAGCTTTGAGGAGTAATTTGAACAGTTTTCAGAAAATCATATAAATAAAAAAAAAAAAAAAAAAAAATTAGCTTGGTGGCGAAAAAAACTGAATATCTAGTTAATTGTGTCGAAAAAATACTTGCATTTTTTAAAGCTATTAAGTTTGCTTGTGTTTATAAAGGAAATATTTGAGCGAAGTATCGTAGAAATTTTTTGAAATATTCATAATTTTCTGTAGGCGACATTAAACTTAAAAAAAGAGAAAAAGCAAAAAGGCATTCTTCGCCACAAATAAAAAATGAGGACGCCGAGGACTGTACAAATACTTCAATGTATTTGTCTTGCAATGAAGAAAGCACCTTGTCGTCGTTCGCTTTTCAAACATTGGAAACAACGTTAGAAGATCCTCAATTATACGACGAATCGATGGAATCAGATCAATATTTAAATAAAACATTGGAACCTTTGAATCAGTTGCCCTTTTTACCAATAAAAACTGTCAAGGATGTCGACATTGCGCCAGTAACGCCTTTAAGACCCTTAGCGGAAAATTTACGGTTGAAAAATTTGTGGCTCGCGCTATCTTCTACACCGTCGCAAGAGCAATTGTTGAAAACAGTTGATGTGACGCGTGGCTCGGATGCCAATCCCTGTATAGATTTGTGTTTGGCTTTTCAAGATATGCACAAAAACAAATTATCTAATCGGGCACTAAGCTCACTTAATATGGACGACAAAGAAAATGTTCCTCCTGAAACAGACGATGGCACGTCGGCATCATCCTCAGCAGCTACTACGATCATAGAAGAAAATCCTCTTTAAATTTCAGCGGCTGAAGTAAAAACTATGCTGGATACTAAAGAAGAAATGCAACTCGCCAGAGATGGAGACACAGACAGCAGGGTATGAAAAAGGGTATCAAAGCTTGAGAGAAAAAAAAACTGAAATATGAAGCCCAAATAAATGAAAGGCCGGAAGATTAAAGAATAAAATATGAAGAATTGACAGGTGAAGGATTAAAAGACGGATGAAAAAGGCTTGAAGTCAGTGCATCTCCACTAGATGTAATAAAGACTACGGCCGGTGATTCTTTAGTTAAAAACGTTGACACAAAAGAAGCTAAGAGGAATTCTGCTAAAATGAAACCGAGCGCTATACCACACAATACAAATTTGCCATCAAAGAAGCCTTCTAAGATATTACCGCCTGGATAAATATATCAAAACAAATTGAAAATTCCTGATAAGCGAGATGTAACCTTAGATCCGGAAGTCGACGTCTGTAAACTGATTAACAAAATGCTTCGAATGTCTGACAAACAGCAGAAAAAAACAGTTAAAGCTGCAGGAGAAAAGAGACGCGTCAGTTTTTTTCAGCATATGTCAGCATAAACGTTCACATGAACCCGACATTAATCCACCCACATGCCTTAAGCGTCCCTCTATGGTACCAACGAAAATTGATGGCTCACTTTTTGGGTGTGAAAATAAGTGCAAATATTGCGACAAGAAATTCGCTTTATTACGAGCCTTGCATATACATCTGTTGCAAAATTTCCCAAAGACTTCTCCAGTTGACAAGCGTAAATTGGAATTAACTGAAATGGATCACGTTGAAAAGGCACAATTGCCTAACGTTTTCCATAGTAAGCAACATAGCAATGCGTCGTCCAGCAATGCCACACCAAGGGCATCCTGCAATTTCAATATTGAGCGTCGAGCTTTTTTTAGAAGCCCTATACGACCCATTCCAGATATAAAAAATGTAAATAACAAAACGATTGTTCCCGGAGAAGAAATGATGGCGCCGCCATGTAAGTCAAACTTACCCCAAATCAAACAAAAAACAGCGCATTCAGGTGTTTATTGCACGCCCAACAAGCTAATATCATGTCATTCCTGCAACGAGGTATTTAAAAATATTCTTGATTATATAAACCACAATCTCTCTGCCCACGGCAACAGATCTTTGAGAAAATTGCTTGACGTGGAAGCTGGCGCTTTATTCAAAGAAGATTGAAGTAAATAAGATTTATTTTATTAATCCTTTTTAATTTCTTTTTAAACCGTACTTTGCATTGATTTAGAGGAAGAGACAATAAATCGTTGCTGATTGATCAAAAAATTTGGGAAAAAATTGCTAATTGTTTTTCTCCGCCCACTATTTAGAATGAATAAAATGAATTTTTTAAAACAATCGGAAACAATTTCCAGAACAAACATGCAGGTGATTCCGCTGGTAACAGCTTCTTCTTCATGGGAGCCAAAATTATAGACAAAAATACGAAAAAATGTGCGGTGTTTTTTCGACGTTGTTTCTGTTGTATTGTGGATGTTGATTTGGGCAGATTAAGTCCGTGTTTTTAACCTCGGACTTCCAATCAATTGAGGTATGTTTGTGTTCAAATTCAGTTTGCTATCCTAATTTCTGGGACTACGACAATGTAGACAATAATGTCTCAAACTCAAAAAAGAACATTAATTATTTTTTTTATTAAATAATGTAGAATAACATTTATTTTCAATTTTGTGTACCGTACTGTGTGTCAGTTTTATGCTTTGTTTCTTTATGGGACAAATGTAATATTGAAATGAATAATTTTTGTATTGGATAAGAGAAGTGAAGAAATAAGTTTTCATCTCAGTCCAACATTTCTTAGATGAGTTTCTTGTTGCTTATGTTCAAGTCTTGGCACTAGCAATTTAAAAGCAATTTATCATTAAAATGAATGTAGTTTCACAGAGTAATTGATCAATTAAACAATGGACATGAACAGTTAAATATCAACCAAAGTTGTTGCTTAAAAGGTATTTTATGCAAATTCACTTTAATTGATGAATATTTGTGCTTCAGCAAACCTCTTGCTTATAAACCTTTTGATCTTGTTCTGATTTTTTTGTTAATCGTTTTACCTATTGGGATTTACTACTCAGTATTTGCTAATCCTCTTGCATGCTGGATTTATTACTTTCCTAGCAATTTAGAATACTCCGTTTTCATCAGAATTCGTGTAGAGCCATTTTATGAGATATGTAATATATATACGCATTTATATGCACAGGCGTCCCTCTTGTAATACGATAAATTCGTATCGAGGTGAATCAAAATCGTCTACAAAACTTTATGATTTGTTTCCCAAAAGTAAAATTTCTCAACATCCGCAGCTTATTTGGATGGAGATCTTCAGGCCTCTAAATTAAGACAAGAAAGGTTTGGAATTTAAATTTTTATTTCTCCATTTCATAATAGAAGTAAATACAAGTATAAATCTATTTAAGCACAAATATTTTATGAATTGAGTTCCTGTCTATAATCTTTGAAATCACGCGGGATCTGCCAAAGAAAGAAATCGTTTCTTTCCTCTTTCAGCTCCAACGTATTGCCATGAAATGATTTATTCTTCTCGATTTCCCTCCTTAACAATTGCTCTACTTACCCATGAAAGTATTTTCCATTATTGACTTGCTTCCTACAGGTGGTTTTAATAGTTTTGAAGATGTCTTGCTCAAAAGAGAGCCATACGAAGAAAGTGGTTATGAATAATATGAAATGACAATGAATAAATTTGTCATATTTTAATACATATATATGTATATATGTATGTATATATATATCTATATATAAAACATATACTACGAATGTTGTGTCCATTATTTGTTCTATAAGTAGCTTAACTAAAGTTTAAAATTGAAATTAAAAACAGGATGATTTAATCTCTTAGCTTAATAGCTCCTCTTATTGAACGAGACCAGGAATTATTGGAACTATACTATTTAAGCCAAACTTTCCAAAACAAATAATTTTCTTTAGAAATGTATTTTTATCAATTAAAGATTAACTAAATCCATAATTATTCATATAACGTCTTATGTGCACTTTATATTAGAATTATGAAACACAGAATTCAGTAAAGAGCTGTTTTCATAAAACCGATTGTGTTATCTACGAAAAAAATTGTCAGTAACAACATTTACATCATATTGGACCCATCTTTAATGTATCGTAAAGTAGCAGAAGCATAAGGAAAAAAAAAACAAATTGCGTTTTCAAGATATAATTTTTCTCATCTTATAGTTTATGTCTATTTATTGCTGCTTTGGTTGATATAAATTTCCAACCTTTCAGAGCTTTCTTTACTCTGCTTTAGTAGGTGTTTTATAAATTGTATTTTTAATTTTATTTAATGAATCTTCGTGAAATTTATACGCCTCCGTTCGTTGACCGAAAACTTTCAAACCCTTATTTCCTTTGCATTTTATTTAGCATGGAAGAAAAGTTAGCTGTAATTTTTAGGTTCTCGACAGCCAGAAATAAATAATAAACCTATATTTGCTTCTTATTATCGCTTTTTCGTTGAGAGTGAATGACAGGAACGAAAGCGATGAGACAATTCATACATAAAGCAAGCGCAAATGGTTATCAACTATCGTTAATTAAAACATATGTAAGCGATAATCCCTGAGCCATAAAATTAATTTACAAAAATACACTTGCAAGTACTTATACCGTTGCAAGTACTAACACCGTATAGTATATACTATAGTATATAGTATAGTATGTGTACTATACTATATACTATACAGTAGTATATACTATACAGTATATACTATACAGTAGTACACATACTATACTACTATACTATATAGTATAGTACTTACAAATACTTACACCGTTGCAAGTACTTACACCGTTGCAAGTACTTACACCGTATAGTATAGTATAGTATATATAGTATATAGTATAGCATATATAGTATAGTATATA
>KK502405.1:1492304-1531776 GCA_000688735.1 Glossina austeni | reverse complement strand
GCAATTTTGAGTAAAAATTTTTTATAGTCTATTCTCGTATCGAAGAGAAGCGGGCATCAAATTATATACAATAAATATAAATTGTCAAACGGGGAGATTTCCCCGAGCGATCGGCAATGTGTTAAGATGCGTATTTTGGTCTAGAACGTGTTATTAATTAAAAGGTCTGTTATAATATCAGTCAAATATATGATATTTTTTCGAAACTATATTTCGAAAAGGTCGCTTCAAACTGAAATATTTCTTTTTCTCTTTGAGCGCGAATGTTTATTTTGCTTATATCAGTGATTTTAATCGTTAGTTATTTATTTAACTTGTATCGCATGTTGTTTTATAACAACAAAATATTTAATATTTATTTCATTATTTAAAATTTTTATTAATTTAATTTTAATGTTATAATGAAGATTTTTTAAATAATCTAATTTGTTGGAAAATTGCCAAAAAAAAGAATCATTTGAAATTATTTATGCGTAGTAAAAAAAAAAAACATAAGTACGCAGTTTAGAGTACAATTGTGAAAACAAAAATTAAGGGACATTATTAACGTTCATCGTACAAATGTTCAAGTATATTAAATTTCAGTTATTTCGTCCGTTCTATGCTTTATTATTACGGCCTAACATTATAATTGATAATGAGTTGCATTTTTGCGGTTAAACGCTATTTGCGTTAAAGTCGATAAAGAATATTTTTGATTTAAGACCACATTCCATTAAATTTAATATTGGGCAGGCGATTTTATATTCAGCAGCAACTTATTAAGAAGAAGAATTGGAAATGGATTGGTGACTGCAAAAATTTTGCTTTTATTTATATCGCACCGCATTAGTATCATGTACATATTCCTTGGGTGCAAGTTGCCGATGGACAAATAAATTTGCTGCTGTGTGTTGTGAAAATCTTCCTTTCATCATGGCGAGAAAACTAAATTAATTCTAAATTAATTTTTTTCGTAATATTTGCCGATGACAGCAACGACATGTAACGTCGTTCCACTAAGAATTGAGCGTTTCCCTGACAAATTCTAGTCTTAGCTTCCTATTAAAATCTTGTACCAATGGTTTACGGCGCGCAGGACGGTGGTCGTGTAATAGTGTGGGCATGCAATGGAAGCAATGGAGTCCGAAAATTGGTGTTATGGATGGTGTTATGGATGGAGGGTTATTTAAGGATATCCAAGGAATATGTGAAAGAAAGTGGTGACAAACTTGGTATTTTGGAAACATTCAAACTCTATGAAGATAACGACGTTAAGCATGAAGCCCGGTTAAATCAAGAATGGCTTTTATATAACTGCTTCACCCTCTTATAAAAATCACTGGGCATGAACCCTATCAACAATAAGTGATGTGAATTGGACCGCAATGTGCGAAAACACTCAATCCCTCTCGTCCAAGCCCTGAAAAACAGACTATAAGAAGAATGGAGTAAGATCCCGGTTTCCCACAAAAGAAAAATTACACAAGATATGTCAAAACGTGTATATGATGTTATTAAACAAAAAGCATGTCCGACCAAATATTAATTTTTATACCCATCACTGAAGGATGAGGAGTATATTCATTTTGTCAAAACGTTTGCAACGCCCAGGACACAGGAAGCATAAGAGACCTCACAAACTATGTATATTCTTGAACAGCCTGAAATTTTAACCCGATTTAAGTTTGTCTGTCTGGCCGTCTGTCCGCCTGTGTAATGTCTGTTGTAAACATTCGCTTGGCCGTAAAAATAAAACTATCGATTGAAAATTTCGCAGAAACATTGGAAGTTCTTGTACGTGAGTTGATAGCGACAATGGGCCAAATCGACCGAAGGACACGGCCACAACACCGCGTAAAGTGAGAACACCCCAGTTTTTCAAAAAAAAAAAATGAAAAATTTGTGTTTTGCTCATTACTCGTAAACTATAGCAAATAAATGCACAAAAATGGAAAAAATTGACCACGCCTACGCAATATTATAGTGTATCAAGATTTAATTCTTTTTTTAGTACCTTTATAGCACAGAGAGACAAGCTTCAAAAACTCCATAAAGTAAACAAATTCTTGGCTAGTTACAACCCTTGAATGCACCTAAACATATTCGCCTTTTCGTCTGTCCATCTGTCTGTTTGCGTAACTTTGTAGTATTTGTGTTAAAGATTCTTCCGTTAGCGAAAATGAAGATATCGTCTAAAAATTTGGAAAAGAATTTCGAATTGACCTAAACTTTTCAAAGGACACGTCTACAACGCGCACATGCCTCTACGACAAAAACTTTCATTTTGAAAGTTTAGAAGAAATCAACTGCGCCCACTCCATATTATACGACATGAGAATTTTGTTCTTTTACTTCTTTTGTTTTTTGTTTTTTTTTTTTTTGTGTAAACGGTGATAGGTATAAAAGATTCGGTCTAGGCCGAATTTAATTTTCTTGCTTTTCTTTTTTTGTTATTGTCTGCTTTTTATTGAAAACATATATATCCAGTATATCAATATTAGATGAATAGACCATCGTACGCATACATAATGCGCTTTCTACCTCGACTAGTTTTGCTAAACAAATTTATGGAGAAATACAAGTAGGCATAAGCGTGAAACACATAAACAGGCATACGAAAATGGTTTGTATTTGGTGAAATTAATTACGGATATGTGTTTGAGTGGCGCAGATAAGTTGTTTTTATTATTAGGTAGACCGGAAATTTGTTACGGTCTTTCACTACGAAATAAAATAATTCTTTTTTTTTTATAAAGAATAAACTCGTTGCTTTGGATGGATTAATTGTTTTTGTAAACTTACGAATCGTTGCGCGTCTATCAGCTTTAATCATAACCTTTAGATGGTCTTCATCAATGGTATTTGGTCTTCCAGAGCGAGGCAGAGCTCTCACTGAAAATGTGCAGAACGAAATTTCACAAACCGAATTTGGCAAATGCGTTCTGTTACAGCATTAGTTCCATACACAGTATATATGGGCTTCTGCAGCTCTTTTACGGCCACGGGTTGAAGTCTGCTTTCAGTACATGCGGACATACGATCTTAGTTATCCGGCAGTCTTTGCAATCCATACTTTGTAAATTTATTTACAAAACATATAGACAATAAATAAATAAATAAATAAATGTCCTTTTTACTTTCTCTGATCTTCCACGTCCGTGAAAGTTTTTTAACAAATAAATATATATAAGTGTGCTCTAGATAAGTATATATACCTTTAACCTTAATTATGTGCTTGACTGGCTAAAAAAGTTATTTGAACGTGGTATTGGAAAAGACCGCAAAATATTTCCGGACTACCTAATACATACACCATTTTACACTGAGATATTCTAACTTTATGATTTGTCTGATATTTTAATGTGATTTCAGACTCCCTTCGTTATTCGTTTATACGTACATTGTTCATATCCAACAAGCGGATTTATTCTCCACTTTCATACTCGTTCATTCATTCAAGATGAACTATTTGAGTTTGCCCTACCACCAGGCATCAACTTCAGTTATACATTGTTTGCTCGCATTACACACCTGTTCTTAGCACATGTATACGTTAATCTTTGTGTTTTTGTGTTAGTTACTGTTGGCAATTCACGGTGGAATAGTCAAACATTTTGCGTTACCAAATCAACAGAGGACTTATTGCTTGTTCGAATCGTTCTTTCATTCTTTCAATTATACCCAAATGCGAATTCTTTTGAGGATTGGCTCCAAAAGACCAGATTTCCCTTAGAGAGGGAATACGTCAATTGCCTGGAATAGAGGCGAAGGTTGTAACTGCAAGTCAAGAGTGCTCTTAATAAATAATTCTTTCATTTCCTGTGCAAGCAAAGGTATTTTCTTATTGTAAGGAAAAAAGGGCAGAGCTGTGTTCATGTCTTCAACATATTTATTTTCAAATAAAAAATTTTGCGGTTAATGTAATAGAACATCGTACGCAACCTTGGGCAAGACGATTCGTGAGCGAATACTTTTAATAAGTGAGAATATTTTTGGGGCACGTTGTCTTATTGAATACTTCTAAAGGCTGAAACGAAGATAATATGCCCTTTTTCGGAATATATCTACGCATACATGTTGTCGTGATATGGTTTAGGAATTAAGAATTTACGTTTATTGCATGAAGTTTTCAATTGCGCTGAAGAGGAAACCAAACGTGAAGAAGAGATTGCTTTTTTGCTTTTCAAAATGTCACTGCCGTCACGTACTTCCCGGGGTTACAATGAAGCCGCATTAGGTTGTGCAAGAAAATGAAATTATAAACGTCATGTGACTGTTGAAAGGTGTACACAGGCCCATTGTTAAGATTACAAGTATGTTTGCGCGTAGCTTGAAAAAGTTTTTCCGACGTGGAAAATTAAATTAAGTATGCGTTAACAAGATGGAAAATGTGATGTGAAAATCTAAGTAAAACATTGGATAAATTATTATATATATAAAGCAAAATATAATAAGATTTTGTATGTAAACGTCTCTGTGCCTCTAATGCGAGAATGAAAATTTTACAATTATGCACACGATATAAAGACGTATGAATCGGAGAAGCGATAAGGTATATATTCTTTTGATTTTGCAGCATTCAAAGTTGATTTTGCTATGCGTTTTATCAGGCAAGAAAATGAAATTTTTACGTGTCAAACAGGCCTGAGAAAATCAGAAATTCGTCTTGTTTTAAACATCAATTGTGTCTTAAGTGTTTTTTCCGTAACCTTCGTCTTCTTTAACATCCGTATATTTAAAAAATGTTATTTTAATTTGACTTGTAAAAAAAGAGAGACATTTTTAAGAAACCTAAATGATATTTAGTGGAAGGAGTTGAAGCATGTTTATCCATGTATTTTCAGCGCGGCAGTAATAGCAACTGAATACTTGGAAGTCTTAGTACACTCAATTAATGATTTTACAAATTTAATTTAATGTTGACTTAATTATCAACTGCTGATGCTTTAGCAACTAGCTATAAATGCAAAGTCGACAGAAATCTCGTGTAAAATTTTTATGTTCATCAAAAATTTTTGTATATACCCTTTTCCTTTCCCTTCTTCTATCAAATATTATTACCATGAACATAAGCATCATTAAAAGCATTCATGGAAAAAAAAGAACGACATTTTATAAAGACAAAAATCACGATAATGATAATTAAAAACTTTTTATCACATGAACGATAATACTTTGTGGCACTTGACATGTGTGAAAATATTTGACAAGAGGTTGACAAGAAATGGCCCAAGATAAACGGGAGAAGTTGTGGAGAGTAAAGAGAAAAATCCTAACTACATTTGTATTTGTTTTATGTTAGATGAGGAATACCAACGGTACCCTATATTGTGTATCTTTTGGATCAATCAAAAAATTTCAATTTACAATTTTAATTATAAAACACAAGTTTATTAATTAGAATTATTTCTGGAAACACCTCGTATATGTTTTTACAAAAATCATATATTTCCTTCCCTGTCACAAGCTTGCTGGATTTTCATGGCCTATAATCCCCTCTGTTTCGGTCGATGAGGAGCGCGATCATTTTTTCTTAAACGACATATCTCACTCTCTGAGCTCGATAAAGCCATTAATCTCTCAAAAGACGGAGCTCCGGGCTTAGATGGTATTCGTAACAATCACCTCAGAGTAATCCCACTAAGAGAATTTAGTAATATTGTAATTACCGGCATTTTTGGTGCTTTCTTTTCGATGTCATTAAGTACAGTCGAACTCCGTAGCCGAATATTAGCAAAATAACTAATAAAAATTCTCGGGAAAATCAACGTGTATGTGAATTAATAAAAACATCGGAACGAAGTGTGGTGGGTTTATAAGTAAGGAACATGTCTAAGACAAGAGAGCAGAATTGCTATGTTCGAAGGGAGAAGAAAAGGTGAGTTTAATATTTAAGAAAACAGTGCTGTTTAAAAATATAATAAGTAATTTTTTGAGAATAACTTTTGCTAACTTTGTAAATAGCTTCTTCTCTATTGTAAACTCTCGATCTAGTGGTACGAACCGAATCTGAGAAATAGTTTGAAAAACACATAAAATAACACGAATTTTATATTTGTATTTATATTGGAGATCCACCAGAAGCATTTGTCGTCACCATTACCACCAACTGACGAAAAGGGACAAGTGGAGAGAATATATGTATTCACAAACAATCAATGAGCTGATAGGGAAAACACATCGCCCGCTGCTGCTTTCGTTGAGTGTGCTTGAAGTGCAATGGGTAGTTTACAGCATCCCGCAAAGACGATCAGGCGCGGATGACGATGAACAATATTCGTTTACGTCAAGTAGGGACGAACGCTTTACCTTCCATTAAAGCGCCGAAGGCTCAAAAGTACCTCTAAATGTTTATTTCCTCCAAAGCTCCAAACGCTAACCTGAAGCAGGTCATACCCTAAAGAAGCGCCTTAACGAAGGAGAGAACTGAAGAAGCGCGATCTAACTGCAGAGCAGTTCCCACTCCATAGTAAGCACAGGGGCAGGGCAATTGGGTGATGGCATTGTTAGGAAACCGTTAAAACGTTGCTGACAACAATTATCCGGCTTTTTTTAATCTATCCTGTTTTCTTTTAAACGTTGAGTACATTAAATTATGTTAACCGCTGACTAAAACTATGAAAACAACCCACCATATCATCTTTTATGATAAGGAAAGAGTTTATAGCAATATTACTCCAGTCAAGGAGATAACGTCTCGCAGCTTATTGAAAAGATTCGCGATCTTTATAGTGAAAGTGTTTTATCAAAATATGTCAGCGATTGACTTCTTTCCGCTCTCCCACTCTGGTTGATGCAATCGTTAGAAAAGTGTTTGAAATTCTTCAAAAAATAGAGGTAGGTTCGTCTACTATTGGACTAAACTGATTGGAATCATTTACATAAGACTGGATATAAAAAAAGTTTCCTTTAGACTTCACATGAATTCACAGTGAAAAATTTAATAGCACAAATTTTCATCTGCAAACCAACCTTTGCGACTGAAATCGTTCGTTATTAAATGCATGTCGTTATTATGTGCATAAAAAAATGAAGCTTGAAGCTTGAAGAATGATTCTTAGTTTGTTTAATTTTCTACGCGATGCTATTATTTATGTCATGTATTATTTACCATTCAGGAATGACATTTCAGAGATCTCATAAAAATATTTTAAACATCATTCATATATGCATGTGTATAGGCCAATTGTAGAGCCAAATGTAGAGCCTTCAACAAATCAAAATTCATATATTAATTTCTGCAAACTACGAAATATGTGATATAAGAATCATAAATTATGAAAGGCTTTCGACATAAGCTAATGCTGGGGATAAGGTAATGCAATCCAAAGCAAATGTTACTTTGGTTGATATGCACGATATATATATATATGTATGTATGTATGTATGTATAGATATAAATATATATATATACATATATATACATACACATATATACATATATATATGGTTTTATTAAATTTGTAAAAGTTAATCAATCCTTATGGATATGCACTACGTATACATATGTTGGTCTGTTGGTCAATACAATAATGTTGGTATAACAATAGATTTATCTTTTATGACACTCTCGTCAGATAAATCGGCTCCTAGACTGGCCCATAAATAAAAAAAAAATTAAAAACTATTATCTCTCTTTTTTAAATACAGTCTAACGACACTGTTAAGGCCTTAGGCTAGTTTTTCAAACTTTACGTAAATATGACTTTCAATTTACATAATTGTCTGAATGAAACTCTCGTCATATTTTATAAAGTACGATTATAAATGCGAATGCTCTGAAAATACGATATATATCGAGCTGTAAAATATCGGATATTTATTTAGGAATCCGAAGGAGAAGTGCAAGTGATTTGCTGTGGTTTGTTTCAATATTTATTTGATTCGAATACACAAAGTTGATCGACTTTTTCGATATTTCGATGCAATAGCGTACCTGCTTCAATTTTATCTTTCAATTTAATGGATCAATACTGTTTTTTTTTTTTTTCCGAAAAATGAGGTTAAGTTAGCGGACAAGCTCTGTTCTATTAAAGGTTATCGTAAATATTAAATACATATTTAATAGTTTCTCTCCAGCTGAATATAAGTTATTTTCTGCCATCGTTTATTTGTGGTTTTGAATCATGAGCCACAGCCGTTAATTAAAATCAAAATGTCATAAAATATTGATATTGGAATTATATAATAGAACTTAACTCTTTCCCTATCCGCATGAAACCTTACAAATACAGTGTTATTATGTATGTACAGTGCATAATATAAATATATAAACAATTGTTGTGATGAATATAAAGAAAAGGTTTGTACGTTTGCCTGCCCAATCAATTAGTATCAGTGTCAAGTTAAGGTCATCGTAACTCTCACAGCAATCAATGTTTATGTAACAGTCCCTTATGCACTGAAAACATAGATATACTGCCATACATACACACATAGACAATTTATTAGATGTATGGATAACAATAGCAATAATGGTAACAATATCAACCTACGTCATCTTCGAAACTATTATTACCAATTTGTTCATCATTATGCTTTGCCAAAATATGTTCACTAACTCAAAATTGATACCATAGACTGCTTCACATACAAATAGGGGAAGTTTTAGCATATGTGCATGGAATAAAAGTAGGTTTTGCTCTCTAAACTTGGCGGGCAAATGCAGAATTACAAAATTGTTTTCTAAAACTTTTTGTTGTAACCTGTCCGAAAAGACGTACTTGTCAAAAATGCACTCACCAAAAACTAGACGTAGAAAAGCGAGAATAACCGATTGTGAAGTGTGATATGAGAGAGAAAGTTTTTTTGAGTTTCAAATTAGTTGCTGTTATTGTTATTCATACACATTAGTGCTCAAAACCGATGATTACAGTTTGTAACACAAGATTTTTCCCTTAATTATTTCAACAATAAGAACAATTGAGATAAAGGTTGAAAAAACTCTTCAATGTCAATTACAGATGTTTTCCCACTCCCTAAGATGAATGCAAACGATTTTAGGCGTACTCTACTCTACTATACAGAAAAGGGTTTGCATAAGAGAATTTTTTGTTTGTATATAAACATATATAAATATATATATAAAAATATATATATAAATATATACAAAAATATACATATATATAAATATACATATAAATATATGCATAAATATGTGTATAAACATATATATAAATTTATATATATAAATATATATATATATAAATGTATATATAAATATATTTATAAATATAGTTATAAATAAATATATTTACAAATAAATATATATACAAATATATACAAATATATACAATATATATATATATATATATATATATATATGCTCTACACGTGCATGCATGTGTCTACACGTGCATCGCCTAGCTGTTTTAAATTCACTTGACATAAATGTCGTCAGTTGGATTGTACGTGTGCAAAGGAGTGTTGCGTGACAGAAAGCTTCTTATCTTCCATTTTTCTCCCAACAATCAACTTAAAAAAACGTATGCAATCCAGTTTGCCTGCAATTGACATATACCCCTTATGCTATAACACCTCAATTGCCAACAAATCACTGTTATCACTGGTAGGAAAGGGACACACAGTTTTATTCATTTAAAGGCATTGTTAACATTGCATGATTTCTTTCGGTAAAGTAGCTCTAAATCGATGAGTACACGTTGCTTGGACTAACTGTTTATTGCGTAATGATATCCAAAACAGTTCAAACATATTCTGTTGCCAAGTAAGGGGCACTTTTTATGTTTCTTCTCATCATACGTAACGTAAGAAACATATGAAAACACATTTTAATTTATAAATTGAATTTAGTTAAGTTATAGGAAAATATTTTCTGGAAAAAGATCAATATTTTCCCGAGACATAAGAATAAAGTTTATTCGTTCGCGATAGAAAAAGCTTAACGATATATCAATTAGATGCATATTCTCTTACATATGTATAAAGACTATTTATTTACGACCACTCATAACGTATGTTATCAAATTTTTAATGATTTACTTATTCCGAAAACAGAAAAACAACAAACTTTTAATGCACGTGGAGGGTTAAGTGTTGCTTTAAATTCGTAGCGGACGCGCACAATCACAAACAAACTGAATGGTCTTATTGAACTTAATGGCTTCGTATTTATAAGAATTTTCACTTCTATACCTTAGTCGGTTTTTTTACTTAAAATCTTTGTGACAACTTGATGTTTAAGGGTTTTTTTGCTTCGCTCTAAGGCCAAGAGTATACAACAAAATCTCCATATAAAAAATCAATTGCAATATCTGCATAAAAAAAAATCTGTTTTATAAGAGACCGTTGAATAGATTTCATTATAGTGCCATCATATTTTTATATTCCAATTAAGAAATTTTATGGTTTTCACTTAAGGGTAACGTCATTGTAAATTTTTCAAAAAATTAATGTTGTGATTGGCTTACATGGTCATTAAAATAATGAAAAATGATGTAAAGGAAGATTGTAAAATTGGCAAATCTTTAAATGGTTCAAAAATTGGGTTTTCTGAACATACTTGTATAGTAAAGCGCACAATAATTTGTACAATTTTCATTCTTTTCTTAAGGACATGTCTTTAAAATAATATTTTGAAGAGAAGAACGGAGGAAATTTTCCATTAGTTGCTTTAAATATTATTTATTAACATTTAAAAAACTTTTGTGGGATTTCAAGAATAGAAAGAATATTGAACTTTCCAGACAGCTCATGTTCCATGGATCCATGGATTGGCCTACCAGACCTATGTCAGTTGCTCAAGTCAAAGTAGTAATTAACAAGCTAAGCATTAAAAAATCTTTTTGGCGTAATTGCATAAGTGGAATAGTTATGAAATTTTTACTACTTAAGGCAGTGGTTTCCAACCTTTTTGTACTGGCGCCCCCTTTTTGAAAAAAAAATTAATGCGCCCCCCTTTAAAAAATAATAAAAAAAAAAACCGAAACAATCAGATGCTTCTTTTCACTGAAGTTTGGCGCGAGTAAGCACGAGAATAACCGGGATGTTGCAAGTGCTTATCTTTTGATTCCACGCCCCACCGGTACTCGGCTCGAAACGCGAAAGCGAGATATTTCGATTCGAAGAAGAGTATGTGTATGTCCCACAGGTTGGAAACCACTGACTTAAGGCATTTACTTTTATAATATTAATTTTCAACTACACACTTGAACCACTTTTCAATTCAATGGCAATGAATAGAAATAACTAACTAAATAAATGAGAAAATGCTGTAAACTCGTACAGATCAGTTAGGTTACTGGTAAAATTTTCTAACATATTTGAATATTTACGAAGTCCACTCCCAGTATTAGATGAAAGATTTTTCATTATATGTATTATTATGTTCGCACCATTTTTGTACCGAATATGCAGGTGATTCAGGCGAATATTTCTCCAGAAAAATAAGCGGCGCTTGCTGACGCTGTTTTAATTCCTTCTGCGTTGTGAGCGTCTATGTGAATAAGTCTTGACAATTTTTAATCTTATATTCTTAAGCGATCAAGGAATATTTTCGCCATTTCTCAGCTGCGACGATTCACAAAAGTTTCGTGGAAAAAAATACATCATCGAATTTGCATAAGAAAAAGTAAAAGTCTACGTGTCCCAGAAAAAAAAAGAATGGACATATGGACATGGGGACATTTGCTGCATCTGAAGATATCTTATGCCCATGCTAATGCTGAATTTTTTTTTATCAAAAATATCCGTCAAATTGATGGGTACCATAAACCTAATGTTAAGTGACGCTACATACGATATTCAAATTTTTGAATATTGAAATAATAAGATATCGTAGATAAGTTAGCCCAAATCGTATATCCTTTCTATTTAATTTACTTGATTTCATTATGTCAATGCATCGCATATGACCAATATTAGTAGTGAAAGTTTTAAACTTTTCTTTAATTGAAAGTTGAAAATTTATTATGAAGTTGTACGCATTGCAAGGCAACTATAACCTGACCTGGAAGACAATCAGTTTTTTATAAAAATACATGAGTTTGTTCTGAATCGTTGATAGCATAAACATAGTGTAGCTATGTCAATTTAGAGGCTCGTTAAGTCAGTAAAAACCTAAGAGAAAAGATCAATTTTAAGATATGGCTGAAAATAAATTTTACTTCAATGTTCTCCAGTCGAAATATAAAAAGCGAAACAAAAGCAACGACAAGAAACCGTAAACATTATTTTATTAATTTTTTTATCAAATAATTTGATTTTTAATAAAAACATGTTTACTTTTCACACTTACGGAAACTTGGTTACATACGGCATATAATAGACGGACTGAGTTAATATATTAGAAATGTACAGTGAAATCTTGGTTAGCAGGCGTCTATCTTGAAAAGGCTTAATATCACCAGGGTAGTCTACTCTGCCAAATCTGCATATATTTGCCATTTTTTTGGTTGACTTCACCGTATTTATATGGGCTTGCATTCGTAATTATAGACGTGAACGTGTATCGAATTCAAAATTTGTGGCATAATTCAAATTATTTTCAGTTTATTATTATATCCATTACTGAAGGGTGGGGGTAAACTCACTTTCTGTGTGTTTTCGTAATGTCTGGAACACCCATAAGGAAGCTTCAGAGACCCTATAAAGTACATATATTCTCTGAATTGATTAAATCATGTCTGTCTGTCTGTCTGTGTGTGTGTGTGTGTGTGTGTGTGCGCGTGTGTGTGTGTGTGTGTGTGTTTTTTTGCTCAGCGAGCAGGAGGTAGAAAATCTTCGGAAGATACTGCTGGTTCTCAGTAGCAGTATGCACGATTCGCCCTCCGTGGCGCCTACGTACTAAAAACTACCCCCCCCACACACTTCTTCTACCATTCTCCTCCGCGGTACCACCGTTAGGTATTACTTCGCGGAGGCTGGTTGGCATTAGCGCGCTGTGTGTGTGTGTGTGTGTGTGTGTGTGTGTGTGTGTGTGTGTCTGTGTCTGTGTGGTGTTTGTTGTTAGTTTGTTGTCTACCGGTCGCAAAAATGAAGCTATCGCCTTGAAATTTGGTAAAAGCAATAAAAGTTTCTGCGCGCAGATTGGTCTTGAAAATGGCTCAAATTGGTCAGAGTAGAAGACAGCATTGAAACGTAAACTGAACGCTATTACGTTTTTCTTAACAAAATTTGTCGGTTTTTGTTTGTTATGCGGAAAGCATGAAAGTTAGAAGGCCGATAATTTCTATATTTACCTTACGAAACACTCTACTCTTTACGTGCAAAAATGAAAAAATCGGCCAGACCCAGGCAAAGTTACAAGAGACTAAATTTCTCATTTATTTTTACGCTTATTTATCACAAGGCAAACAAAACAGAATGCTTAACACTATTTTGTACATTCCTCATATGAAGAGATATATTATCTGCCTAGACATCCGTTCCATTCTAAAGTGAAAATGGTAGATACCACGATGTTGTAGATTACTGTTTTTTTAATTATATCAGCGAGAATTTGGAGAGGAGAATATGAAAAGCTAAGTATGTTAGTTTCAGTGGGTATGCGAGATTCGGCCCCGTCGAAAATAATTTTCTTGCTTGTTTTTCTTTTGTTTTCCTTTTGCTCATCAGCTTTGAGGCAGATATAATAAAGGCAAATACACTGAGAAGTATGGACACACGTGTGTTCCCTGAAATGTTATTTGTTGTATGTTGTTTTTCTATCTATTATCGACGTAATATTGAAAGTGATAGCCGTAAAGCACATATCTGCGTGCTTATATAAATACTCTTCGTTAATGTGCGATTTTAAATGAATTAATTTTGATTTCTTACAATATTGTGGAGCGCAATAGACGTGCACGTCGTCTTTGTCGAAAGTCATCATTTTTTCTTTTTGCTTAAATCTATATAAAAATCACACGATAATAAAAATTGTGGAACTGTAGAAAACACACATGTAAAGAAAAATAACCGTTATAATATTTCCATTCATCCATTCATTATGCTACACCACACGTGGTCACGCTAATTTCTGCAGTTAAATAAATGGATCTCGTCAGTAGCAGGTCGCCTACACACGTCAATACGCATGCCTCGTCTCTGCTGACATAAACAATAATGCAATTAAGCCGGTAGCACAATAAACTCTGACATAATCGCTTTTAGTGCACAGGGTGAACTCAACACAAGTGCTGACACCCGGAACACCCTCAAGTTTTATCATGCTGCCAAATACGCTATGAACCATCCTCTGCTAAAATAATTAAATGTAATAAATGTTCTCTAACTACGCATAACGCTGGCTTTCAACATCGTACAACTTGCATCGATTTGCTCAAGTTCGAAAGCATGTGCAAACTCTACAGCTTCAGAGATTAGAAGAAAGTATATATATATATATATGTAAGATTTTAGAAGAAACATTCAGCTTTAGTTGCTGATGAGTTTCGATTATTCTTCGTGGCGCTGGTCATTAATCTTGTACGCTTTGTATTCATTTACCACGTAGACCTGTATAAAGAACAATTTTATACAAATGCTTTCAGTTGGCGATCAATAGGCTTACATTAGGGAAATGAAACATATCTCGGCCTATCCCCGGCTCATCTAGATTTAAACCAAGTCAGTGACATTTAATTTAATGTTAATCAAACCTTTTTCGCTGTCTCAGATAGCGCAGCTTACAAATGTTAAGTTTGACGTCACAAGCCCCATTGTAAGTCGTTTCTTAGGGTGTCTGTGGTAATCGTAAAAATATAAAAAGATGTCTTTTGCGTGGTGTAATACGTTGCCCTCTTATTATCGTATTGACAATCATATCCTGGAAAACATCAGCAATTACACAGAATTAGGAGTTTTTTTTCGACTCTAGACTTAAGTGTGATATTCACATAGAAATTTCGGTTAATAAAGCTAGATCCGTTCTAGGATCTATAAAAAGATGGTCTAAAGAATTTAATGACCCATACCTAACCAACTTACTTACTCTCTCTTGAATACTCCTCGGTAGTTTGGCTTCCTGGTTATAGATGCCATGTTGATCTCTTCGAGTCTGTTCATCGGGACTCCTACTTATTTGCTTTGCATGGTCTAGGAATTAGATCCTGCTCTCTCTCTCTCTCTATCTCTCTCTCTCTTCCACCATACAATAATAGAGTGAAGCTCATTGATTTGCCTTGAACACTTGAACAAAGGCGTGAAATGTTAGGTGTAACCTTTGTCTTTAATCTAATAAAAGGAGAAGTTTTTCCGCGGGCTTTATTAGAACAATTGACATTTGTATCCTCAACAGGGTCTCAAGACACTTTGTGCTCTTGCACCACAATGCCGAACCAACTACGATTTGTTCAGCGATCATTACTACTTACTTGATTTTTCTGTTTTGTCCGTTGATAAGGTTAAAAGCAGTATGTTGCATAACTAACTGTTAAAAATTTGCGAACTTTGTACAAATTCAGATAAATTCAGTATTTTGTTGTTTGTAAAACTCGCATTAATTTTCGTTTGTTTAGAATTAATTAATTAATTAAATTTAAACGTATATTTATTTACAATTTAAGAGCGCTCAAGCCTCGCTTCACTTTTAAAGGTTCAAAGGTCAACAAATGAAAAACTCTATGCCAAAGAGCTAGAACAGAACAAATATATATTACACAGGGTCTTCTAGCTATTGCTGCTTTAAATCACTATTTCCCCTTTTGCATTTATTAGGAAGAACAAAGCATTGAGAGTTTGCAAAGTTTAATTTTTGTCGTATTCAGATGCACACAGTTTTAAATGTCGTTTATTAATGATATAGAATTCGCATCTACAAGCATATAAAAGGATTGCCGCAAACCAGTGCAGCCAGGCATGTTTGTGTGAGTAGGCACATTTTGTTCTTTGAGAGCAAGTGGCGATGAACACCAAAACTTTATCATCAAACTCTGAATACAATTTCACTCACCCTTGCTTTAAATATCCCTCGTTAAAATATCAATCCTCGTTAAAATATCTTTTGGAAGTGCAATTCCCGTTACAGTTATCTTAAAAAATTCCATTACGGGAGCAAAAACTTCTAAATCAAGTTTGGGAGTCTTCAAGATATCTTCTTTTGTTTGTTTCACACAGACATACATTTCAAGAATCCAATGCGTGTAAGATTCTGAATTGATTTGACCCTTCCGCTTAGTCTATCCACTTGTATATCTGTGTATATGACCACAACCATGCAAACCTTAAATTTGTATTTGTGATTGGCCATAAATCAAGTTTAAAATAGACGTCTGTACAAACCCGCGATCATAATAAGTCAGTGATTGTAACTTAACACTTAACGATGTGCCATTCTCTGCAATTGTTTATTAATATCATCTAAAGAGTTAATGGGAATATGGGCGTGTTCGCTGACATTAACCTAAGACTGTGTGTATATATTTGGTGGAGTTGGCTAAAATTTGGGTCCTCAAATGCTTCCCATCGGCCAATTACACACTCTCGCAAATAGCAAAATATTTTTTAATTTTTTTTTTATAAGTTCCCTTAAGTTGAGTACCTTAGATTGAGTGTCCGATTCATAGAACAGATAGAGGGCACTTTGTCATCGTAAGCGGATTCATGCATTTGTCTGTTTCGAGTGTTGCTCCCCTTTCGCTCTTATTAATGTAAACGCGTCTCCTTAATTGAGTTGAGTAAACACTCATACCTGCTTCTACTCGATCGTAATAGTTTATGCATATGTGTAATTTTTTTTTTATGTGTATTGTGTAATTGTGTAATTGTATGGTTTCACTTCAATTAGTTCCTAATAATTTGTGTTAAGCAATGTCTGCTATACATTTATTTTATATGTATTTCGGTTTACCATAAATGCTTCAATGAATGTGAATAAAAAAAATTGTTATATCCGCGAAAGCCTGACAATTAAATCCATTATACTGCTGTAGCATTTTATCAAATGCAATCCTTTGTCTATTGTTATAATAAAACTTTAAACATTCAATCACCATCATAGGGTTTATTTTTTGTAAGAATACTTATCCCGAAGACGATTCAGAATATGATCTCATTCGACTCTAATTAAAGTTTTCAAACTCACTTAATATGACAATGACGAGAAACATATTTTAATAGTAGTGTCGTAGAAATGGTCCCATCGGATCTATTTTCAACAGGACATGTCGCTATATACCAAAGTTCATCAAATTATCTCGAAAAATGCTAGTTGTAGATGCAATACGCAAGTAAAAGGACAAGTTAAGGATAAATACCACGCAACCTTAGGGTACGTTTACAATCACAAGTACTGCAGGATGTAGAAACATTAAATCGGGGAAAAGGAGGAGTAAAAGGTTATACTTACATATTTATGCGCATTATCGATTGTAAGAAACAATTAGAAAAATTTTATTTACTTTTTAACTGGCGGTGGATAGATATCACCTTTAGTCAGGTAAATATGATCTGAGATGAAAAATGCATTATTTTGCAATATTTTGTAAAATGTACACTCAAGCTGGACTAGATTCTTAATTAAATTCTTTTTTAATATCATTTATAATTGAAATCTAATCAATGGAATATTGAATGTCTTTAAAGTATTTTGATTACGTTAGTTACATAGGCTTTGCTCTATTTTTTGTAGAAGGCATAAAGTTGCTAATTTAGAATACAAAACGTGCAGTTGAAGCTCTTCATCGGAAGATGGCAGAAACTCATGTAGAAGGCTAAATCTAAATCCCGATTCTTTGATAAGTCGGCAGGCACCTATCGTGCAACAAAGTTAGTCTGCTGCCTTTTTCTATTGATTTACTTAATGAAGAAGTACACGAACTTCATGACAATATCGTTGCACTTTATAGTGCGTAATAACCACATTCGAAAACCCAAACAAGAACAACGACAATGCGACAGTAGCAATAATAATTAGAAACTAAAGCAACAACAGCAATAACTGACATTAGCTTAACAATAAAATATTAACATGTTTGTGTGTGAACATACGCTTACAGTTTTCCTATACATCGCAACATGTTTGTATGTTTCTTAAATGTTTGCGTTTACTCATTAACGCCTTTTGTCTTGCATAATATTTAATGGCTAAACATTTACGAATCAGTGCATGCTCGTTATTGCGTATGTAACATTGATAATAAGATGAGAAGAGAAAAAGAAAAGGAATTAAAAATGATAAAATCGATAATATTGGAAATATTTAATTTAAAGCAAAAAAAAAACAAACTAAAAATATTTTCTTCGTGAGGAAGAGTTGAGTAAAGGACAGGGCAAATTCATTATAAATCATTCGAAATGAAAATAAATTTGTTTTATGCAAAATGCCAACAGATTATTCAAGCTTAAAGTTAATTACCTTTTTTTTGCTTGCAAAAATTTTGAAGCAATTTCTTTTTATTTAAGAGAATTTAAGAAACGTAGTTCAGTTCAATGATTAGCCCTAATCGTCAGTTTACCTTTATTAATTCACTTACTAATTAAGGCAAGTTTTGCAAGTGCTTTCTATTTCATTGTAAGCACAGTGAGTCGCATTAATATTGGGTTTCCTCGCCCGACAAAAAATAAACGCTTGCTACACCTACTCCGTTCTCCAAACATAAAAATATATTTTACTATTTTATACTACTAGCGAATACATATTAAAATATAAAAAAAAAAATAAAATAAATATTATTCCAGTAGACAAGAAAATTAAATAACTTCAATAACTCAAAAAACATAGCGTCATTAATATTTTTTTTTTTTTTCATACAAGGAAGGATGCGAAGATAAAAACAGCTTATTATTAAAAATTAAAATTTGGTCCGGTATGCTTTTCGTTTTGACACATTTTGTATAATTTTTCTTGTGTGAGAAACCGGGATCCTACTCCATTCGCCTTAAAGGCTTTTTCTCCGGGCTTGGACGAAAGGATTGAGTGTTTTCGCACATGGCCGTCCAATGCACACCACATATTTTTCATGGCGTTCATGCCTGATGATTCGTGGAAGAGGGTGCAGCATTTTGGGGCAGTTGTATGAAGCTGCCTACCTATTGGCATTCTCATTACAGCTTCCTTTGCATGCAAACTTTCCTTCCTGTCTTTTCTCGCATCCATTCACAAGGTTTACTTAGGGCTTTCTCCAATTGTTTAGTCATCTCTCTAGTTTGGTCTTAAAGCAAAAAAATCTGCTTGATAATGATATAAAAACAAGAAAGATCGCCAAAAAAAAAAAAAAAAAAAAGAATGAATTTTATACATATATGCTTGCACAGCTTGCTACAGCTTTTGCTTGAACTAATTAATTATAGTCGAAGTATGCTAAACTCACGTACAATTCAAACATACGGCAATCCACTTACATTATCGTTATACTTACTTGTAAATCCATTTGTTGATAATAGAGTTTTTATCTTTTTAATTTTTCTCTTAATTCTTGCGAAACGCTACCGCAAAAACCTTAGATATAAATTCAACGCGTTCAGCATTGGTATCGTTTATATGATATTCTTTTTTTTTTTCGTTGCGTTTCTCCCGTTCATATTTAATTACTTGTGTGGTATTTCTATTATATAGGAATATCATCGATATACACCCCACATACAAGTTTAGGTGGATATAAAATGATTACATCCATCAATGAAAATACAATAAATTTTTTACGTCATTTGCAAAATGTTGATAACGTAGTCCTTATATCAACACATCGTTCATTAATGAAAATGAACAGAGACTTAGTTAATATTTTTACTTCCACAGCACGACAGCTTATGTTGAAAATAGTTTTAATACATCAAGCAAAAAGTTCTTGCCGTTTTTACACTAAACTACATTTATTGTACACTTAAGTGAAAATTATTAAATAAAATTTTTGCTATTTTGATCGACAACTGTATTAATATATCTAATAAAATCATTACGTTGTTATGTAGAGCTTCTGCATCTGAAGCCAGTGATTTTTGCAATGGCTTTTTTAAAGTGTGGTTCGCATCACTAACAAATGTATGAAAAAAGCGATACAAATGACCGTCGAGCAGATCGAGGTCGCTATTACAAGGGTATTATTAGAATTTCTAACCTTGACAACAGTGTGTTGTCAGGTGTTCTTTGAAGTTTTGCGCGAGATTCGTGTTGCTTATAGTCACTTGAAAATTGTGTGCAATAAAATCCTATCCATTGATTGATGCAAACAAATGTTTAAACAAGAGAGTTACCGCTCTTCAAAAGATCGTGCTATTTGGCGAGTCATAAACTGACACGCAGGAGCCGGGAGATAAGCCTCAGTGGAATCTAAAAGTATTTCAAGATGAACCAAATCCACTAAAAGCCTTTTGCCTGCGAAACACTTCGAAAAAAACAATTGCCAATCTCTTCTGAAACACCTGCCATGCAGGGTCAGTGTGTTTAAGTGGACGTAAAACACAATCGTTTGTTTGCCAAAAGATTTTGATGAAACAAGGTAAACATGGGTTAATTCCCATGGTACTCCAATATCGATCTTCTTTTTATACCCACCATCAAAGGATTTTGTCGAAACGTATGCAACGCCCAGAAGAAAGCCTCAGACACCCCACAAAGTATGTGTATTCTTGATCATCATCAAATTCTAAATCGATTTAAGCATGCCTGTCTGTACGTTTGTCCATCTTCGAAAGGAACAGAAAATTGGTTTTTTGCTCTTTATTATACAAAAACTTGAATGCGTATTCTGTGGGTGAAAATTGACCTCGCCCACCCAATATGATAGTGTATCAAAATTTAATTTTTTATCAATACCTTTATAATGCGCAAAAGTAAGACTCAAAAACCCTATAAAGTATATAAATTCGTAACCAATTGCCAGCTTTCACACTCATTAAAGAATGACTTGATGGGGCGTTACGAAACTGACGCGACTCTAAAGTCATGTATTGGGAAAAAACGTCAGCAAATTTTTCTTGGACCAGTATTTAGTAAATTGAATAATTTATTATTGAATAACATTTACTGCGATCAAAACGTACTAGCACTTTTTCGTTTAAATCTTCTGGGACTATCCAAGTCCTTAAAATGCTAATAGCATTTCCCATCTGCGTTAAATTTAATGCCAAAGTCATAAGTAGTTAATGAGAAAAGCTTGTTTACTTTCGTTTAAAAAATAACGTTTGTTAAATGCTTAAAGACAATGAAAACATCCAATAAACTTGTCGAATCAGATTTGGCTTTAAAAAAGGCATGAAATTTCAGTTGTCAAAATAGTGCGAAAAACTTTCAGTGACAAGTCACTGCAAAGAACCATGATTGGTATAAACGATTTGAATAAGGCAAAGAGTGTCAAGTCAATAAATTTATTGGTCATCCGTCGACGTTTACCGATGAACATCGCCCCAAAGAAGACGGTGATATCTTGTTGACATCGCTACGTATCTACTAATGAATATTACTTATTAGTGCAAGCGGCCGTAAAGATTTTTCATTTCAGAGAGCCAATGGCGACTAAGAAAGAATTTTTTTGAATCCGAAAATCGTTTTTACCTCGTTTTCCTTTTCCTTTTTCTTTTTTTTTTTTTTTTTTTGAAATTTCGATCTTATCACAGTGTTAGGGTTTAGCTTTTTATATTTCCCGTTAAAAATCTGTTGACTATTCCATTGAATATAAACTTGACAATGAATTATGGCCTGCGACAGTGTTCTGAAAATTGGATGAAAGCAGACATTAATTAGATGACTTATCCATATTAGCTTTACGAGATGAGTATTCATGTAATTCTCGGGTTTTTTTTTTATCAATCTAATCTCTAATGCTACGTCTAAAATATGCATTTATTGACGAGAAATCAACACTTATCGTAATGAGACAAATGAAAGAATACTTGAAGAAATTAGCATATAGGATATTAAAGCATGAGACAACTTCTATGCCACATATAAATTTGATTGCGGTAAGATACCCAATAGTTTAGCATCCATCCGCAACCGAAAGTATATAATAATCAGAAAATGGATTACTATAAAGGAAGTACAAGCCTTCTCCTTTCAAAAACATTTCAATTACCCGAAGATGAATTAATTAATGACTGCACATTAGTGCGTTGATTGGGCACAAGCTCAGCAGACTGAATTGAGGATAGTGACTTGACGAGCAAAATTTCATCACATGAATTGATATGGTTGCAAACAGACATATATATGCATGTATATGCATTAATTAGTGATGAAAAAATAATCAAGCAATGAAATTATGATTTCAAAGGCAAACAAAGGAATCAAATGTAAACGAACCGATTGATGAGAATAATTAAGAAAGAAAGACAAACAAAAGAGTATAACCCCACGTAACGTACTCTCGAACGTACTAATTCGAAACCTGCTCAGTGTTCTCTTAAATATGCTTTGATGTAAAATGATTTCTATTTAGAACATATTTGCATATAGCATATAGCAATTTTTTGCACAATTTATGGTTAGTGAAAACATTGAAAACTTCGAGTTACTTGTGTTAACTAACTTTTATCTGCATAAAAGCACGATATTTGAAGACTAGCAAGTTCTACTTACCTGTTCAATGGATTACGACACTAAGTATTCCTTTAACTTACTTATGAACTGTATGACTCGATGTTACGAATGGAACGAGAAAATTTGTTATGTCTCCAATGATTGAAAGTAGGTGGAAAAACGTCGCCTTCACAAGCAAAGTGATGGTCTTGACTATAAGCAAATTTGAGCGACCGCGAATAATCTCATTGGCTGTGGTAAGTCAAATACAAATATTTGCACATACATTTTCGTTAGAATTAGATCACGAAGAACAAATAAACAGTTAACGTGTCGAAAAAGGCAATAAATGCACGAATCTATTAACACACAAACTCTTCATGCATAATATGTTATGTCCGATCTTCGATATGAGTTTTTAACAGTTGCAAGCGTACAAAGTCTGAGTAGGAAAGTTTGAGCGTAAAAAAGCTGAGTCTCTCATTATTTGTAAATCAATTAAGCCAACCGTAGACTATATATAAAAAATGCAAGAGCATAAGAGGATTCAGTGAGGGTCGTTTTTAAAAGTCTATAAAATATTTTATATAAATACTACTGTAATAATATGTACAAAACAGGAATATATAAACATATTTTACACGGATGCATACGATACATACATAACATACGTTAACTCTGTACAGATATATCAGGCTACTCAAGGCACTGTAAACAGGCTCAACGATGACGAAAGTGATAACTAAATGAACGAGACGAAGAACCCTCTTATTCTGAGTACAATCACTGATAGTTTACTAACCATACGTTTTTGCCAAACAATGTTAAAACAAGCTTCGTCATCTTTTCATGCTCTTTTGGTATTTTGACGTTTAAGCACAAAAGTGGAATTTTTACGAAACATGAGATACTAATTATCGACTCCTTGCAGAGTATAGCGCAACGATTTAAAGAGCAAGAAAAATTGCAATATTTTTATCCAATTTTGTAGAAAATAAGCAAGGATGGACTTCTTCTTCTTCTTTTTATTAGTTTATTTATAAATTGATTTCGTTAGATAGCAGCCTAGAAGATTGCCGAAACATTGTAACGGGCATAACAATTATTACAGTAAATTAATATATAAATAATTTATTTGCCTTCAATTAGTTATTTTTCGTAACGTTACGTTGTCTCTGCTTACGTTCAATTTTGTGGTTTTGGTAAGTTTACAACCCGGTTTTAGCACAAAAGTGACATTAGACAGTTTTGTTGTCACTTTCGCCTAAGAATCTAAAATTTGATATAAAGTGACAACAGAGTTGACAGGCAAAGCCAAGTACAAATTTTGCGAAAGTTGAACGATAACAATGCCAATATAAGCGTGCAGCTCTTTTTTGCCAGATAAAGTTGTGCGGTTATAAATAAACTGTGAATAGATAAACACTGGTCGGATAAGCATAACAAAATAATTCTACTGCTATGCGCGTGACGAATGTAATACGATTTCTGATTGTATAATAAAAGTTATCGAGTGGGAAAATTAAAGCTGGGGTGCTAACTGTGTATATGTAGCACAAATATATATACCTCACGGTCCGTCTATCCATCCTTGTGGGATTTTCTAATAAAATTTTGTTATTATGAATGGGTCTTTGAGAGAATGTATTTTTGTTATTGTGTCAAGTCGTTTCATTACAACCGAATTTCATATTATACATAGTCTGTGTGTGCCGCGTACACTCTAGAGAGGTCGACGCAATTAACTGGATAAGCGCTGTTATCAGGATAATTCAAGAAAATAATCGTCATCCAATATCGGGGGTTGTCAAGCAGATACTCCTTCCATACAATAAGATTTTGCGTTGTTGCTAACATAATAATTTCTTCTCGTTTACTTATTTATTTATTTTTCATTAAAAACTTTCTTGTAAAAATGTTTCTCTTTTAACTTTTAAATAACTTTTAATTTTGCTACAATTACTTTGACACAATTTTGTGCCGAAATGCACGTGTTTTTCATCACGAGATGTAATTGTGAATCAATCATGCAATAGAATTGTAATTTCCGGAGTTGTGCAGTAGATGGCACCGTACTGCTGAAAATCCAAATTGATAACAATATTAAGAATAAATTTGATTTGGTTTGATTTAAATACAAGCTGTGTCTACAGCTTGCTCTACAGCCGATCCCTGCATTCAGGGATAATGTCTAATCTTTTGATGCCGAACGGCCCATAGATTAGTTTTATTTTCTTGAGACTAATAATATTTTTTATTTGCAATTATTTTTGTTTTTTTTTTGTTTGTTGTTTCGGCTGTACTTAAACACATTCTCCAACAGATAATTGTAACGAGTATGCGTACATCTATTTAAAGTTGTGGATACGCAATGGCTTTTTAAATATTTTAAGTTTTAACGACATTTTCTTATTTATATTCTTCTTTAAGGCTGTTTCGTCTTTTCATATTGTTGACGTGTTTTTCATTTCGACCTTCCTTGAATATCATTTTTTCTTTTTTTTCTTTGGTTTTTGAGTTTAAGGATCTTTATCGTTGGCTATTCTGGGATGCTTTCATACTCCTTTCTGTTATCCTTGTAAAGTTCTCAGCCAATCACATGATACTCAGCCCAGCCCAGCCTGTCTACTGTATACACTTTTCTTACATATTGTAAGTCCTTCTTGAATTCATGCGTTTCGCAGGTGGTTTTGTTATCTTCTTGATAATAGCCTCCAATCAGCGTACTCCTTATCGAAGCGTTTAGATATTTGATTAGTGTACACTTCGAAGTAAACTTAATCACCCCTTCGATTAGCAACATTTCGCGATTGTTTTTGACAGAGCCAAGTAGTTCTCGCGGTTTTCCCTTGAAGTTTGCTTTATTCCACTTACAGAGGCTTGAGGAAAACGAAACAAATGATCGTCGAACGTAGTATAGCGAATGCCTCAAAACAAATTTTTCAATTTTTCTCAATTTTTGTCGAGCAATTAAATCCAGTAATTTTTCAACGTTAATTTATGTTGAACTTAACGGACTTCGTTTTGTAGACCGCCAATGGTTTACAACTTTTGCCAAGACACGATATGTTTCCATTTTCTAGAGTTTTCTAAGATATTCAGCGCAAACGAGCAAACCAAACCAAACCAAAGCAAAACTAGTTGCCGTTGACTTTAATAAAACACCTCCATCATAAGCAACACCTATTTTTCAACAAGCTTGCGACGTGTTGCAACAGGGACAGTGCTTTCAGAATTTCGGTTCATTTTCCAAACGCATTTACCATCGACTGAATTATCAAGTGTCGAAAAGGTTCCTCTTTTTTCTAACTATCTATGGACTGCCGCCTCCCACACGCGCCAATGTATGGCTTAATAGTTTTCGTATCGCCAAAGTTACGCAACTCTAAGCCTATCTGTTGAGAAAAAGCTATATTCTAGATCTGACCCAAATTTGAAACTGCTTTGCTCTCCGTTACAAGTAAGTGAAAAAAATACAAAATTTGAAACACTATTCTCGTACACAAAACACACATTTTAATAACAAATTTTCCATAATAACAAATTTTTGTTTTATTTTTATATACTCTTGCCTTCATCTTCTAATCTGTATTTTTTCGGTAACGTGTTGATTGCGATTGTGTTTTTGACTTGTAGAAATCAATAATTATATGAATGTTAAGCAAACTAAGTGTTTTCTTGTAGAGACATTCTTTTTGCAAGTCCTGAACTGTACTTTCTCCAGATTGTTTCATTTTTGAATAATTTTATCTTCTACAAAAGCGCTCGAGGAATATAGCTGCGTAAGGTATACAAAATAAACCAACAATGAAACAAACGAATTGTAGTCGGACAAGGCTGATCGTTAAATACCTTTCTCTACTTCGTCTAATAAAAAATATATTTTTGTGACAAAATACCGAAAATTATACTTTGTTTCCAAGTAGCTCTTATATGGAATAGCGTGGACTAACGTTGCCAAACTTAACAAAATTAATCTTCATGTCAAAGATCTTGTTAGTAGTTATCTATTTTTGCCATCAAATGCTAAAAATTGGATTTTTTGCCAAATAAAGGCTTACTTCCCATTAGTATGCTTGTACTAGGTGCGGTCCGGCAAGTGAACTTACTTGATGCAAACTTGCTACAGTTTATTTTTATGTGCAAGTACCATTATGGGCTCATTTTCATTGCAAAATATTGAAAAATTAGTCCACACACACACACACACACACACATTCACATTCCACTCAGACTTTTCACATCATATTAATATGCCAAGATACTAATACTCAGCGATTTTTATCGAAATATTTTAAAAATTGAAATTTTTTTTTTTTTCATATAACGTCTGTTTCAATATAAGGTGTTGTAGAGTGTTCGCAAAAATTATCCGGTCCAATCAGTTTGCAATAGGAGGTTGTTTCCAGGTGAAAACACACGAGTGTGCCATCTTTCCTCAACATATATCAAAGATTGTTTCGCTTAGGTTCAACACAAAATTACATAAACAGACATCAAATGGACGTACGAACAGATCTGCTGGAATTGATTCAGAAAACGATTCTATATCGATCATTTATACTAAAAGGTGAGCCTATGTCAAGTCTTTCAAGACGCTGCATACATCCGCACACATTTAATATGTGTTATACCGCAAAGGGAGTTAGGATATAACAGCGCATGTTTATAAAAGTACGAACGTTATAGCTGGGCAAGACCGATCATTTAATATCCCTTAACATTTCACTAATTATTTTTGTCATAAGATAACGCACTTTGTTTTAATGTAAAAAGCATACTTTTCATGAGAACCCTCTCATGAGAGAGAGCCCAAAACTTGAATCAATATCATCCTAGCTTACTATCCCTTACTCCCTTACTATCGCACTTTCAACAAAATGTAGTAAAAGTTAGAGTTGGTCGCTATATAAAAATTTACTATTTATGAGAAACCTTATCTGAGAGCGAGTTCATGTACGTTTGGACCTATGGTGTCGAAAGTCTATAGCAGACTTAACTACTCTCGAGTAACTTTCATTGCAAAATACGGGAGATTCATGGTCTAGCTTTTGTAAGAACGTACATATAGAAGGTAGTACAGAAAATGGTTCTGTCCCACTCAAATTTTACACATGCATTTCTGACGTCGTTCGTGCTTGCGTCAAAGCACATCAGTATACCAAATTTTGTTAGATTACTGTGTAGGTTAAACATACAAGTGAATGGGCAGACATGGTAAAATCGATTTAGAAAATGATACGGAGCCACTTGAGATAATGAAAGATGGACGTGCCTTAAGTTCTTGTGGACAAAGTTATCATACCTTGACCATAAGTAGTGTAAGAAATAAAAACGATGAAAAGCCACCTGGTCACCTTAGTGTAGAGAAATCTGTAGAAAGTTAAAGTTTATAGCCATTGGCCATAAAAAACTGCAAGGAATATTTTGTTATTTATACCAGAGTTCAAAACGTAATCGCAAACTGACTGTTGCCAACTTGCCGTCAACGTCAACGTCAATGTCAAGTTAATAAGAACGAGAACATAAATAAAACAAGAGAAACATAAATTAAGATGATTTGCACCGTAGTGCATAAATGTAGCTGTTTGAAGATAAGAAGTTCTTTATTTCATGTCAAGGAGCTTTACCAACCCCGGAGAACGTTTTAAAAACTATTTGCTTTCAGTATTTCGCGGGAAAGTTAACATACTTTGCCAAACCAGAAATCAATTTCGCCTTAAAGAAATACACGAAAAAGTTTAAACAGTGGTTTAATTAATAAAATTTATCGCAGCTTTTTACACCCACTGTGACCGGCATGCAATGAATTACGGCATATGTGTGCACACCTTTATCGGTATGTTAAGTCGTTTATGCACATTTACTTATGCATTCAAGCGCATATGAATGTATTAATTTTGTTCCTTTTCTTTTTTTTTTTTTCCTCCCTCTTAAAAGGATGCCTTCACACTTGAATTCTTTTCTCATGTCAGAGCGCACAGATAAGAAGTCGTATGTGTTCGGCTTTGCTAACTGACTACATTAACATACATATGAACTGTTGTCAGTCCGTATGATTGTGTTGGAATATGTGAATATTTAAATTATCTTTCATGTGTGTAGTGTTGTGGTAACGCTCGTGATTGCTGCAGCTTACAAATAATGTTCTTATAGTCAGCAAAGAGGTGAAGAAACCTTTGCACGTTTTACTAGAAATCACAGCCCGTCTTATTCAAACACATATAACCTTCGAGCACACAGACATAGCTTTTTAAAGTTTTAATGGCAATATTTTCCTATTCGTAACTCTCGAATAATAGCTTTAATCGATTTGTTATCTTTTACTGAAATTTTGAATACGTTGCCTAGATGTTAACGGTTCTGACTGAATGCTGCTTAAGTTTAACGAACATAACTAATCTGGGCTTATATTCTATAATGTAACGCCCACTCTATCACGTCATTCCTTGATTATTGCATGTGTACATTTTGACCTGTGTGTTCTTCATATGTTATAGCTAAGACGCCATGGATACGAGTAACGAAAATGCATGCTTAATATTAATGAGCACTTAATATGTCACAATTTATCCGTAGAAATGTTGTTGTTGTTGTTGCTGCCAACATATGTTACATATGTTGGCAACTATACAATGCATGTTTATCAAGCTTTTGTTTGAACTGCGCCAGTGTGCGCCCGTGCATGTATGTATGTATGTGTGTGTGTGTACGTGTATGTAGAATAGTTATGTTCAAGGAAATTATAACACAACACTGACATTCTTACACATTCTCAGACGTATTTATTCGCACATAGATACACATTCATATTTTAACAATATTAGGAGCAACTATCGGCTTGTTGGGGTATTGCTTGGCTTCAGCTATAACTTGCTGTACTTAGGTTTCCTGTGTTTGGCTAAATATAATTTCCAGATATTCTTTATTCTATTGTTCTTATTCCAAAAATATGCTAAGTGCTGTTTAAGAGAACTCATAATAAATATGAAGTGAAAAGTACTATATAAAATTCTAGGTATGTAGTATGTATGTATGTATGTATGTATGTATGTATTACTATTTAGTTAGTTTATCTTATTTTATGTTTAAACGTCAATGTATGTAGGTACACTCATACCTACACTCAGTCGTGTGTACAAAAGCAATTTATATCGAAATCTTCAAAATATAGAAATAAAGTTTTAGGTAAATAACTCAGCAACATTTTAGTCGTCTTTCATATGCACGTGCATATGCATTTAAATAAGCAAAAAAAAAAAAAAACCCAGCATAACTGGCTTGGGGTAACTATTTAATAATTATATTTCCTTTAATTTGGTACGCGGCGAATGTTATATTCAACGTCCCTCCATTAAACCAACTATCTAACAACGAGGATATGTAAACTAAATTTGCTAGACTTTGGCGTTCTTTCTGCTACACTTAGACTTAGGTATCACAAACTATAGACATTTTTTAATCAATGTTGTTTATCTCCGTTTGATCGCCTTTCTTTCCTGGGTTTCATGGGGGATAAACTTGAGAATTTGGTAGTACAGGTACGTTGTGAATGGATCTTGGCGTTCGGGGTTTGCGCGGTGGTCTGTTTGTTGCATTCGCAGCTTATAGGACAGCTGCGTTATATCGAGATGTTAAGTATGTGAGTTGCAATAGGATTTAAAGTTGCCAGCGCTTAGTGTTATTGCGGTGTCTGCCCATTTGTAAGACGGTTTCAGTCGACACTTTGTAGGTGTTAATGTGCGCAACTCCTCTGGAGCTGAAGAAATTGCATATAAGAAGGAGTCTGTCTCTATTTGACAGGCTCAGAATTGTTAAAATAGGGAGGCAAGATATTAGTAAGAAGCTTGTCTCTTCCACATGGCAATCTTGTTGAAAAAATAGCCTACATGGTAGGGTGACGTACAAGTTTGTCGGGAATCACACAGAATTTGGCCTTAGCCGCAATCTGCGGTATGTATTCATAGACCACGAGCCTGTGAATAAATTTTTGCATAAAAGAGGCCGTAAATTTAAACATTTAGAGGCAATGCGAACAGGTGTGAGTATAGAAAACGGAATGCCAAGTGGGCTATATATACAAAATAAGTACACGTTATTATTACTGCGCCAATAGGGGGATACAGTTAAAGTAGGGAGACATAATGAAAGTCACAATGACGATGATGTCGACCGTTCAAACAAAAAAATATGCAACACCTCACCAGAAACAGGAGTCACGTCTTTACATGACCTAGGAAGGTCGACACGTGAAAAAAATGCGGTGTAAAAATATGGATATACGACTTATGCGCCCAATGGAGATGAACCAAAGACTTTAAGATAAGTAGAAGGGCGTGGAATGGGCGTAAAAGAAAAATTGGCACAAGACTATAAATGAAGAGAAGTGCATACAATGACGCGGGAAGTTGTTGATTTATTGGCAAGGATAACACAAATTAATAGCGCAAGGACTTTGAAAATAAAGCGAAATTGTTTGGACGAAGTACAGCGCTACGAAGCTTGTTCGCAACATCAGCAAATGTTTATTGCGGTTATAAGATACTTCACTATACGTATACTATTTAGCCTAATTTGATTCCATTTTCTGCTTCAGTTGTAAATTTTTTATCCTACATCGAGTTTTAAGGTCTAACCAGTGGCTTTAAATATTTCTTTCCTCTTTACTTTCTTCTGTTTTAAGTCAATTTCGTCATAACAACGGAAACGGGCCATCGCGGGAATTTCGTTGTGGCGTTAGTCCAAATTGCAGGAAGAACTTGCTTGCTTGCTTGACGTGATGTTGCATTGTAACCCGCCTGACCAAAAGAAGCGCTTTCAATATTACAGTTATTAGAAACTCCATTGTATTACGCATCGAGATAAAAGTGATCCGGCTGCCGAAAAGATAACCAGTGCGCATAAGGCGGCTTCAATTGATAATTGGCTAATGACATTCCAGCAATTGTGGGAGAAAAAAAGAAATTTACCTCTTTTCACAACAATTGTTACGGATTTTAAATATTCTTTAAATTTTTGATAATTAATTTAGCGTCTCACATATATAGGTAGGGCTTACTTGGGGCGACTTTGACAATGATAGGGCCTATACATAGAAATGAAAGTAGCTTTTCTGATAGGTTTCAGCATTTTTCAAAACGTATCCAAAATCTGGATTACGTTACATAACGTCCCCGAAAGTGGTTACAACTTGATTTGGACATTGTTTTCTTTCCGTGTTTTGTACTGTAATTTTGCATAAGACCTAATAGCAATAAATTAGCTTTCTTGGTTTTGTGATTGTAGTTAAAGCCTTAGTTTGTTTTATATGTGCTTACTAACTAATATTTTTTAAATTTAATACTTATTTTAATTGTTTGTTTTTTAGTTTGCGATAAACCGTAACTTAGTAAAGACATTTTGACCGAATACCTATCCCTTAAAAAATGTGGGTTTTTCTTGGTCGTCCAGCTTCACTTCGGCAAAATTTAACATAAATTTTAGTCAAGGTCACCGAACAGCGTAGTTAACAAAAAAAAAAAAAAAAAAACTTTTCAAACCATTTTATTCATTGTCTATTCAAGAATATAAGAAAATTAAAGATCAGCTTAAGAGTTGTTTACTTAATCGTCTTAATATATGAGCGATATACCAACAAAAATGGAGACATTTGCAATGGACGCAAAAATAGAAACTTGATAGAAATACTTTTACCTAATTACCTAATCAACATATTCACAATTCTGTCTGCCTTATTCTCTAATTATTTTCTATTTGCGACTTTCAAAAGTTAGTAGACTCAATGTCAAGCTCTCATAAAAATTCGGTGGCGTAAGTTTTGAATATTAATTTTTCCCTCATTTATCTAATTAAATGAAATTATTTAATTTATTTAAATAGAATTAATAGTTTCGTTTCCGAAACGTTTTAGGAAAACGTTTTTTTAAACGTTTTCGAGGAATCATAACTCGCATGCATAAATATAGTGTAAATCGACCGCTTTCCAGGAGTTGTAAACTTTAGCATGAACCGTAAATTGTACTCTCGTAGTATAACAAATAAATTATGTTAATATGTGCAGGATTATGTAATCCAATGTCTATTAGTGTTGGTTTCTATAAGCAAACACAATTAAGGCATTTCCCGAACAGCACAGTGCATATCATACATTGCACGTCGTATGACAAGCACTTGCCTTAAAGTGTATTAAAAGGTGTTTGTGATTTATTTTTTCGCATTTACATATTCTCTAGGACCGTGTGCATGAAGTGATGTTATTAGCTAAGTGTACGTTGCTTAGTTAGTCAGATATTTGCTTAGTTAGTTTATCCGTACGCATACACATATCAGTATAAGCATAAGCTTTAATATATATACATATATACACAAAGTTGTATGCGTATTGTATGTATAATTGTGCCAAAATTGATGAGCGTAAATTTTTACTCAATTAAGAGCAATTATCGACGCCCGTCTTCGACATTTGTCAAAAATTGATTCCTTTTTTCGTCTTTTCTGTCCTCTTCTAAACATCGTGCGTCCTGCGAAGAGCACAAGCGTACAAACAAATAAAGAACATGTATTCATCATTAGACAAATACAATGGATACCCATCATTACCTGAGGTAAATTTCAATACTTTTACTAATACTTTTTATGTCAATGAGTTAAATGCAATGCAATGCAATGCAATATGCACAGTTTGCAGTTTGGCTATTCCTAGCGGAAATGTATTGAAGGATTTGAGACTAAGTAGTTAGTAATACATATGCGAAGTTTTAGCATTTTCCTGAACAAAAATGTTAAGATCAGTCAACCTTTTGTGGACTGTGAAAAAGGCGACTAGTTAAACATGGCATGATAGTTGTAATGCTATTCATACCACATGCTCTTATGGTAATGCTCTTTAGCACGGCAGACACCGTAGCGTATACATAGACATGTGCTCCTTTAAAAGACCTAAGGATGATGAGGATTACGAGCAAATCATTCCGGAACCGAGAGATCCTAATATTGTTCAAGGTTTACTACAGGACTAAACTGAAAACTGGACTTATAGTAAAACATGTTAAACCGCGTATTGGTAGGCAAGTAGCCTGCACCTATTCAAAATAATATAATCCTATTCTCATCACGATATATCAAACATTACACCTCCTTTTCATATAAAGACTTTCTTTTAATGAAAACTTTCATAATGGAATGGATCTGAAAATAGTTCTATGTAGTCCACAGTAAATGTATTTGTCATATCACTATTTTGTACTAATTTTCATCACAAAATAATCCAAATGGTTTCTGGTTGCCATCTGAGATTATTTATATGGGTGAGGATTCAATAAATGATTTCTTTCCATTCAGATTTTCCATATTTGCTTACAATGCCAAAATACCATTTTCCACAATTTTTGGCGAGAAATATTTATTTCATATACGGCCGCTTTAATCTATTTTCAACAAAAATTCGTGTTCGGTACAAAATAAGTCAAATTTCATTAAAATATTTGGAAAATTTCAACCAGTAGATTGAAGGCACGTTCAGACATAGGTTGGCCAGTAATGAGGCGAACAGACATGCTTAAAACGATTCAGAAAATAATTTTGAATCGATCGATATAACATAGAATTTTTTAATAAACAGCGCAATTTAAAATTTTTCGCGCAATGAAGCCATTGTTTCGCAAGCAATGGGGCAGGTAAAGCCTGTGTGGAAATATGTAATATTAAGTAACGGAATCGTGAAAAGTTACACTTTCACTTGCCGCGTTGGCGTTAGCTTGGAATAGTCTGTTAAAGATCTTTTATCATCTCCGTCTATTTATGGTCTCATCAGGTTTTATTTTGCAATATGTTTCTCGGAAAACTGGTACAGCTCCTCTAGTTTTTGAATCTGTTATGGCTACCATTTTAAAAGTATTCCTTTTCAAAGCCCTGAAGTCTACGCAGATCAGTTCTCGAAGTTTCTCCAGCAAGACACGTGTAAATAGTGCATTTTTATCATAAAGAATATAATCAAAGAATATTGCTGCTGTAGATGATTATCTTAAGATTTACTTTTTATCTTTCAAAGATAATTTTTAAGTAAAAAACACGTCAAGTGGAAGATGTTTAAGTGACGTATAGATATTTTTTGACTTTGTTTGCCGGAAAAGAATGGCGAATAAATGATTTTATAAACCAATTGTTATTAAGCTTGCTACACGCACATATTACTTAAATTTTACTTAAATGAAACGGAAAATTTCATATGGTTGCTGTGCATATAACTTTTCATCATCAAACGAATGGCCTTTTTGCTCAAGTACAAACCTGTTCGACATACTTTGATAAGTCCCACCGTCGCGAATTTATCTCGTGATATCCATAGCTATTGCTATGCTTTCTTTCTGTTATACAGTGCTCTCTCTCTCTCTCTCTCTCTCTCTCTCTCTCTCTCTCTCTCTCTCTCTCTGTTGTATTGAAATTAAATGCAAACATGTCGGCCATCAATGAAATCTAGTGGAGCAAGTAATTTAGATTTTTATTATTTCTACTTTATATAATATATTCTTTATGTGTTTTCTACTACACATACACTGAAGTACTTTTGCTTTGTTCAGTTGTCAGTCGTCCGTACTTGGTTTGCGCTATTAAATTCATATAAAAGTTCAATTGTAGTAGTTATTCATTTCATCCATTTTCTCACTTTATGTTTATTTTTAAATTGTCGCTTTGTTTATAGAGTTAAATGTCTGGAAATGGTCGCTGTTCCATTTTTTCTACTAGGCTACATTTTTCTTCAAGAAGAAGAATATTCAGTTTTTAGAGGCTAACATCACTATAAACTTACCGCACATTGGTCCGGTATCTCGACAACCGGCTCGTCTGTAAAGTCGTTCCGCATTTCCAGATGGTCTTGATATTATCCGGTTTAAGTTTATCAATATTTGGCTGAAGCAGGCCTCTCTTTCTATAGCTACAACAGAGCATCTAAAGCATTCCAAGCCCAAGCCCGTTATACCTCCAGATGCTGAATTTTATATAACGCCGATAATGCCATTTTTTGCCTAACTTTAGAGCATCAAATCAAAAGTATGCAGTTAGCATAGGTACAATTATGATAGCACAAGATCACTATATAATTTTAGGGCTTATACCCCTTGTTTTACTGACTAGGCATTTATAGGCAAAAAGTATTCTAGACCAGAACCATTTTTTGATGGTTGATATTTTTCACTCGGCGGCCTCACACCAGTTGTGGGTGTCATGTGCAAGGCCCTTTGCATTTACTCGGTTGTCTTAAGTGCGGGCGTACCTGTCTCGTCCGGAAGGACCGCCATTGCGACAACTTGCCGGTTTTGCACTATATTCTAGAATAAATCAAATTTCAACGCTTGCTTTCGCCCCTAGGTTTCATGTCTGTAAGTTATTGCAAATTACTTGGTAGTGATAGTAGTAAAGTAGTAAAGACTGACCGTAAACAAAACTGGGATAATCCTATCCGACTTCGAAACAGAGATTAATGTTTGGCTACGGCAATATCAGAGGTTTAATGCAAGTGGGGTTTAATTATTTGATTATTTTATTTCAAGTGGTAGGACCGGAAGTAGTGAGTTAATGATTGGTTAATCAGTAAGTTGGTAAAAGTGAATATAATTGGAAAAGCCTGGTCGCTGTAGTAATCGCTTATGGAGAAAGCAAAAATTACTTCGGTCTTTTTTCGTAATGATCGTAAGGTTGGATATATTCTCGGAATAGACCTCAATGTTAAGATACTAAACAGAGCCATAATGTCTTCGACATAAAAATAAAAATAAAAATTTATAATGTGATAAATCATGTGTTCTTGTAGTGGCAGCAGTTTGCTATTCAGTTCCTTCAGACCCTTTCTTGGCGAAGGCCAATCGAAAAAAAAAAAAAAAAAAAATCAGGGCTAGGAACTCTGACCGATTATTTCGTTTCTTAAAGACTTCAATTACCGAATATAAAGTTGGATTGATTTTGTGATTGGGCTGCAAAACCTATTTCATTTTTCTCCTTATTTAATACACATTAGAATAAAAGTAGAGTTTTTTGACTCTCTAATACAATAACCTCTTACCCCACTTAATTTTTCAGTCACATAAACAATTCGAGCAAAGGTAGAACCTTTTGTATCATGATCATTTTTGGTTATTTAAGGGAAGTAAACGATTTTTATGGGGTAGCTTTAGGTATCAACTTTCGTTTCGCAGAAATACTGTCACTTTTTTAAAATTATATACAAAATATGAAAAGATATATGAACATACCGATTTCCAGATAAGGAAGCATAAGTCTTGAACTTCCTTCCTGTCATCTCCGAGGGATGAGGGTATATTCACTTCTTTGCAGCGCACAGAAGGAAATATTAGAGTACCCATAAAGTATATGTACTGTTAGTATTATATTGTGGATCGACTTGAACATATTCCCTTTTTTGTCTGTCCGTCTGCCATTCGTGCAATACGGTGAACGTCAGTAAGAACAGAGGCAAGAGAAAGGAATACGGAGGTGGTCTAGGGGTGCAGTCTAGTGGGTTTGCACCCGTACGGTAAGTGCTATGCGTTTGCAATGGAAGTAAACTCTGCCCAAACGCAGCTATGTACAGCTGGAAACTTTTTCAAATTATTGCAAACGATTATCTCAAGATTACGTAACAAAATTTGGAAGTACTAGGAACTTTTTGACTTCTTCGTTACATGAGACAATACCTTTTCGTTTTACGCATTCGCTCATACTTTCTTCAGTTAATGTTTGTGAAAGGTTTCTTCTAACGAAATACATTTTAATAGTTATAGATAGCATTTGTTTCAATGGAAAAAGCATTCATTAATTGACTGTATGGACTGATCGGATCTCGTCTACTGCGTCCATCACTCGCAGCGTATACAAGTAACTTGTGTGTCTCTCATTTCTTAACACTTTGAATTAACTACATATTAGAGGGGCAAGGATAACGTATAGAATAGTTATTTAGCATGCAACTTCTTTTGGTTAAGCCCACAAAACATTTAAACCTACTTTAAATTGATATTTATACCTTATAAATATTTCTAAAAAAATAATATCTACGGATCTTCGAATGAATAATTTTACAACACATATAGGTAGAGTTTACAGAAATAGCGCTGATGCCCTTACATTTTTTTTTTTTTGTTTCCCGCCTTTTTGCTGCTTTAATACTATGCTATACTATACTCATAAGACGTAACCATGCTTTGTAAATAAATCTTAATTCAGTCATATAAATATCTTGCATGCACTGTACTGCGACACGGACCAACGATATGTGTTACTTTGCTACTGCTTCGTCCTTAAATACAAACAAAATTTTTAAAATAGAATGGATTTATAATATGAAAATCGTAACTGCCATGTTAAAGTATGGGTTATATACTAAACGGTTTACATAACGGAATTGAAACCATTTAATATGCTTAAGCAACACTGACTCGATTGAAGTACAGTAAAAACTTTCTCTGAGTGTGAAAGATTACTTTGATATGCAAAAAAAAAAAAAATATTTTAAAAAAAAAAAAAAAAAAAAAAAAAAAAAAAAATGAATCATAGTTATAAACAATATGAATAAAAGCCATGAACATCTTTTCTATGCTTTTATCAAACTTTACGTAATCTAATCTTTTATCAAGTTTCCGTTAAAAAGTTGACAACATAAAGAAAACAAAAAGACAAACTTGCGTTGATCGAGAACGCATACAAATCATGGGATCTTTGATGCATATTTTTGAGTCCATCCTCGTTTGGAACTGAGTACATTTTTAAATCGCATGACAATCGCATGTAAAAGTTATTAAAAACGATATCAGCAAAGATTATAAGAAGTGTGTTTAAAATGAAAAGTAAAATAATGAACAGACAGAATATCTTGTGTTATTTTAAAATTGATGATGCTTTCAACAATAAGTTACACTTGAAGTAAAATGAATGAACTAGAAATTTGCATTTGCATTTGCATTTGCATTTGCTTCTTAGGTTCCGCTCAAACGGCTGTTTGTGAGAAACATGATGCGAGATAATCAAAATCCGACAAAGGAAGTATTACACAGCACTCGACCCACTTCGCATATCTAAGTTTATGTTAAATACATCTATGTGGAGTGAGAGCTTACAATGTTTAAGACGTTTAGTGCAGTTGCATAAGAAATTTAAATATATTTCATATAAGTAATAAAATGCATTTATGAAGAAAACGGAGAGCAAATTATTTGCCAAATTTATATTATAAGCGCTACAACCAATTCGACCGAAATATTTTATTGTAGACTAAGTAGTTGTACAAACTCATTACATTAATGAAATGAGTCTACGGAAACTCATTTGCTAACGATACGATTGTTGGCAGCCGAAATCAAATTCACGGGCGTTGGAAATTCACGTGACTCAGATTTAGGCAGTTATTTTTTCGTCACTACTTACCAGCATCTCAGACGACAGGCGCTTGGGGAAGTCGGCTTAGATTCAAAAGATTCTTTTTTAAAATTTTTTTCAAATTTACACTATCTGCATGCGCTGAATATATCGAACCGCTCGTTTCTTCTCTACATATGTATCCCAAAGTCTGACCTTAGACTTTTAAAACAATTAAGGTACCACGGGGGTCAGGTTGCCCAGAGGATCCCCTCTGCGAGGAATTGCTGGCTGCAGTTTTTGCTGCAGCAGAATCCTCGTAGTTGTCGGTCTTCTACCTGACTGCTGGGAACGGCCCTTCGGGGAGTTTCGTGGTGGTTGCGGTTGCCCCCAAAATCGCGGGAACATTAAATATTTGAGGTGTCAGATAGGCCTCGCCTCCGTCAGAGGAAAAGGCATGCCATACACATGCCCTTAATCTGGAACTGCTTGGGAGCCTCCCTGCTCCCAGCGGGGCGTGAGTGACGCTTTCTCACTCCGTGTGCCATCGGGCACCGTAGGGTTAAGCCTCCACGGCAGGAACCTACGTAAACCCCCTGTCACATCTGTATTTGCTGGCATGCCATACACATGTCCTTGATCTGGAATTGCTTATGAGCCTCCCTGCTCCCAACCGGGCGTGAGTGACGCTTTCTCACTCCGTGTGCCATCGGGCACCGTAGGGTTAAGCCTCCACGGCAGGAACCT